>JAPMOQ010004434.1:4486292-4507129 GCA_026543055.1 Argiope trifasciata | reverse complement strand
ATGTATGCATCGTTTCGGTTATTATTTGTCTTTATAATTGAAAGTAATGTATTTTGCCAATTTTTTTCCTTCCTTTATACCTGTTTATTTTATATCGTAATAATAAAAAAATTAACACGTTGCTTTAAAAAAAAATTAACATGTTCTCGTTAGCTCGTTTTACTAATCTGCTATAAATCTTGATAACAAATATTGATTGAATAATGAAAATAATAGAGATTAATAATAATAATAATATACTACTTTTGTAGTTTTCTATTTTCACGCACAATTTACTTTCAAGTGAAACATTTCTGAAAATATTTGGAGTTATTTCCATATAACCGAATGAAACTTCTTTCAAAATTTTTATTTAATTGCATCGAATAAAGTAACTATAGTAATTAATTTTGAAAAGTTGATTTCTAATTCAATAGTGAAATACTATTATTCTGTGATAAAAATCAATGTGGCACTGTATTGAAAATAACTTATAAAATATGAAAAAAATCTTATGTTGATTTCTTTTAATTTTTTTTCTAATAACCTTTATACTCTATTGACTAGAGAAACAATCGAGATAATATGGCAGACGCTATTTTTAGACATATTTATCACTGTTATAATTTAATCATGCTAATTTATCTCAATCTTCTGACATAACCTAAAATTGTTATAACACCGTTTCTTGATATTTGCTTTATTTATTTTATTTTTTTGCCATGATTTCGAAAAATCATTGCAGTCCTTATTATATGTTCCTATCCTTGTTCATAAAAAATAATCTTTCAAGCAAATCAGACTAATTACAAATAATCCTTTAAGATGAGAGTTTCTGAGGTTTTCTACAAATTCAATTTCAGTTGATTTTTGTATTTGGTAACCAGTTTATATCTACATAACTGTTTTAAAAAGGACTTAATGTGCTTTTAAAGATTATGTATTGAAAAAAATTCTTCTTTGTGCATTAATAGTCGCTAATACATTTTTTGGCAGTTAAAATGCCATTAATCACACAAATTTCACCCACACATTTTGCTGTCTGTTACTCGATATTATAATATCGTTGAAAGCCTGTTACTTCTTCAGAATTAAAAAAGCCTTTCTCAACCTTACGTACACTTAAAGCTTTTCTATCATTTTTGAAATAATTTCATCACACCTTTAACCATTTGGTTCTTCGTTTTGCAATCATTTTTTCAATCATTATTTCTTTATTTTTATGCCCATAATAATTTATTTTTAATCGTTTTCAAGATAATAATCTTCTCTCAAATATTCAATCGGTAGTTTTATAATTTAATGATTGTTTTCTTTAACAAATCTATGCTTTACTTTATTGGGAATGTACAATTCGCTTACAGTTCTTTTTTATAAAAATAATTGTCTTCATGTAATTACCATGATATTTGTATCAAGTAATTACTTTGATTTTAAAAAGTAAATATTTGTCACATGATAAAAGACTATATTCTCTACTTTAAAAAAGGAGCACTATCTTTTGCGTCGAAAATTTAATACTATGTCATGCTCAAACGAATCATGATTAGTTTTTTAAAATATGGGGTTGAAATAAGATGTTGTGAACGTATGATCACTAAGAAATATCGTCATTCTTTTTGTGATCCAAGGCTCGTATAAAGAAGAAAACATTATTTCTGTTGATGGCCAAAACGTTTTTTCTAAATCCGCTCTTACCAAAGTTATTTTATTGCTCTTGTGTATTTCTCAGATGCATAATAACTGCTATAAAGGAAGCAAATTTATTTTTTATTGTATATATAGAGTTAATAGAAATATTGAAATAAATAAACAGTTTGCACAATTTACTTTATGAAAGAATTTTAATTTTCAAATTTTTTGCTTATAAAGTAAAATTTGTTTGTCAGAAATTTTGACTTCATTTAAAAATGGGAATTTTAGATAAGACCTATATAAGCTTTTATGAATAAATTTTCTGATATTTTTAAGAATTATTAATGACTTTAACCTACTTCATTTTGAAATTTTCATACATTAAATAATTTTATATGCAGATTAATTTTGAAATTTGTTATTTTTTTTCTAATAGTAAGGAATTGCTATCATATATTGAAAGTTTTCCTATCAAAATTGAAGTGTTTTAATAAATCCTAAATAAAAATTCCATTAAAATTATGAAAATCATAATTTTTAAAAATGTAATCTTGGTTGTTAATAAAATTTCCACATTTTACCGATTTCCTATGTGGATTTATATACTAAAGAACAAAATTAAATTTAACTATTTACAAGAAAATAACTTAATTGAAATATTTATATTAAATAAATAAAACATAAATTGTATCTGATTAAAAATAATATGTTAGGATTGAAGTGATTATTTTCAACTTTCTTATGCATATCAAGCAAATCTACCGAATTTTACTTCAGAATGTTAATTATAATACATAATAATAATAATAAATGCATTGCATATCAATATTAAGAAGAAATATGATTTTTTCTATCTAATTACACTTCAATATATTTCAAAATTTAAATATTAATTTTAATTTTATTGCCTCTGGAGAAAATAAATTATTATGTAAAAATCAGATTCCCAAAAGGTCTTGGCAAAAAAATGGCAAAACTATTTTGCTCTCTTTTCTTGCTACTATATTTTCTTTAGGGAATGTTTTTCCTATAATGGCTATTTTCAAATCTTACTGAAGTTCAATATCATTTGCTTCCGATCTGATAGAATTTTTTATTCAAAGACTAACTATTTTTTTCTTGTGCCCGTGATCATTGACGAAACTAAATATAATTTCACATGACAAGTTTCGAATTTTTAAGTGAAAAGTGTGTAATCGCAGCTACTGGCAAGATAAATTGATTCCAAATTAGAGTATCAATAAAAATCGCTTATTTGAGAGAATTGTGAATTTTTAAGGAAAAAATGTATGTAATTACGGAATTTAAATACTAAAGTAATTTCGAAATTCTAAGAATAGTTACATATTAAAAATATTAAAAGGGACAGTTACATATTGTTATCCATTCGGGCCAATGATTTTGTTCCATTTGTTACAAGCATAATCTACTTCCTTATATTGATTTGAATTAATTATATGAAGAAGTTCAAGAAAATGTTCTTTTCGTGCTTTAAAAAATTGCAAAGTTTAAACGAATTTTATATAACCACTATATAACTTTAAACGAATGTATTTTTCAAATAAAAGTACCATGCAGCATAAAATTGAAAAAAGATAATCATGCATAAAAAAATTATTTTCAGTGTATACATATCCAAATTTTTATCATAATTTTATGTAAAATTCATTAATATAAATTTTGACTCGATTAAGATTTATGAACAGTATTTTTAAATTTATTTTTATTACTAATTCTATAGCATTTTAAAAGGGAATAAAGTGATCAAAAATTCATAAAATCTTAAGAAGTTTTATTTGCTCAGGTTGAAGTCTGATCTTTTTTTTCTGATTTTATAAAGAATTCATTTTTAAATTTCAATAATTAACAAGAAAATAATTAGTTAGCATTTCTTTAATTTTTTTGTTTTTTTATAATTTTTATAACATTTGTCAATTTGTGCATATATATCTATAACATTTTTTGAATTTTTGAATTTTGAATGCATAAATTTTCAGAAAGCTTTAAATTAGTTACATTTTTTAAAAAAATGATAGAGTATCATCAAAGATTTATTTAGAAAATTACTTTTTTTCATTTAAGAATTTTTTCAAGCTAGTTTCAGAAAAATAACATATCAGATTATTTTTAATGATGCCATGATTTTTATAGTGACCATTGTAGTGACTGGTAAAAGTTTTTATAAAACACTTTCATCCTATATTCAATTTTTTTAAAAATTATTATATAATCAATAAAGGTATACACTACACTACAAGTTTGGTATCTAAAATTATATTAATGTTTTCAAATATTTTAGAATAAAATTTTAATAATTTGAATATTTTTTAAAAAACTTTTATCGGGGAATGGCAACTAAACATAATATATTGATAGATCGTAATTTTCAAAAAGTAACCCTAAGAATTACATAAAATAGCAGTTCAATTAAAGAAACAAAACTCATATATTTCTTTAACATGTTACATATAGTTAATGTAAACCCAACAATTTCAATTTTAAATGTATTTTTTTATTATTGAGATAAATTCAGAACGTTTAACTCTCAATAAAAACCGGTTTATTGATATTGTTAAAAATTCAAAATATAGCTTATTTGAGTAAAATAAGCTATATTTAAAATATTCTTAAATTTTGATATTTAAAACTTTTACTTTTTATTTTAACATTTTCCCAAAGTAATATTTTTTATTTTTATTTTTATCTGCTTTATTTGAATAATTTCATATTAATAATATTGTAAAATGTGTAAAGCATATCATATTTTTTAAAAAGTTTATAGAAGCTTCAAATTGTGAATTAAAACATTTCCAATAATTGTTCATGTTTCAGAAGTGAATTTTTGTTTTTTTAAATAAATTATATTTATATAAAACAAACATATGCGATATTTTAGTCCATTTAATAAACTAGAAACTTTTAACTAAAATTAAAAAGTAAAGTTTCTATTTCTTATCTTTTTGGAATATAAATCAAAACCTTACAGAATTAAATATTCTTTAAAATATAAATTTCCATAGATATATTTAAAATACACAGTCATAGATCTATATTGAAATATGGGAAACAGCGGAGAAACATCCGCAGTTTATTTGTAATTGATTTAGCAATGAAATACAATGAAAAAAATTTAAAACATGAATGATAATTTTTACTATATATTTTTGTTTTTAGAAAAATGTAACAGAGGGGAATAGAAGAAATGACAAAATGAAATATACAGAATCAAGTATTTTAAAAAAAATTTAAATTCCTATAAATGTATTTAAAATATATATACTGATAGATAAATATTTAATTTTGAATCTCCGAGTAAAGACGTGAAGCTTACTTGTAATTAATTCAGTAATCAATCAGTCAGAAAAATGTAAAGCTTAGGTGATAATTTTTACTACATTTTTTTAAAGGGAGGGGAAGTAAAAAAATTGAATTTTCCGGAAATCCAATGATTCCTTTTTAATTATGTTGCAAATAAGGAATAATAATAAATACAAACTTATAGATCGATATTTAAAGTGAAACTGCGTAAAAGCGCATGAAGTGTACTGATATTTAATTTAACAGTGAAATAAAGAGAAAATTTTTCAAAATGTGGATGATAATTTTTACTGCGTATTTTTGTTTAAAAAAAGTAGAGGGGAGAGAGGAAAGAGAGAAGTGACAAATTTATAGAATTAAATATTTTTGTTAAAAAGTTTAACTTCTTATAGATATATTTAAAAAACATATTTATAGATCTACCTTTAACACTGAACTGAGATTAAACATATCAGAATTTTACTTGTAATTAATTTAATAATAAAAGTTTTTAAAAAAAATTAAAATGAGTATGATCATTTTAATTATATGATTTTGCTTAACAAAAGTGTTAGGTAGGGAAGAAGTGACGAAAAGAAATTTTTTGGAAGTCCGATTACACATTTTTAACTATATTTCGAACAGAAAAAATGCTTACATCTTTATGTATAATGTGTCAAAATATATTCTGAATAACTTGAAAAAATAAATTTTGCACATACTTGTCAGCACTCCAACCAAAAAGCAAAAAACTTCCACCGACGAAAAATCTCTTTTTCTCAGCAGCATATTTATATTCAATAAGAAGTCCACAAAACCCACGTGTTTATTAAACAACCAAGCACATGTCTAAAGTAACTTATCAAACTTGTGAAAACTAGCGCGCACTTATTCTTCTAAAGCCCGAAACGAACATTTTCCGCAAAAGCTCTTCCAAGTTCCTTCAGAGCGAGCACATGGCCACGAACTTCATTCAGGCTGTGGACGTAGTTACGAGCATTCTCTTCGAATCCCTGGGCGGCAACTGAAGTTAAAATGTATCGCAGAACAGGCGGAGCTGGCGGTATATCATTGAAGAGCAGCGGGAGCATGCGTCGGTATTTACTGCGCAGTACGTCGGTGTAAAACGGAGGTCTAGGAGGGATCCAGCACAATTTATCTCGCCCTTTCGCTTGACTTTTTCGCCTCTCCAAACATTTTTTTTTTCGCTGACTGCCTTATCTGGGACGTGCTTAAACTATACGCTTCCAAACCTATGCGAAAAATTAATTTTTCTCTTACCTTTGATGAATAATGTTTTATTTTTTATGGCATATTTTATTTTTTTAAGCGGGGCGGTCAAATGTTTTCGGTAGTTTTCTTGCTCGGAAAACACGGGTTGAATGTCAAATTGAGATGGGAGCAGGTGTTCTTTTTTGCGCGAATTTTTGGTTGAACTACCTTCGTTTTCTTTAGCGCCTGCCTGAGCAATGTAAATTAATTCTGAAGGAAAACTGTCAAAATGCTAAATTAGCGATAAAAACCTGCAGGACGATAAATATTTTTACACAACCATGCAGTAGGCAATGTTTCTTTTAAATATTTCTTTAAATTTTTTATTCTATTAACACCTTATATTTTCATTGACTTATTTAATTATTAAACTGAAAAACTGAAATTTTTAGATTTTTTTGCATTTTTTATGATTTTTATTAACGTAATTGAACAAATGTGCATTTAAAAAAATATAATGCGAAATAATCAATTTAAATTGAATTGAGGAGAAAATTTCTGCTTAAAATTTTTTTAAACATAAAAATGTTGACGATTACTCAATTTCTTTACATAATATTTGAAAAAAGTGTTTTTAATAACATTTTGATTTCAAATTATATATATTATTTAATATAAAATATTGTTGCCCAATCATAAAGAAAGGTTTTCTTCAGTTGTAATTTTTTTTAAATTATGCTTTATCAAAAGAAAAATACAATGTCTTAAGCCAAAAAACCCTAGTTTTTAACTTTTCTACAAATTCGTTGGCATTTTCATTAAAATATTTGCGGAAGTTGTACACTTTAAGAAATTTTAAAGCCAAATAACCAATTTAATTTTAATCACAGTGTAAATTATTTTACTTAATGTATTTTTTAAACATAAAAATATTTACATAAATTATATGCGCCTTTAAATAAAATAGATATATAAATGTTTTTTGATTAGTTTTTTTAACTACTCATCATAAGAAATATTTTCTTATTTTATCTTTTTTCACATTTTAAAATTTATTTATTTAAATACTTTTTTTTATTTTTCTGTATGGATTTCATTCTCTTACATTTAAATTTATATAATAAAAACTAAGAAACTAAACGGTCGAAGAAAATTATTTTTAAATATTTTCCAATTGCCATATATTTTATTGATTATTTCCGAATATTTTAAATCAATAATCATTCTTTACTTCGTATTTTTACCCAAAAAAACCTATTTGATTTTATTATAGTTCAGAACATAACTCATATTTAATATTCATAAACAAGACAGTTCAATATTTTTTTAAAACATACTTAGGAATCCACTACACATAATTGATAAATCCATTTGAAGATAAATCTTTACTTATTTATTACTATGAAAAAGAATGATTGGTTTGGGGTTGATGTTTCAAGTTAACTGTAATTAAGTATAAATACATAATTATATCTAGTGATATCAGTATTAAAATTATTATTTCAATAAGTAAAAAAAATAATTATCGTTTTCAGGTTTTAAATGAATATGTGTTTCCTATCATGAGACATATATAATAATTTTTATGAAACTGATATTACATTTATACGTTTCATTAACTTATTGAGTCTAAATTTTAATTTAATGTCTAATGCTCTGATCATACTTTAATATTAATAAATAAAAAAAATTTGAATTTTTCTTAGTGCTTTTAAAATGAATTTAATTAAAATTTAAAAAATTATAATAACAAAATTCATTCTTTCATCTAAAGAAATATTCAATTTTAAAATGTTCTTGATATTTCAAAAATGTTATCAATATTAAATTCTTTCCAATTAACCTATGTAATACGAAGCGGTTGTTTTGCTAGATAATTACTTAACCTGCTAAATGAATAATGTTTTTTGTAACGCTATAATTAAGTTTTCCCCCTACCTATACTATACAAATGGATCTCATTAGAGTTTAAAATTTTATTTGAGAATTCCATACCAAATGATTGAGTTTATTTCGAATTTTATTTTTTTTAAATTTTTCTAAAATTTTGCTTACAGCGATTTAAAATGCATTATTTATCTATTAAAATATTTCTAAAATTTATTTACAGTGATTTAAAATTCATTATTTATCGATTAAAATATTTCTAAAATTTTGTTTAAAATCAATCAAAGTGTATTATTGATCTACTAAAATATTTCTCATATGTATTTATGCATAGATGAAGCACTAATTAAATCACAAGAGAAATAAATGATATAATTAGCCATTTTCTTTGAATATAAACATCGTCTTAGCACGTTCTTTTATCTTAAAAAATGCTTCACTTCAAATTTTTATGTACTTAATAAGTATATTGAAAAACATATCCAAATGAAGGAATTAAGATTTATTTAAAGATTTATTTACTGTAGAGCACAAATTGCATTTTTTAATCACAAGTTAAAATTTTTTGGCTTAATTCTCAGTCTTTAGCGAAAAAAAAAACTCAATTGTACAGATAAGTAAATAAAATCTTAAAAGTGAAATTTACAAAAAAATCAAATGATCAATTGAAAGAAAATCACAAATTTGTATCCAATTGATCAATTGCAACTATATTTATATTTAACATTTAACATCACAACACATCTCAATTCTAGAGCTTATGTGTCCCCTTTCCGGTTTGGTATGGATGCAGGTGGACTTCATTAAACAACAAAAAATACGCAACAATTGAAAGATACACACAGATGACAAAATACATATAAATACAACATAAAAAGAAATGATAAATTCTAGAATGAAAAATACCTTAAGATTTCATTTTATGGTAATTGGTGCCCAGTGCCTTATGGTATGTTTAGAATAGAATAGCACAATACTTATTTTTTAGTAATTTATAAATACAGTTACGAACTTTATTAGTTTGTTTTATTCTTCTCATTTGATCAATCAAGTAAAATAGTTTTACACCAGTTACCAGTTATATTTTTTATCTTATCATTCACCTGAGTGTAATTTATATATATATCAAAACAAATAAAGTTTATCTACGAGTCATACATTTAAAATTCATGATTAACGAATGTTAACTCATTTTAATGAAATTTATTAAATTGAAATTTTAAAAAAGCAACGCGTAGAAGTTATTTTTTTCACTTTCATTGTTGAATTGAAACTTGAATGAAATAGAAATTATATCGCCAACGCAATATCGTTCTAAAATTATTTGGACATACTGTGGTGCAGATGCAGAGTTAACTCAATGTTATTTTAAATACTTAGTATCATGTAGAGATAAATATGATTGAAAAAGAAGCTAAGAGTAATCGATATTCTGTTTTCCAAATTGCATTGATTTCAAGAATATAATTTTTGTGATTTCGTTGAATCGTGGCTTCGGAAAATATAAAATTATGTTTAAAGAAAGTAAAAGTAGAAATATTTCGAAACATTTCTAGAAATACATTTGGAGAATTTTCATAAAAGTTATTATTTGTATTCGAAATGCTTTAAAGGTTTTTGGCTATATGATATTACTTCCACAAATAAAGAAAAGCATTTGAATGAACTAAGAGGCTTTAGAGGTATTCAATAAATTTTTCGTTAAAGTGGTTTTAAAATTCCTATCAGATAGTAATTCTTTACTAAAAATTTATGAGATATTTAAATTAGCAAATCATTTTTGGAATTGAATCTCCTATTACCTTCAAACAATATTTTTTAACTTCACTAAACATTATTAATTTAATGGCGAAAATGATTATTAAACTTAAAACTTTGATTATAATCAGACAATGATCTAATTTGAAATTATAAAAATATGTTTTGGAATTATTTCAAAAAGTTTCAATTCAAAATAAAATTATAATATTCTTTCTATTGTTTCGCCAATTTAAGATAAATTCACTTTTTTTTCTCGAGATACTGATGTATTCCATAGGGACAAACACTATACAATATCAACAAGTTATCAGTAATTGGGGGAATAAAATTCATAAAGGATGCTATCAAGTCAGTTATGTTTTTTTCTTTTATTTATTTTGAGAGATAATTTTTATTTAATGTATACGCTTTTTGTTAAAACAAGGGTGTAATATTTTTAATTTAATATGAGTTTTCATACTTTATTATTTATTACACATTATTTTTATTTATTGAAATGATGTATGAAGCTGAAGGGATAGGTTAATATAAGTTTGTTAGGATAGTTTTGTATGAATTTCTTAAAAATTGTTAATTATCTCCGATATGAAAGCATTTCATGTATTGAAAAATTGGCCTACAAATTATGTACGTAAAAGATAAAAATATCTTATTGGCAGGTTCAAGATTTACTTTGTAAACAATCAGCAGACTATATGATAAACAAGCGTCCGGAAATTAATTCCATCATATTTATAATTAAATAACAGCATTTATTACCGGTTTATAATAACAAATAGCTACATAAAATATCAATAATCTCGGAAGCAATACTGTAAAAACTTTAGAAAATATTGTTTATAATAATGGTTTGGCACAAGAATTATTTATTTAATGTCTAACAAAATACTTCTGTATTTACAAGAAATAATACAAAAATAAATCAATTCCTTCTTATGTAACAAGAAAAAAATTATTTTATTTAATTTTTATTAAATAATTATAAAAATAATTTTATCAAAGGTATTGTTTGCAAGAATTGGACTCTCATTCTTCACCCTCATATGAAAATTATTGAAATCAATGCATTTTACAAAATAAGCTAGCGCATGTTAATTTCAACTTTCACTACAAACTACTAAAACTCCATTTAAAGTATTAAAAATTAATTTAATTTAATTATTAATTAATATTTGAAAAAATGAATTAATATTGTTTCATCTACTAACAGTTTTTAAACAAATGTATTAGAACTTAAGGGGATGAATAAAAAGGACTATATCAAAGATTGAAAATTTGAGCAAGGTATTAAATAAATATGGGGATAGTGTTAACTAAGAGTAAGAATTGAAAAATATATTACACTTTTTTCAATCAAATGTTATAATGTCTCATCACTAAGTTAAATGACTTTTGTACACGAACTATCATAGTTGTAATTGAATAATTTGGGAAACAAATATAAGTTAAAATAAAAGGCTTTCAAAATTAAAAAAGATAAAATATCTTCATTACAAAATTTCTTTTTAATAGAGCATACGTTTTCTTCTCAAATTACATATATTAATAAATAATATTCTTGAAAAAAACTTTTTACTTCATACTTTCTAAATCTTATTTATTTTCTCAGTATATAAAGGTGTATAGAAAATAATATAATGTAAAATTCACCAATAGTACGAAAAGAAAATTGGCAATGGCTAAACACCCCCCCACCCGCCCCCCACCACATATATATATATATATATATATATATATATAAGTAAACACAAATAAAAGCTAAATGAAATAAAACCTATTTATGAAACAAATTTTAATTCATATAATTAGTATAAATAAGTAAACGAAACAAAACGGAACTAAAAATTGCAATCGAAACCTAAAATTATTTTGGATTCAAACAAGTTTAAAATGTAAACATTACAAAACTATCATTTTGTTTAGTGAGTGCGAATACAGCTAATACTAAAAATAAAGATGAATCTAAATAAATCATCATTATAAGCCAAGTAAAACGAAATTAACATAATCACGATTGCAACAAATAGAAAAAAAATCCGGCCAGAAGGCTTTTTTAAGGGTCACCCTCATGCAAGGATTCAAAGTGAGGGATTTGTTTCGGTGAGGAATCGGATAGTGTCCTATATGTTGACCTCTCGTGTCCCGAAAATCTTCCAAAAATTAAGGAAAGGAGATGCTGAATTTTAACAGCAAAAACAAAAACAATGCAACATTAAAAACATCACCAAATAAAGCAAAAAAGTAAACAAAAATAAAAAAATAAAACTACATAAAATATTCAACCAATAATTAAAATATTACACCCAATATTTAAACAAACAAAAAATGGAAAAATATACCAACAACAGGCGGAGAAATCACACTATGGCATCCTAACCGCTACTCGATTTCGATTGCAGTACGAAGCAGAGAAAAAAAGATTAATAGAGGTTCTGAGAACCATTTATTTTATTTTTTAGATTATAAATTAATATTCCATAATTCATTTTTTATGAAAATATTAATATTGCAGTAGTTATTTGGAAAATCATTATTGTTTGAATTTTTTATAAAATTATCTGTTTTATTATAACTTTCATAAATAAAATTTTGTTTATACAAATTGTAATCCTCAAATCCAGATAAGTAGCTTCAAGATGACTTTTTTTTTGTTTATGTCAATATAATTCTTTAGGACATTAATTTGTAACTATGTTGGTATTCTCTAAGTTAATCAAAATGAAATCAATATACGTATATGTCCAAAATTTTATTAAATTATTTTTTTTCTCATAATAATTTAGGAAAATATTAGCTAAAGCATTTGAGAAAGCTGTAACCATTGGAATACGTTTTATTTATTTATAAAAATTAATACTATTGAAAATATAATTTTCGATAATGTAAAAATTGCATAAACACAGCCAGTTATTTTTATTAATGATACATTCATTTAAATATTCTTCATATATAAGAGTGCAGACATTTATTAATTTTTCAAGGGGTAGATTGATATATAAATTTTCAAAGTCATAAGTATTAATTTTATAAATTTATAAGTATTAATTTTATAATAACCTTTTAAAAATTCGAAAACATTTTTGTTGTTATTAATTGCAAAGTTACCCGCATCTTCAATTTTATTTAGGATAATTTTTATTAACAAACAAACAGTTAAAAAAAAACAGGGAGATTATAGTTTAAAATACAGATTTATTATAACAGTAATAGATAAATCGGCAAAAAGAATTTCTGTTTAATCTGTAGATATTATTATAAAGAACTGTTAATTAAAGAATATAACTCTAATTTGACTCATCAATTTAATTAATGCCAGGAAAAAGGAATTGAATAAAACAATGTTTACTTTCGCTAAAAAACCTAGAATTAAAACTTGTTTTTTGAGAGATCCCTATTTGTTTCCAACAGTACAATTTCATAAAAAAAATCATTCTTAACTTGTAGCACAGGCAGGTACAACTCCTAGGAGGGGAAAAATTTCTATGTATTAATTTCTTATTAAATTTCATTTCAATATGCTACTGTTGAATCATATGAATATCCTTTTGTGTCATTTCTTTTCAAAATTTTAAATTGGAGTTTTTGCCGTCAAGTGACCATAGTGCGAGCACTGTTAATTTTAAAACATCTTAAAACAACATTATCTCATAAACAATAGGGTTTACTAAAATTATAAAATTTGCTTACTATCAAGAAAGTTTATTTAAAATATAAAAATTGCTCATGCGAAAGAGAGTTTTTTAAACATTAAACTTTTAACATATTTAAAATAAAAAAGTTGAAATATAAAAACATAAAATGTTAATTCTATATTTAAAATATCTTGTACACATAAAAAAATATTTTAAATTTTAGAATTTCTTCCTACACTAGAGTGTTTATTCAAAATATAAAATTTGCTTCTAAGAAAGAGAATTTACTTAAAATATAAAATCTACTAATAAACAGAACAGTTCCATTAAAATTTGCACTTAAATAAGAGAGTTTACTTACAATTAAAAAAAATGCTCATTAACTAGAGAGTTTATTTACCCTTTAAAAAATACTGAAAACTGCATAAATAACTGCTTTAATTTTAATTAAAAGCATATGAATCCAACTTTTGATCATTTATTTTATTTTAATTGAAAATATTTTTCTTCTTTAATTTAGAATACAATGTTTTGTGCTTTTTTTTAATATTCTTCAGGTTGTATTCTTAATCTTTTTTAAATCAAGCAAAAACTCTTAATTAATAACGACTTTTCAAAAATATTATCGTTTCGTGAACTGATTTATGTGCTTTATTTTTCGAAAAATGCAATTCTTTATTGCTGCAAAAGTTTAAATTTTAAATTGCAATAACCCAGTGACCATAGTAAGAGCACTGATACTATTATTCCATGAAGGGATAGTATTATCCCTACATGGGATAATATTATCAATGCTTAAATTTTTTTTAAAAATATCAAAAATCACAAAAAACAAACATCTTATAAAGAAGTATGCTAATTATAAATATTGAATTTGCTCATAAATTAGAGAATTTATTTAAAATATTAAGTATTTTAAGAAGCAACAGAGTTTATTTAAAACATAAAATTGATTCATGACAAGAAAGTTTATTTAAAATATAAAATTTGCTCATAAACAGAAGAGCGTATTTGAAATATATAATTTGTTCACAGGCAGAAAAATTGATTTGAAATTTATAATTTGCTCATAAACAATGAGTTTATTTAAATTATAAAATTCGTTCATAAATAAGAAAATTTATTTGAAATATAAAATTTGCTCTTAACAAGATAATTTATTTGAAATATAAAATTTGCTCTTAATCAAGATAATTTATTTGAAATATAAAATTTGCTAAAACTTTCTATTTAACTGCCTCTATCTTTAAAAAAAATAATTGCTACTTCTAGAATAATGAGTTATTTGTCCATTAATAATATATAAGGATTCGAAACTGTATTTCAAATAAAGATAGATACTGAATGAAAGTGTTTTTATTATATTTCATCAAATGTTATAATTGTTTTGTTTTTTTTTCATTTAAAATATGCTTTCTTCATTAAAATAAAAAGCCTTGTTTTGTCCACATTTTTAGTCTTTCAGAACTTTTTAAATCATTCAAAACCTCTTAATTGATGACTAACTTTTTCAAAACTTCTCATTCAAAAATATTATCGTTTCAATAAGTGCCTTCTGTACTTTATTCAGCTGGAAATTTAACTCTTTGTTTTACTCTCGCAATTGAATACTGGTACTTTGAACGGAGAGGAGGGTTGATAGAATTTACCAACCCATCTTGAAACAATGATGCTCAAGACCGATTCTACTGGAGCGGATATCTTTTGTGGACAAAATTGTGATTTTTTTCATCCATCTCTTTTCTTGTTTATTTCGAAATGAGATTTCGTTTGATTTTATTTTTCTGGTTATTTTATTTCTTCCTTCTTTCTTAGGCTCCATTGTTATATTTCAGCTTCCCATTCTTTTTGCCGCAAGATTCGTTTCTGATATTTTTTGGATGATAAGTGATTGTTAACGGCAGCTTGGATTTTTTTTTTTTTTTTGACGAATGAACCGAATATAGACAGAAATGTCAGTCTATTTTGACAACAAGAATGTATAGTTGATAAATAGCAAGATTAAAATATTTGATTAGTAAAAATGAGCAACAGAAACAAATGTTATTTATAAATGTGACAGATTCGAAACTATATATAGAAGAAATGAATTTCTGAAGAATTCATAAGAAAGTTATTAGCAGTTATTTCGGATAATACTTTTTGTTTCTCTTATCAATAGTTTTATGGCTTTCGGAAAATGTGCGAGATCAAATTCAGCCTTAAATATTGTTAAAGATTGACCATTTATAATGTAAGAATTTTCATTTTCCATCTGAGTTAGTCATGAATTTATAAGTGAGATAATTTTTTTCTAAATATGATAAAATACTGTGGATTCAATAAAAATATTTCATTTATCATTTTGAATAAAAATAATTTCATTTGAATTAAAATACATTGAATGAAGGAAATCCAGTAGTGTTTCTTTTTCATTGATGAATTCAAATATAAAAATCAAGAATAGTTATTTTTAATTCCTAGATTGATTTTTTTCGTATTGTTAATTATTCAAATAGTAATTATGCTCTGATGTGTAGATTTAATTAACAGTGAATCGAAGCTTTATTATATCACAAAATAAACTTGCTTGTTGGAAAATGTATTTGAGCAATAAAATGAATACAATCATTTTATAGTTTTATATAAAAAATCTTTTAAAAAGTTTTTATAAATAATTCTTCAGCATTCGAAAAGAAAAACAGCATTCATGCTCATTATATGTAATATGAGTTGTAACGAAGAGATTCATGCTCATTATATGTAATATGAGTTGTATTGCATCTTAAACTCTATTCCTATTATGTAATATGGAATAGAGTTTAAGATGCAATATGGAATATGATATTAAGAAGTAAAATATAATATGTTATTAATATATAATATGTAATATGCGATTAAGATGTAATATGAGCTGTGTAGACATTGTCGGACCAATTAGGTGGTGGTCTGATAAATTTCACCATATATTTGTATTTTCCTTTGTAGTAAACTGAAATTTAAAAAATATAGTAAAATACTGTATTATACGTTTTGACATTATAAACTATAAAACTATTTTTTTCTGTATGCATATGTAACAAATGGTAGCTGTGTTAAAATACTTACTGCGTTGTATTGTAAGAGCAAAAAGAAAAAAAAAAACTCTTTATATACTTTTGGATTCTTGGAAATATGTAACTTCAGTAAATTTGTGCGACGATTAATGAGGAAATGTTAACATACGAGATTTTAAGCAGCACTGCCTGACAATTGGTAAGGAACAAACGATTTATGCAAAATTGAGTTCCAGACAGTTGACCAATAAAAGTGGACCAACACTCGTTATTTCTATAAAATACATTTCATTCAAGTTCATGATTCACACGAAAATCAATGGTGTTTGATGTTTTACCCTAAGTAGTGCAAGATGTTATACAACTTTTTTCCCTGAAATTCTATTTTTTTCTTGCAATAATTACGAGAAAAATGTCAGCAAGACATCATTTGAGGGACTACGATCGTTGACGAGCAGTTGGACAACTGGAAGCAGGCCATAATGTGATCAATGTAGCTGCCGCAATGGGTGTATCAAATATCGTTATATTGCGACTAAAGAAAATCTCTGAAGGTGAAAATGCTTTGCAAAAGCCTGTCGGGGGGGGGGTAGGAAAACCACACCCTTAGAATATCTCTATGTTGCCATCATTTCAAAAAGGGACATAAATTTAATTCTTGGTCAGATAGTTGCAAAATTTTCAATCGCTAACGGTACACATATTTCTGCAAAAACCATCTTACGGCGATTAAATCAAGTTGGTTTGTATGCACGGAAGCCTGCTCGTTGCATCCCATTTCAACCATGCCATCATCATGAGAGTTACGCTGTTGTAAGGAACATGTTGGCTGAGGTATCGAAAATAGCTTAAAGTGATGTTTTCAGACGAATCTCGTTTCATTGTGACGAGTAATTCTGGACACCAATTAATGTGGTGAGAGCGTGGAGAAGGTTATGCATAACAGTTTGTAAGTGAACATGATCGTGGCCCAAGTGTGATAGTATGAGTAGGCATCATGTACAATGGCACAACACCGTCTTTTAAAGGGTTATATAGGTTCAAACTGTTTGTTTATCTACTATAACGCTTGGCCACACAGAGGAGTTATCAGATAGCCTGGAAAATGAAAATATTGCCCGTATTCCATGGCATTTTTACTAACCCGATATAAATTGTATTGATCATGCCCGAAAAGGTCTTAGCAGACATAATTCACAAAGAATAATCCTTCCCCGAACAGTGCAAGAGCTCAAAATCGCCTTGAGAGAGGAGTAGGATAATACTCCCCCAAAGCTCCTCAATAGTTTAACAGAAGCAAAATGCGCATTAGTCTCCGGGGTTTTCATCTTACTAAACTACTCATATCTGCATAATTCTGATCTGAAGATCAATTTTGTGGGGGTTATTTGGCAATTGCCTTGGTGGTATCGTTTTTTGAAGTTTTAAATTCTTTGATGTTTTGATATCTGCACCCTTTTACACTAAAATAAATGCTCATCCTCCCTACTAAATAAGTACTCAGTTTCATTTTTTAAACAATTGTCTATTCTTAATTATTCCAAAAAGCGTAAATGTTCCGAGCAGTCTAGTAGTTATTTTATTTATAGATAAAGATTCTCATTATTACAAACATTTATTGCAAATTAATTTCAAAAATCCTTAAAATAACTTAAATCAAACAATAAAAAAAATAAAACAAGCACCGTACAATATTCATTATTAAAATTCGGTGGTGTACAGTGAAAAAAAGGAAGCAAAATACTGATTCAATAAGCTATTTTATTTTACAAAATTAAGCTATTTTATTTTACAAAAAATTTTTATTACGGAATCATTCTCAATGTTTATTTCCCTTTCGTTAGAAACTTTTTTGATGTATCATGTTTTATTTTCGTATCATTTTAAAATAATTGTTCATAACGTGAGGTTGAACAAGATAAGCATAATAAATTAAAACAGACTAAATATTATTTTGCTCTTTTCTTTAATATTTTTGGTATTCCAGTCAATTGTGTTTACGCTAAAAGAAAACAGATGATTTTTATTTCTTTATTAGCGCTTTTGTTATTTGCTTTATTTATATCTTGCTAATTTCATAGAAGTTTAATGAAACAAATAGTAAAGCTGAAAATAAAGTTTGCCCATAAAAGATTTTTAAAAAGTAAATTCCGAAGTGTATTTTTTAATGTTTTTTTACTCAGGTGCTAGCTCAAATATTTATAACTGTTAAATACATTTCAAAATATCGTTAGCCCGTGTACTGGCTTAGAGGCAGCTCGTCTTCCCCGTGATCTAGGTGCTCATTGTTGGAATCCTGGTTCCAACATCATTGTTCTTTACCCTATGTTCTATTTATGAAGTGCACGAAAGAGTGTCCTTTCCTTACGAATTTAAGAGCAAGCAATGAGACTTCTACCCAACTTTTCTCAGGAGTCTTTACCAACAGAAGCTAATGCACTTGCACTGCACCCTTCATTCCTTTGAAAAACAAACACATCATCAATATCTCCTATATATGCGTTTGTGTCAGTTATGTATTGGAATAAATGAACTATTCGAACTAATATGCATTGATATTAAACTCGCTTTTAATAATATTAAGCACCGTAGTGAGGAATTTTGATCATTGCCACTCAATTGATTATGATGACCGGAGCAGTTAAGAGAAACATACTATTTTATCTAATTAACGCCTTATATTTGGAAATTATTTTCCATTAATATCTGAAACTAGCAAAAAATGGTTCAAAATTACATTAAACTTCAATTTATTGAAGAATTCAATTTTTAATGAATTCAATTTTTTTAAATTTAGTGAAGAAAACACAGGAAAAAATATATAAAAACGAAGCATTTAAAGGCCTAAAGCAGGAAGCGAATCCCTTTCTGTAGTAATTATTTCATGCTTCAAGATTCATACACAATTAAGACTCAATTTTCACTTCATTTGCATGAATAATTACTCCAGCTTTGAGCGCATACAAAAGGATCCGAGGAAAATAAGTACAATATTTAACCTGACACGTAATCGGAAAATCCATATAAAATGTTTTATTTACTCCGGGAGCTCACTTTGAACAAATTTGGAAAAATTCCTCTGTGAACTCTTCACAAGATATCTTTTATAGATAACTGTGTTCTTGTATCATTTTAATTGAGAGTTTCACAATTAAAGAGTTTTCCGCTAATGCATTTGCGTAAACTCTTTAATTAGGAAAATACTTTTAATTCCAAGGGCACAATCTCTTTCCAAATTGCTAGATGCGGTGCTTTGAGATGAAATGAACATTCTGATCCATTATTTATATTAAGAGGAAACTATTTCAGCAGTTCTGCACTGAAAATGCCGCAATCCATTACAAATTTCCAGCTGACGTATTCAAAAAGAGGAAGGACACGAAAAAAATTATATGAACTATTCATATGCATTATCAGTCTCTTTTAGAAATGCAATATTCCATTTGCTGCCGCTGCATCAAAGAATAAAATATGACCTTTTCAGGTGAAGTAAAGTTTCCGATATTAGAACCTCAAACGCAAGTAGTATTTTAAATATGAAAGAATCTACTCCCAAAAGCTAAATCCTCATGACTTGATAAAGTAATTCAAAACTTTCTTCGCCTTGAAAATCAATAATTCAGAAAAAGAAGTCATTTTGATTGATGCCATTTTCTTCTCATGTGGCATTTTCGATCCGATGGAAATCAATGCAAGGACATCGTTTGAGATTTGGAAGTAAATGGTAAAAGGGAAAAGGACGAAAAAGAAAGAAAGTAAAAATAATCTAAAGAAGAACGTCTTCAATTTTGCATAGATTTTCGCAACGATTTTCACCATTGCGAGCCCTTTTTCTTTGAGGAATTATTCTCTTCCATTATTATCGATCTACATCTGAATGTTTCGGGAATAAGTAAAAGGGTGGGTGGCTTCGACACCTTAGGTAATGTAATTTTCATCCTACGGTATGAAATGTGAATTATTTAATTTTTCAAACTTATGATTATATATATATATATATATATATATATATAATCATATATATATATATAATCATAAAATTATTAAAACAATCAAAACCCATTTCTTGATCAACAAAAATTAACACGAAACCAACTAGGTCGAAATCGAAATTATAACTCAATTCAGAATTACACCCTAAAAATTCACAAAATGAAAGGTAAATGAATAAGAACCAATTAATGAAACAAATCCAAAAGACTATATTCAAAGAATTATTTAAACGAAACAGTAACAGAAGTAACCACGGAAGCGAAACCAAAACCGGAATTGAAACTAAAAATCATTATTGATTCAGACAAGTTTTCAGAATTAAAATGTTTTTAAATCAATCATTGTATTTGGAGAGCGCAGCAAATGCAGCTACAACTAAAATAAAAATGAATATAAATTAATTAAC
>JAPMOQ010004434.1:4465413-4485892 GCA_026543055.1 Argiope trifasciata | reverse complement strand
TTTTTTAATTATGTGAATATGCCTACCTGTAAAAAGGATTTTCGCAAGTGAATGTGACGAATGAGTTAGCTAAGTATGGCTCTTGAACCTCGATGGTGCAACCAAAAAAACAAAATACGCTTTCTCGGCTAAAATTGATGACTGCTAACTATCAGAAGGCTTATAAATATGCTATAAGGGACAACAATAACAACCCGGAAGTATTTTCTATTATTGAAGAGAAAAATGAATAATTAAAAAATATATAATTTACCGACTAACAAATATATTATAAATTTAATTTAACTGAAGGTTGAGGGAACTTAGAGATTCGCTTCTATAATTTTTTTATTTATTATTTAAAATATAAAGAATTTAGCCCCTATTTTTTAAAAGTTTAATATTTGATATTCATTTAATTGAATATAAAAAAATACTTAGTTTACCTCACACATTTAAGGAAATTCAAATTCAATTCAGTTTTCACCTGATAAAATAAAAATGTATTCTATTTCTAAGGAATATTTTCCATAAACGTATTTAAAAATGTTAGTTTAAGAACTAAAGTATGCATGAATTCTGATATGCATCAGATAAATGCATAGGGCCAATAATATAAGACTTTCATGAATTTGATTTATTATCGACAAATGTATTTATTTATTTATTTTTGAAAAAGTCAGGTAAAAAATAATTATCTATTATAATTCAATACAAAATTAAGTCGTATCAATGCATAAAATTATATATATATATATCAATTAATTTCTTACAAAATGAAAGTAGAATTTAACCTTCAACAGCACATTAAGAATGTACCAGTCATTGTCGTCATTTTGACAAAAACTGAATAATTAAATTAATTCTTATTGCAAATTAAACCGAGAAAACTGTGATGTTCAGCACGTGTTTAAAAAGAAATGTAATATTATGGAACAAATGTAAAAAGTTATACTTTACACATGATTTCATGACAACTTATTGCGAGTGAGAGAGTTATATAATGCAATGGAAAAATAATCGTAAGGCTTCAATAATAATATGAGTTACGTGACTTTCGAAGTTTAAGTATATCTGGTAGAGAAATTATAAAGAGAGTAAGGCACATAAGTATTTAATTGAATAAATTTAGAATGCATTACTCTTGGCGAACCAGTTGGTCGCCAAAGGCTGCTAGTATATATATATATATTCGGCAGTTTACGAAAGTAGTCTTTTGACCTATTTCTATAATATTTCCAGTTTATATTTTTGAATAAAAAATTATTCTCTTGGTATGCTCAAAAATGATGTGTTTGATATGTACATTAGATATATTATAAAGATATGTTTTGACATTGGGGTTTTTATTCATGTATTTGTTGTATAAGGATATAATTGGGGGTAAGAGCTAACTTCTAAAGAAATTTTAAATATAAATGTTTTTACTTATGTACATGCAGTATTTCTTTGGGTATAATGACTACCTCTTTATTTGATGAATTTGGTAAGAATTTTTATAATGATTGGTAAAATCAAATATTTTTTTGCAGATCACGGAAAAGGAATAAAAGCTCTTGTCTTATGTAAATTTATAGTATATTACGAGGGACTGTAATGACTGTACTGAAAATATTTCTCTGTTTTACATAAAGAAACATTTCAATTTAGAGATTTTACTAATTTGTTCCAATAATTTTATTTCCTTTTTTTACAAATATATGACAGTCCATTAATGATACAAAATATGTTCAAAAACCATTTTGCTTTCATGTTTTTCAAAAATTGCTCTTATTTTTAAGTATATTCAAATTGATTATAAACCATCTTTAATCAGTATGCAAAATACTTTTGAAAACAAAAATTTCAATTCTTAATGGATTGCAATTCATTTACATTATATCAGTTTTTCTTTTCATTCAATTTACTGGGTTTAGTTTCTTTTGTTTAGTTATTTTTTGTTTAATTTATTCGTTCTCGTAAGAATAATAAACGCTTATTGTTTGGTTTCGCTTTGGAAATCTAATTTTTCAAAACTTTTTAAAGATGCGAAGACTGTTTCACAGCATTGTATTAACTCATCTGATTAAATATTTCGCACCTTATTAACGTTAAAATTGATTAAAAGTATTCAAATCACACCTTTTTAAAAATATATCTTGATTTTGTTATTCAAACATTTGGATTGGTTATTAGTTTATAGCTGTTCAAATTCAAATGGCAAAATTCAACACCACAAGTGGAAGCAAACGTATCATATTAAAAATTTAAAATTTATTCCTTATGAATTTAATCGAGTTAAAAGAATATCAACTTCATGTCATGGAAAAAAAATCCAACATTCATGGAAAAACGGACTTTCAAGTACTTCTTTGCAAATGAAGTGTGAAATTCTCAAACATATATCGTTATAGCTATTTGGAAGTGAAGGACTGGCATGTTCCTTACTTCAAAAGGGGATAACATGAGATGATATACTTATCACAACAAATGAATATTTTTATTTACATATGATGACATCCATCAAATATAATTTTTTTTTTTATTTTAATCATCAAAAGATCACATTAACTTCAAACTCGTTCATTGGGGTTCCATCATATTTTTTTTGCCATTTACAATATTTACCTTTGATTTTCCAAGATTTCCGTAATCAACAATATATAAATTATTATAGTAGTTTGTCTTTGTTAACAACTTTCTTCTTTTGGTTCCAGTGTCAAAGAAGTCCATAAGAAGATTAAAGAAGTCTATACTCAATTTCAAATAGTTACAAATTTTTCAAAGGATTAGAAACATCTAAAATGCAAAAGGAAGTGTATAATGTAACTCTTTACTTATCTGCAATAATGTTATTTCTTATATTTATTTCAAAATATTTTGTTGCCATTGCTTAAGAATTTTTAACTTCGGTTGTTCTTTATTATATAAAGATAACACAGCTATTTTTTTTTTTACAATTTTTCATAATATATTGTTTATAAATTCTTTTTTTATTATTAAATTGTTGTTTTTTTATTATTACTGTCTTCCGATTATTGTTTGTTATTCTTCTTACTAATTACTAATAACATGCTTTAAGCATGTTGAATTATTAATTCATTGGATTAATAATTTTTGCAATTAATTTTTTCTTCAGAAATCTTGAATACAAAAATGTGTTTTTATTCTTACTGATTATCCTGTATTTCCTACGCTCAATAGTTTAAGAGGGAATTATTATTTTTTTTTATACAAAATGAAAAATCTCAAGTTTTTCAATAAGGCAAACATATCGTGAATACAACACATTCATATACCAGGAAAAATTGTATTAACAGAACTAAGTTGTAACAAGAGATTTTAAAATTTTGTTTACTCCATCTAGAGACTGTTTTTCTCTGAACAAATTTTAACAACAATTTACTTACATAAACATTAACGGCTAATCATAAGATAAATACTATAAGAGGATTATGTGGTATTCGATATCAACGTTTCTTGTTCACGGATCATAAATTAGAACGTTGAGGTATTTTTTCGAATTGTAAACAATGCGATTTTAATCCCTTAGTGGTTCGGTAATTGGAAAAATAATAGTAATTTAATATAATGGGAAATGCATTTAAAACTTAATGCATTAGCTATGAAATGTAATTAAGTTGCAGTTACCGTAAATTGAAAATGCATAAAATGTGTGTTTCTTCTTTTAAATTATGTATATTGTATAGATAATATGCCTATTGCTTTCATCCCATTTAGATTAAGATTTCAATAGTTTTATTGTTATTATGTCCATCGAGCTCTTATAGGATTTAACTTCATTCATCAATCTTAAAATGGCAAAAAAGAAGAAGAAACTTTAATGAATGTAAATAAAGTTTTTTCTTAATGATATTTTTTAATTCACAAAATTTGATTTTCTGCAACATGAATATATAAAATATCAATGAGACGTTTGGACATCGAGGGAAAATTTTTATCTCTAAGGAAAGAAAAATTCATTTCTAATCCAGTAGAAGATTCTAAATATAATTTACGATTTCATTTTTTTCCGGATACTAAATCAATTATTATACTTTAAGAAAATAAAAATAAAGCAGAAATTTTGGTTGATAATTTTAAGTTGTTTCTTGAAAAAATATTATAGTATTTAAAATCGCGCGTTCGTCAAAAGCATATTAATATATTCTGACCTATTTCAGTATCAGCTTTACTATATCTTATATTTATTTATGCAGCTAATTTACTTATTACAACTTATATTAATTTTGTGAAAATGCCGTGAAATATCAAGATACATTCAATATTCAGATTTTTATTTATAAAATTGATTACGAATATCTTAATATTTTGAAGATCTTGTTTGTTGTTCGAAAATGTTTTGAAGATTATTTTTCTTTTTACACATTGAATTCTTAGACATCAAATTTAAATTTGAATTCCAAAATGAATTTTTTAAACATTTTCTTTTACAC
Organism: Argiope trifasciata; assembly: GCA_026543055.1. Taxonomy (NCBI): domain Eukaryota; kingdom Metazoa; phylum Arthropoda; class Arachnida; order Araneae; family Araneidae; genus Argiope; species Argiope trifasciata. The sequence goes on along the minus strand of JAPMOQ010004434.1, from coordinate 4,481,477 downwards.
CAATAGTGAATGAATTTTATATTACCAAATAATGTGTTATTTTCTAAAATATTTTTATCTGTGGACCAATCTATGCTTTTTTAGAAAAAAAGGTACCTTTTACATTCATGCAAAAGGTTGTTAAAGCAGTTTTTTTTTTATTTGCTTAAATCCAATGTTGCTCTGAAGTGGTACTTTCTGATTCAGTATTTAATTTTAACTATCATTAATATGTAGGAAAATGAAAAGTCAGTTTATCTGTACCACAAAATCCCCCTCTTTCTTCTGACATCTAATAAATATTTAATTTGAAGTCCTATTCCTCTTTGTTAAATGTTTCATATTTATAATATAAACTTTTAGATGATTATTTAAAATTCAATACATAAAAATATTAAGCATTCTAGCCCATAAACACAAATAAAGAGAGTGGAAAAGAGTTTAGGAACAGCTTTCTTAGTAAATTTGTGAAGCTGCGTTAAAATGCGCAGCTTTACAAAAATACGAAAACGAGCGAGTAATGTCTTAACCTGGTGATCGTCATCAATTTACACAAATAAATGATCACTGGATCACTTTATTTTTATTATATTTGATTAAATATGAAATGAACTGATAATGATTGCAAACTTTTATTTTTGTTGAATTTATGTAAAAAAATACTTTTAATCTGTACTAATCACGAATAGCTTTTAATACTTTTATTGATTCAAGCAATTATTCATATTTATTGTTTCAAGATTGTATGCTTATTACATATATCGAAGAAGTTATTGACTGTCCTTGCTTTCAACAGTAGTGTGAGTCCCTATTAGTTTTAAAGAACTACCACATGTGCTAATGATATTTTTTTATTGGTACTCAATAATATAAATAATTTATAAATTCATATTATCATAAACAACAACGGTATTTAAAAATTTAAGATTATGAATTTAAATTTGATGTAGTTTAAGAAATAATACAATTTACATTTTCATGCTTATTTATTGTCATTTTATGTATTTTCAATTCTTATATGATTAAATTCCCATAATATGTTGCTTTTATAATTAATTTTTCGGACAATTACGATAGTGTTTACTTTTCTTTTTTTTGTCAAAAGATAAAAATATTAACTGGCTAGATTGGTAAGTACATTAATGAAAGATAGTTATTCATCAATATTTGAAGAATCGGTTTAATTGAATTTAAAATAAGCCACTCAGTTGTAAAAAAAAAAACACTTCAATTCAATATAAACATGATTCAATTATACTATAAAACAAATAAATAAACAATATTTAACTATACATCAGTCAACATCTAAAAAAGTAACAAGATTAATTTTTTATTCCCTGAGAATGTTTAGAAATCCAATTACCATTGTCTGAAGTAATCTTCTCGCCTGTTATTATTTCATTTATAATTTAATTTCCAACGATGCTATTATACATATTTAAAAAAAGAAGCAATTTCTTTTCATAATCATCAACAATCTACAAAGGAAGTGCCTCTTAAAAAAACCCATCGATTCAAAAGCAGTATTTAAGTTGAGATGAGCCATTAAATACTGTCAGGTATTTCCATAATAGAATGGAGTAACGAAATTCTAACTTTCACTTTGGAAGCAGACCTTTTCTAACCACAGCTCAAGCGACAAAAGCGCGTTTAGAGAATCAATTCATCTTTTCTACCCCAGTTCACGAGAGACGATGCATCCAGCCATAATAATGCCCCTCCTCATCCTGTTCGGGACCCCCTTTGGACTCCCCACCCTCTTATCACTTTAGCAGTCTCCTTTGCTTCAGCGTCTTGGAGTGGCCATTTCATAGGCCACATTAAACAGCTTAACAGAGCGGCAACGCTCTAACAATGCAGCCTTTCTTGATAGGCTGACAATAGGAGATCTTATATATCGTAGAGCTGAAACGAGTGCCGTTTAAAAGATAAGAGATACCTGGAGGTAAATGATGTATTTATGAGGATGATGATGATGGAGGATAGGCTTTTTTTGTTTCTTTTGTTGACATGCCTTCGAGAACAACACATTCTATTGTTTCGTTTTGATGGATATTTTTATAGACATTTATCTGAGTGGATAAAATATTTTAAAACTGGAAAGAATAAACTTGTAAAAAAAAATTCTTAAAAGCTAATTTACAAGGAAGTATACTATAAAATAAATAATTGAATTTTATTCATTTTATGTGCTTTTTATTAAATTATGCCATTAGCTCTAAAGTTGTAGATGTAGGCAACTAATTTGATTATTTTAAAGAATTTTAATTATGATAGCCATTTAAGGAACTTTAATTATGATAATTATTTAAAAACATTTAATTATGATAATTATTTAATTGATTTCAGTTATGAAAACTAATTGGTTACATTTAATTACATTGCCCTAAAAATTAGGAAAATTACCTAAATGGAAAGATATAAGAAATCTTTAACACTTGATAAATTGTAAAATATTTGATTTTACGCAAGTTACTTTCATGCATGAGCATGGGTATTTCGAAACATATTTATACACGAAGAAAAAAAATGTTTTTCTAATATAAATTTAAATCTTTTGAAGCGTTGGGAAACTATTTTATATGTTATATTATCTATTCCTCTGGTCAATGCAAAAAAAAAAAAAAAAAAAATTCAGCGACACATTTTTATTTTTTGCAGAAAGAATCAAGAGTAAGTAAATTTTTGCTTTTTTGCCTTTTCTAATAATTGAAAGCTGAACACATGGTACTTTTAGGCCAACAACGTGATTTTTTTAATACTTCAAGTAGGAATTTTGATATTTACGTCGGTATATTAGTAAATGTTGAAAATACTAAGCTAATAGAAAACCGAAATCAAATGATATCTTCCTTTCAACCGTTAACCATAGATTTTATAACATAAGAATAATTTCATGTTACATTCAGACGAAACTGGATTTGATAAATATATTTTTGCAACAAGATCAATTAATCGTCAATAGGGTAAAGGAAAATTAGACTTACTAGTACGTTCTGTAATTAAATATAATTCTTTAATTTTAGCATTTAATATAATTCACATTTTGACCAACTATTATAATTTTTTTCAATTTTTCAACATTATCATTTAACATAATTTACAATAATACTTAAAAATATGATTGTACTTGGAGGATAAAGAAAAGAAATAATTTTTTCCATGAATAACGAAATCTAAATGAGTCGTCCTGCAATATGTAAAGCAGAAGAAAATTATATACAAAGAAATTAAATTTGATTATTTTGAGAATTAAATTATTATTATAAGTACTGCTACTTCCTACATATATCAAAGAAAATTTTTAATTTAATTTTTTTAATAATCATACCTATTTTTAGTTAGTAATCTCACAGTATAAAATAAGTTCTAGTTTCCTAGCAAAGATGCACAAACTTAATATATTCATTAAATTACCTCATGACAAATTTCATAAATATTTGATTTTGTATATTTCAATCAACTAGATAAAATATAATAGCATAAATGACACAATTAAATTCGCCATTTTCTATGTGTAAATTAATTAACAACATGAAGAAATTGAAAAAATCTACAATCAATGAAATTTGCTTGTTTGCTGAAAAAATTAAGCATACTCTTCTAACTTTATGTATAGCAAAAATGAATTTAAAAATACAATATTTATATTTAAGCCAAACATCTGAAGAAAAGTATAAAAAAACGCATATAATTAATTAAAGAAATGGAGAAGAAAATTAAACGATTTTACTTAAAATAACTCAAATCCAAGTACAAGTTAATAGTACGGATGAAAAAATAAATAATTCAAGTATTGTTCTTTACGCTGCTATTGTTAATTTTTTATGTAGAGCTTGTTATTTCCCTTATTTTGCACGAAAGCTTTCTTAAGATTAAATCTTAATTATAGAAATGTATAATGCTAGTATAAAGAGAGGCAGGAGTGCAGAATAACACTAAAGCATCGTTATACAGGAATAGCATAAAAATTAATTGCATTTGAAAAAAAAGAAAATGCTCCGTCGAATTTTCCAAACATAATAAATTGGTTTAAAAATTAATTGGTTTGGAACAAAGATAAATTAAAATAAGTGAAATTTATATCTAGAAAAATTAATTATAAGATGTGCCCATAATCCTCTTAAAGGATTGGAATTGGGAGGAACTCCGGAACAAAAAAGTTATAAACTTTCTTTTCTATAAGTATTTAAAAAACGTTGTTTATGCAGGAATTCCTCATAATACATAAATTACTGGTATCTTTTAGAAAGAAAAAATAATCCTAACTGCCCTTTATTGGCTTTAGGATTAGCTGTCGAAGTTATTAATTATAAAAGTAAATATTTTCTTAATCAAACTGTTTCTGATACATTTTATTCTTTTGACCCTTATTAAACTGGAAATCAAAATAATTGACTATTTCTTCTTTTTTTTCTTATCTGAACTTGTAATTGACTAGCATAATAATTGATGATTTCGAAATTTTGTTTGTCTTCGTAATTTTATATTTTGTTTCTCAGTAATCGGTTGATAATAACAAACAATGTAAGAATTGGTGCCTTGAACTTTCCATTTATAAGCCATTAATAAAATAAAGATTTCCTTTAGAGAAGTAATGATGCTTTTTTTGGAAGCTTGCTACCTTTTCTATAAAATTCTTCGTTTATAATAATAATTTTCATAGTTATTAAACTATGTATATATAATACATTTAATTAAAGTTTCCCTAAGGTTTTTAATAAGATTAAAAATATGAATTTATTTAATTCAATCTACAATAAATTTTTATTAGCTCAAATTATAATGTATGCATACTAAGAAATAAATGAAGAAGTGAATATATTGTTCCTGAGATTCTGTCCGCAGAAAGCAGCAGTTTATTTAATTTTAATTTTGCAAAATTAGTAATCAAATCGCCTCAGAAAAGGAAATTAATTTTATCATAACAGTAAAGTGGTTGCTACAGAGTTTAATTGCAAATCTCATTATAGTTGGAGAAAAAAAAGTACAGAAATATAAATGATGTAATTACTAATATTCTTCCAAGTTTTTAAATAGTATAAAAAATTACTATTTGTGATAATATTTTTTAAATATAATTGAAAACATGAGTGAACTTTCTCAAATTTTTTTAATTTGCATTTTTATTGGTAATAATTATTCTTATAAATAATCAAATTATATTTCTACACACTTTATTAGTTATTATTATTTAGTAATAAGCGTAGAAACATGATTAGGACATAAAACCAACTGAACCAAATTCGGTATATTCTATTCAGTTTTGACAGACAAATGCAATTAAATTCACCAACTATTTTTAGATAAGCCATCATTATAGCAAACTGAAATAAAAAGAAATAAGTAAAAGTATATTGTTATTTTTAAAGTGAAATAACATTTTTCAGTTATTAATTCCTATTTAATTCAATAAAAGTGATAACATAAAATTTGTAATATTTATTCAAAGTGCTTCTAATGATATGTGCTTGGATACTAATTTTTTTTATAAATACAAATTCCGAAATATTACTGAACTATTAAGATTTCTAATATTTTAAGCTGAAATATCTTCCAAATTTATTTTTGTGATTATTCAATTTTGAAAATTTGCATTTCTCCTTTTTCATTCTATCTTGATATCTTTCCACTTTGTCAAAGCAATGACTATATTAATATTTACAGCTTTCGAATGGGTAAATTAAATATCTATGATTTTTAACTTACGCATTTTAATTTTTTCATCTTAAGTCTAAAACCATAAGCTTCAAAATATTACATTAACAATTTGATAAAAATACAAATTTTATAGGACAGTAAAATAGATAAAAGAAATTTAACAAAAAACTTTATTGCAAACATGGAATTTGATTTCAAGCAGTGATAGTGAGTTTATCACATGCTGTAGAACTAATGCTGTGGCACTGTTGCGAATATTACAGTTATGCGCATAATTATGATGAACCAATGCTCTATGATAGTGATGATTTATCTCAATCTCTGCATTGCACAGCACTCAATAACGCTTATACAAGTTCGCCTTATTATGTGAATAGATTCATTTACCATGTAAAATATTGATTAACTTTTTAATAAATTCTATTTCTTTCTTGATGCTGATTATTCGTTTTTAGAAATAAAAGAAATGATTCTGTTTTAAAGTATTTTTTATAAACATATCAAGGAGGAAACATTCAATAAAAATACTTTTTTCACTATTTCATTTCAAGGAATATTGATAAGCAACAATAAATATCATAATGGAATACATCTGTAGTTATTATAAACAATAAAGGAATGAAATAAAAAAAAAGATGATATTATACTTAAGTACAGATACTTCTTTTGAGTTAAGTATTCGGTAATGAAAATCATTTCAGTGAATCTATCAGAAATTTTCAATCTCAAAGTTTCATTAAAATGTTTGACTGATTTTTTTTCATTTATTGATATTAGTGAAAATATTTTACATGAATATTTTTTTTTATTCAGCAACAAAAAATAAATAAAAGAAAATTTGTTAAGAATTGAAGAATGAAATAAAAAAGATAACATTATGCTTAAATGCAGATACTTCCTGTGAGTTATGTTAGTGGTAAGGAAACTCATTTAAATGAATTTATTAAGTCAATTTTCAAATTTCAGATGTTTTTAAAAAAACCATATTCAATTGATTTTTACGATTCATTGATATTAAAGACAATTTTAGATTTTAGCAAATGAATTTTTATTCATCAATAGCATAATAATAGAAAAAACCAGTACATAAAAATATGTTGTTTATAATACATTAATTTTTTTATTATTATTTCATTTCATCTTTGAAGGAATGTCCATAAATAAAATGAAATATAGTAACAGAACATATTTGTAGACAGTAAAAATAATAAAAAGGAAAAATAAATCAGAGACAATAACAGTATACATAAATTATGATACTTTTTATAAGTTACATATTAGTTAATGGATCTGTAAGAATTTCTAATAGATTTCAAGGAATCAGTTAGGTAAATTTTCAGTATCCAAGTGTTTAAAAAATACTAACGTTCAATGGATGTTTCCGTTCATTGATTAAGGACAATATTAAATTTTACTGAAAAAAGTTATCAACAAAATAATAATAAATTGAATATAAATATTTATTTCTCATTCAAACCCACATTCATGTAGTAAAATGTATGTAATTCGTTTGATAATTTCTATAAGTTTTCTTAAAATTCCAAAAAAACTTATGGTTTTCAAGTTTTTTCTTCATTTTTAGACTTCTGAATTTGTAAAAATGTAACGTGAAACATTTCATGATGGCAAAATATATTGTTTCAAAACTTCAAAAGACAAACGATAAAATTCGTATAAAATAAGACCTGAATTTTTCTTTTTCAATGTTTTGTTGGGAAGAAAACCGAGAATCATATTTCCAAGAAAATCAGATAAAATATTTTTTTTCATCTGTAAGTGTTTTGTGGAGAGCTTTCATATCAAGAAAGATTCAATAGACAAAACCTAGCAAATAACTGCGGCATTTGGGAATTCCAAAGATTTATAATGGCGAAATTTGAATTATTTCTCATTGTGCATCATTTTATTATAATTGAAAAAAGCCATGATGTGGAAAAATTTGAACCTTGATTCCTTTTTAGTTATACAGCATTTCAAATTATACTATAAATTATTACCATACATTTGATATATTTTAAAATTTATGGTAAATTTATGCAAAATTAGGCAAAATTATTTATACGGTTTGTTAAACCATTGCTGATTGAACAAATCGTAAGTTTTGAAATCAGAATTAATGATGTGCATAAAATTTAAATAGAAAATTTATATATTTGCAATAAAGATAATTAATAATTTTTATATAAAAATTAATATTCTTACTTGAAAAAAGTAATGTTCTTGTAATTTAGGCAAAAAAAATTTACTTTTATATAACTGAATAATTATTTTTGATAAATATGAAATATTATAAAGCTAAATATAGTTTATTCAATAACTAAAAATGTAAAAAAGAGTTTCCATTAAAATGTAAGGTAATTTCAGTGTTTCCTATAAACATATTTATTTTTCAGTTCGAGAAATCAAATTTTCTACAGTATTTTTCTTATATATTCCCATTTATTTTATGAAAAACTTTTTTTCTATCATCCATAACGGATTTTGTTAAATAATCATTTATAATTAAATAAATGTATTCAATTTCAGCGACAAAATTTCGGAGTAATTATCGGACATTTTTTAATAAATTGCTTTCATAAAATGATTCTCTAAAAATTTGATGCAAAAAAAATCAGTATTCCAAACCAAGTAAACATCACATAAATTAATGATAGCAGATTTTAAAGGTGTATTCATAAATTTCGAATTAAAAAATTATGATTTGAAACTAAAATTCTAGAAAATTTATGCAGAGTTTTATTCTGTATTGTTCAGAAACTGTTTAAACAAAATAATATATTTTTGAGCTTTAGATGTTTATAATCAAAATTATGTATAATCATAAAAGTCTATAAATTACCAAATTATTATGCAGAAATAAAATTTTCAACTTTAATAATTCATATCGTAATATTTTCGACTTTCTTTGCATATAAATATTATATTCCAAAGATAAATAACAGTTCCAGATATCAAAAACTCAACGGTATTTGGTTAAATAATCTTATATTATTTCAATCGTATATTATCATCCAAATAGGCAGAATAAATGAAATGTTATGAATTGATCATCAAAGGTACATTGAATTGGAAAATGCAAATACAGGTGTACAATTTTTTATAATGAATTATTTTAAAGGCAAAAACATAAATTATTTAATTGATATAATTGTCAGTAAATTGCAATCATTACAATCTTATAATTCTCTAAATTAAGAAAAGAGTATATAAGAAATGATAGTTTCAAAAACAATATCTTGATTTATACTCAGTTCTTTAATGCGAAGCTGTCCTTCGAAGATATGAGCTAATATGGAAGATAATCTCAGAACTCGCTTAAAAAAACTAGAAACAAGAGTCAAGACAGAATCTAAGTATAAGAAGGTTTTACTTAAATATAATTCAAACTATTTGCTACTTCTGGATGCTTTTAATAATACTAAGAGCCTTACGTGGCATATATAGTAACATTGAATTCGAAATAAGTCTTGGAAACTCTAAGCATATTTCAAAATATGATACTTTTTCTTCAGAAGAAGATATATAATATTAAAGACGCTGAATATATCCACATTGCGTTTCGATTTTTTTTCGAATATCAAAGAACTGACAAAGTACGTTGCACAGCTTAAAATATTTATGACTAGTTCCAGGATCATGCAGTGAGGATTCGATTTCAGTTGTTCTATAGAGTGCACTCCAAACACTTCAAGAAAACATTTTCTAGAAGTTTTCTTCAATATATAGATGACTAGTTAAAAGAATACCGAAATTTTAATCTTCAAACATTTTTATGGATAACAGAGAGAGTTAGAAAAGCTTTAGAACGCATCTTTCCTTTGACAAATATCATCCTCAATTATTAAAAAAAATGATAATTTTTCGAATAAATTAGTACACACAATTTTTTTTCCTAATTTATTCACCAACGATATTTGTAATCTTAAAGTGCTGAATTATGAGTGGAATGATACTTTTTCTTTATTATTTGGTTTAATTTTTTTAATGTTTCAAAAGATCAAAAAATATTCCAAAATTAAAACATTAATTGAATTTCTCAATTTTGTAAAGTAAAGTGTTGGCAACCCAATTTTAAAACAGAACAGCTACTTAGTATATGGTAGCTTAAGGTTTATAAAAATTGGGAACTACATGGTAGGACAACGTGTTTTCACACTTGAAAAACATTTCAAAAATAATATATGTGGGAGAAAGATCTGAAATTTTAAAATTGGCCCCCTAGATTGTGTGATTTAATATCATTGTATTTCTTTTTATGAGATTATTTGAAGCCAAAGGTGTATCTAACATTCCCCAAAACACGCATGCATTTAAAGAAGAAATTCAAAGCTGCATCATCGAATTCAGCCAAATTTATGCAAAATGATCATAGAAACTGAGTGTTAGTGTAATTTTTACGTAATTTAAATCCTTCCCTAACACGTTATTATCTCCTGTAACACACCACTTTTACTAACCCTAAAGCAGAGATGGCGAAGAATGACACGCAACATAATATTTTGGGCACGCCACAGATTGAAACAGCCTGCATGTGATTTGATAGGCTGGACTTTTAAAAATTCAATTGGTTGGCAATTGATTAATTTGAAATACAACTTATTGATTTCCAGTATAGTTCAATATGGATTCAAATATTTATTGAAACAGTTAGAATTGATTGAAATAGAAAGATAATAAGCAGAACATATAAGTAGAAATGCCTGAATGAAATTTCGGAAACATGAAATTGAATTCCAGATATTGTTAACTATTTGAAGAAGATGGCTCATGCCATTTTAACCATATTTTCATCTATCAACTTATGTCTGAGAGTCATTTTCTTAGAGGTGAATAACATTAACCCTCCTATTGGTGGGGTTTAGGTTGCTATACTAAAAGAAAGCGACTCGTCTGTATTACAGGTATAACCTTAAAATTTTCAGAGTTTTGACAAAAGGATTGTTTTTCCCTTTTGCTGTCAGTTCAGCTCTGTAGGGCGTAATCATTAACTGACTGCATGGTATAACCGCAAGTGCTGCTTATCACAGTCTCACGATTTTTAAGAGCATTTTCTTTTTAGTGTTTAGGAAGACAGTGCCAATTGCATCGACTAAAAATATAGAAAAAGTTGCTGCTTTTTAGAGGTTTTTCGATTATTTCATAAAACACTACGTAAAATTTATGCTGAGAATAAATTATTATCATATTTAATTTGATAAGAATCTAATTTTTATTAATTGAAAGGGTTCGTCTAGTATTTTTATCATCTTAATACTTTTCCTCAATTTTTTTATCCTGTTGTAATGCGAAATTATTTGTCAAAATTTCGTACAAGCAACTTATTTTTTGAAAAAACCAATACAGCTCGTTTCCAAAAAAACTTATATTATAAAATGCTTGTTTAAAGCATTAATTGTGATAAGTAACACTACAATATAATTTTATAACTTCATTATTTGGAAAAACAATTGGGTAGTTAGAATTTTTCATATGATATCTCACTTTCCGAGATATCAAATTTTGCTATTTATTTGTATGACTAAAATTTTTAATTAAATATTTTTTAGAATAATTCCATAATTCTCAAATAACAGGAATATTCAGCTGATGTGTCTTATGACATAAATAAATAAACATAAATGTCAAAATTTTTCTTTGTAATATTCACTTTACAAAGAGATTTGAAATGGAAAAATGACTTAAATAACACAGGTTATTTAGACTTGTAATTAATCATTTGCTACTTCAACTTTTTGAATACATCGAAAGAAAGTTTCTACAGAATATTAAGAACCGTTTGAAAATAAATTAAAATTGTAAAAAAAAACCTCAACTTTGAGTTATTCGGATCAAAACCAAAGCTCTCACTATTTTGCTGTCGGATAACGACATACTGAAGAGTAAGCGAATCATTGAAAAAAAAACAAAAAACATCTGGATTTAAAAGATTTGAAAAAGCAATTACAGTGAGGCTTTTAAGGCAATCAGGCTTATTAAATTTCTAAATACAGATAATTCAGCAATAATTTTTATGTTTCCTATGAACATTCATTTTTAATTTTTGAAATGTCTTAGATGATCTGTCATACATCGTATTCATATAAAAATTACTCCTATTCAGCGAAAATTCAGTTTATTATAATACGAATGCAATTTTTAGGTGATAAGAATGATCATATAATATTTCTAATAATATTACAGGGTAGATAAGAAATTTTAAAAATGAATGCAACATCGAAAACTTTTCTTCAATGCTTGGATGTAAACGTAAACTGTAGCTCAATTACAACAAATTTATAAAAGTATGTTAAAAGTCATCTTTAACAGAAATTTATTAATTTTTGAAATATAAGCCATTTCTTCGTAACTCCATATTGAGCAATGCTGGAGGGGTAGGACAAGTCCATGATGAAATATGTGTAGCAATCATGTAAACAGCTTGAATCGTTTTATAACAATAAAATATGCTGCCACCAAAATGGTTTAATATATGATTTTTAATTTACTACAAATAAAAAAATGAACTGCAAAACAAATAAATAATTGAAAAAGCAATCTTTTGAATTCTAAGATAATACAAAAACTCTTTTTAGGGTGTAATAATTCTGAAAGTTGTAATAAAAAACTCGTCAAAATCTCATGTGATTATTAAATAATACTTTTTATCATTTTTCTAGAGTAAGAAAACTATTCACTAGAATGCACAGTACATTTTCAAAGATGTATATTCCACTAAAATGTGTAAGCAAGCTCTATTAGTGTGGCAAAATGCACAAATGTTAGTTTCTGTTTATAATATAAATGGATGAGTGTGTGCATCATTATTCATTTGCTGATCTTCAAACCAGTCGCCTTGAAATAGTATTATCAAAATCGGCTGCATACTTTGGACAATGGATTTTTTTTTAAATTTTAAATAACCCTTTCGTAAGGCATGAGAATTATGCTCTTCACCAAATTCACCAATTTTTGAGTTCATACGAATTTTTTCAATAAAGCAGAAACTTATAAGCTTCATTTGTTTATCTCAAATAAAATGTTGTGTCTTGAATTGTTTCTTAAGTATTAAATGACAAAATTAATTAATAAATCAAATTAAATTTATCTAATAATTGAATTACTTTTCCTAGATTAAATTTATCTAATAATTGAATTACTAAGAAGTTGAAGCGAAAGTTAGTATGTCACTAAATAAGTTATAAAAAGTTCAAAGTCTTAATTTAAAATCTAATGTTGAATTTCCTTTATGTTAAGTTCAAATGTACAAATAAAATTGTATACTGTATAAAATGTGTTGCAATAATTTCGGATTTCATCGAGATTAAATTTTAAAATTTTATGTAATTTTTAATTAACAAAATTCTAAGTAAAATTTTTGGAAATTTCATCCCGAGATGTATATAATCGGTTCCAAAGTATATACAAACGAAACGTGTCCACCCTATACAGAACATATTTATATTGAAATATTTACATGTTGGATTTTTGAAGGAATTATTTTTTTTTATTTAAGGAAACCACAATGTCAAGGGAAATCAAAAAGGTTTTTGTTTCAAGTCAAAATCCCTTCATTGCAAACCTGATGTAGTAGCACAAGTAGAATTTTTACTATAAGCTGCTAATAAAAATAGCATGTCAATAAAGATGTGTATATATGCAAATATATATTTTGAAAAGATTTTTGATTGTGTTTGTAAAAATAGCTTTGGCTTCTAGGTTTTTTTAAGTACGAATTCATATTCGTTCTATTTTAAGAACATTATTGCCAATTGGTACATATTAAAAGTATGGTTTTAAAGGTAGTGTGATAAAATATGTAAGACTGTCAATCTTAAGAAGCAAAATGGGATTTTACACTTCAAAAAGCTAAAAAAAGGCACAATATACATTATATGCATTAAAAATTTAAAAGCCTAAAAAATGAGCCCATATATTAGAAAAAAACCATCAATCTTACATATACCCACTATAATATACACTATAATATATAAAATACCTTTCCTCTGTTTGTGAATATATATATATATGTGTGTGTGTGTGTGTGTGTAAAATTCCATAAGGTTTAAAGAATTAAACAAATATTAAATTTTTATATATAGATTATTTCGTTATAAAAATTTGCTATTTAATATAATGAATATTAATCTTACAAAAAACACAACTTTAATAAGTTGGTTTTACACAATTAAATGCACTTATTAATGAAAAATTTACAAAAAATCATTTTCAGTTAAAAAGTCTCGTTCGTCTCGTGTGTGTGTAACCAGACTTTTTAAATTGAAGTTTTTGAATTTTTATATTAAATTTCTTAAAGTATTTAGAGTCCTTAGTTTTAATTAACAACAATTAATTAGCTGTTTAAATTTTTGGAAAACTAAATGATCATTTTATTTTCTTCATTTGGCATATTAAGAAATAAAAACTAACAAAATTGATGAATAAATTAAAATACCATCCAGCAAACTCAAATTGGACAAAGAGGAAAAGAAGATGTCAGGTCAGAAGAAAACATGTCAACTGTGCGCATTAAATTTTTTTAAATGCTAATACAGATTAAGGAATTAAAAAAATGGTGACCATTTTTGAGAAACAAAGCATTATTATCACAGTTTAATTAAACTAACTTTAAAAATTCTCTTTTAACTTATTCATTCACTTACTTTCACGCAGATTTAACTACGTAGTATTAAACGCATAAGATAAAATGCCAATAATAACCAGTTTAACATTATTAGAAGTGAGCGATGCTTATATAAAAGACTGAGCAGTGAAATGAGATTAATATTGCGATTGAAATAAATAGAGTTGTTTGGATTCTTCAAGAAGTGTAAAATTCCATAAGGTTTAAAGAATTAAACAAATATTAAATTTTTATATATAGATTATTTCGTTATAAAAATTTGCTAGTTAATATAATGAATATTAATCTTACAAAAAACCCAACTTTAATAAGTTGGTTTTATACAATTAAATGCACTTATTAATGAAAAATTTAAAAAAAATCATTTTCAGTTAAAAAGTCCCGTTTGTTAAGTAAATTTTGTACCTAAGCTCAGTGTCTTATTTTCAAAAAGATAAGTTTAATAAGCAATCTCAATTTGAAAGTCCTTAAATAAAAGCAAGAAAAGAGAAACTAGTCAAATTTTAATAAAAGGTGTGAGCATGGAGACATCAATCATATCTTTCATTGATAAAGACTTGCTTCTCATCTCACTTTCCCTTTTTATTAACTCACGGCATGATTTTGGGGGAAAGGAAAAACAAAACCCCTTAAAAGTACCAGCAGTGGCAGTTTTAGAGAATTTTTGGTTCCGTCTTTTGACGACTTCTCCATCTTGAAGGGGGAGAAGATTCCTTCTTTATCTGGATTAGCTACTTGGATTGTTTAAGACTCTTTTAAAAACCCCTTGACATACTTGAATTCATCATGGATTCTGATAAAAGCAGCATCTTTCAATCATAATATAAGTTATTTGTCATTTAATCTTCAACAACAGAAGTCACAATAATGCTACTTTAATTTGAATTATATGTATAATAAAAACATCTACTAGTATACAGTGTGAAACTTTTTTTTCATTGCAAATAAAGATCTTTGAGTAGTCAGTACTTAGTTTTATTATTGTTTGAATAATCACGTCAGAAAATCAACTTCCTGCTCATACCTTTTTTGACGTCACGTCTGTCTCTCTCACTTGGAAATTGTCCATGTAGGGAGGTTTGGGCCTCCTACTTCCGTTTTAGAGGACAAGAGTGTTAAAAGTTGCCACTATGTTAAGCACTACAGGACTACAGGAGGTAAGTGTTATCTCTGACGATCACTGCTTTTTCACAGAAGATGCTCCTGTGACCAACACGAATATTACTTAAATATAGGAACTTTTTTAAAAGATTGTTTCTTAAGTATGAAGTACAATTAAATGATAATAAAAGTATTGAAACGATTCGTATAGTGGGAATAGTTATAAAAGCAATTTTTGAAATGACGTAAGTAGTAAGAAAAGATTCCAACTGCGGATGTTAATTTTCTTCCTATATATTTTTTTAAAATTCCAGAAAAGGAAACCTTTACAAATTTAAACTTTTATGTTTATTATCGTAGATTTAATTTCAATATTGTTACATTTTTTAAAAATCTGAACACTGATAAATTATTTGTTCATTATATGACTTTACAATTTGTATTTAAAAGTGTGTAAGTAAACTGTGCATAAAATAAGCAGCTTACTATTAAATAAGAAGTATATTAATATTTTGCCAACTGATCAATTTTATCTGCGAAAATTTGTAGGTGATATTAGCTGAATTCAAATTAAATTTTTTTCTAGTGACCTTATTTATTAAACTATAATCCAAATCTACTGTTTAAATGTAAAACAGAATTTAAAAAATGTTTACATTAATGTATGTAGAAATAAATTTACAGTAATATGTGTAATAATAAA
>JAPMOQ010004434.1:4443018-4465013 GCA_026543055.1 Argiope trifasciata | reverse complement strand
TTAATATAATGAATATTAATCTTACAAAAAACCCAACTTTAATAAGTTGGTTTTATACAATTAAATGCACTTATTAATGAAAAATTTAAAAAAAATCCTTTTCAGTTAAAAAGTCCCGTTTGTTAAGTAAATTTTGTACCTAAGCTCAGTGTCTTATTTTCAAAAAGATAAGTTTAATAAGCAATCTCAATTTGAAAGTCCTTAAATAAAAGCAAGAAAAGAGAAACTAATCAAATTTTAATAAAAGGTGTGAGCATGGAGACATCAATCATATCTTTCATTGATAAAGACTTGCTTCTCATCTCACTTTCCCTTTTTATTAACTCACGGCATGATTTTGGGGGAAAGGAAAAACAAAACCCCTTAAAAGTACCAGCAGTGGCAGTTTTAGAGAATTTTTGGTTCCGTCTTTTGACGAGTTCTCCATCTTGAAGGGGGAGAAGATTCCTTCTTTATCTGGATTAGCTACTTGGATTGTTTAAGACTCTTTTAAAAACCCCTTGACATACTTGAATTCATCATGGATTCTGATAAAAGCAGCATCTTTCAATCATAATATAAGTTATTTGTCATTTAATCTTCAACAACAGAAGTCACAATAATGCTACTTTAATTTGAATTATATGTATAATAAAAACATCTACTAGTATACAGTGTGAAACTTTTTTTTCATTGCAAATAAAGATCTTTGAGTAGTCAGTACTTAGTTTTATTATTGTTTGAATAATCACGTCAGAAAATCAACTTCCTGCTCATACCTTTTTTGACGTCACGTCTGTCTCTCTCACTTGGAAATTGTCCATGTAGGGAGGTTTGGGCCTCCTACTTCCGTTTTAGAGGACAAGAGTGTTAAAAGTTGCCACTATGTTAAGCACTACAGGACTACAGGAGGTAAGTGTTATCTCTGACGATCACTGCTTTTTCACAGAAGATGCTCCTGTGACCAACACGAATATTACTTAAATATAGGAACTTTTTTAAAAGATTGTTTCTTAAGTATGAAGTACAATTAAATGATAATAAAAGTATTGAAACGATTCGTATAGTGGGAATAGTTATAAAAGCAATTTTTGAAATGACGTAAGTAGTAAGAAAAGATTCCAACAGCGAATGTTAATTTTCTTCCTATATATATTTTTTTAAATTCCAGAAAAGAAAACCTTTACAAATTTAAACTTTGATGTTTATTATCGTAGATTTAATTTCAATATTGTTACATTTTTAAAAAATCTGAACACTGATAAATTATCTGTTCATTATATGACTTTACAATTTGTATTTAAAAGTGTGTAAGTAAACTGTGCATAAAATAAGCAGCTTACTATTAAATAAGAAGTATATTAATATTTTGCCAACTGATCAATTTTATCTGCGAAAATTTGTAAGTGATATTAGCTGAATTCAAATTAAATTTTTTTCTAGTGACCTTATTTATTAAACTATAATCCAAATCTACTGTTAAAATGTAAAACAGAATTTAAAAAATGTTTACATTAATGTATGTAGAAATAAATTTACAGTAATATGTGTAATAATAAATTTACATTAATATATGTTCTTCAGAAACTTTAATTTTTTTAAAGATCGTTCTTAAATTAATGTATGTAGAAATAAATTTACAGTAATATGTGTAATAATAAATTTACATTAATATGTGTTCTTCAGAAACTTTATTTTTTTTAAAGATCGTTCTTAAAAATAAAATAAGTCATTAACAGCCGGCGTCCTGGAACAGGGGTAGCGTGTCTTCCCCATGATCCGGGCGTCCCGGGTACGAGTCCCGGTTCGGGCTTGGTTGTTACTCTGTGCTCTGTCTGTGAGGCGTTTGAATGTGCCCCCCTGTAAAAAGGGGTTGTGCAAGCGAATGTGTGTGTGTGTCATCTTCATTTGAGCTACAAGTCAGACTTCTGCCCTCTGGGTGCTCAGGGTCTTTACCCTCAGAAACTACTGCATCCCCTTTCCGTAGAAACACGGACACGACAAAAAAAAGTCATTAACAATAGTATTGAATTAAGTTCTGGTAATACACACTTCAACAATATGCACTTACATCTTTATTCAAATTCTTACTGAATAGTTATGCTTTTTTATCCATATTTTAGCCAATGTAATTATTTCTAATTTCAAAAGAATTTATGGATATTTTAAACTTTCCTGAAGCCCTGTTATAATGCAAATCTCGAAACAACCTTTTCATCCAAATTTTTTACTGATTTTAATTCAATCTTTATTTAGAAATATTAAGTTGTAAATTTTGAAAACTGAAATACCAGGTCCCTTTTTAAAAAGTCAATTTCAATTTTGTGTAAATAAAAAAAATCACAGTCAAGACATGAAATTAACTTAAAGCAAAATATTGAAAACAATTTTTTGTAACACTCTAAAAAATATTGTAATATGAAGGAATATGTATATTTAAATCCTAAAGCTCCAATTTTTTTGGAATTATAAAACAGCATAATGAATAACTTGGTAATTAGAAATATTACTAGAATAAAGTTCCTAAATTAATTTAATAAACACTTCATTGTGAATGAATATATTTGACAGCAGGACCCTCTATTATTAAATGAAAGTATAAATGTAAAGATCTTTCTACAACTACTAAAAGTTATTAAGAGCTGAGGGGCTCCTTGGCATTTGCCAACCTATTTTTAAATTTTGTCCTATCTCCCCCTTGATAAGAATAATTTAAATAATCTGTTTGACTGTTACGTTATAGCTACCGTATAGTAGATTCGAATCTCTTGGGAATTTAATTACATTTATTAGAAGTGAATTTAAGGGAAAATTTGGATGTACCCATTGATTCGAAAGCTCTATTTCAATTTTTTTTCGTCAAAACAATTCACAAGCCGCAGATATTTTGCTATGGAAAAAGTCTTTTTATTGTGTTAATTTATCTGCATATGCATATTGCCATTAATATTTATCATAAATATTCCTTATAAGTTTCTCATGCATTCTACTTTCAAAATTTACAGCGTCAATGAAAAAATAAGAGAATATAGCATTTCAAAATTACCTAAATTTGTAGCAATGCCAAAAAAGATAAAATAAATCACACTGAGATAATTTTAAAATAATTATCAATATATTGTAATATTATAAAAATCAAATAAACAGTAAATGAGGGATAAGTTTAAAAATTAGCAAAAATTGCTTTCTTACATATTATTATTCCATTTTCAGAATTTTAATTTTTGTTCATAAAAAACAAAGTCTGTTTAAGGAACTTAAATAATAAACTGCCAGATAATATACGCACACTCATACAGAGGAGAGGGATGAAAAAAAAATGGATTTTTAACGGTGAAGCATATGCTTTAAATTTGACAGATATCTCCAAAGTTTTCTTTTAAAATTATTAAAAAAATTAAAGTGTAGAGCATTCAGACTTTAATCTAAATTTTTTAATTCATAAAATAAGATGGTGTTCCAAGAATAAAGTGAATGTATATAATGCATCTATCAGTCTACTTAAAACATAGATCATTGTACGCAGCAATACTAAATTGAACACATGTATATTTGGAAGAAAGGAATATGCAATTCACTGCATTTAAAAATATTAACACAAAAAATATGTTATCTCTAACGTCAATTATCTTAAAATTTAAAAGAAAATCATTAATTTTATTGATTTATGTTTTTAAGTTGCGTGTTTTTATTCTGTAAAAAGAATACAGATTTTAGATAACATGTATGTTTATAGTCAAGATCTTCCGTTTATATTTTTATATGTAAAGTTTTCAAATAAACGAGGATATTAGATGTTTAAATATAGTATACGATGTATTTTTATAGATATGTCAGACTTATTAAGTTATTTATTTCATTTGTATATCAATTATGTATTTGATTCCCAAAAGTTCAAAAGCTTTTAACAGATTTAACTGCAAATAGTAGGAAATTTAATAATTGTTAAACCTCTTTTTGACAGGTGCTATTAACTAGCTGAAATGTACATATAAATGATCAACTTCTCTTAAAACCATTAGAATCTTTTGTGATGGTAATAATTAAGTTTAGGTGTAATTTTTTGAAATAGTATCTCTATTTTAGATTTCTCTTTTAAAGTTTATTGATTTTCATTTCAAAACTATGTTTAGCATAGTTAAGCTGTGAATGAATAATTCAGAGAATTCAAGCCTAATAATGCAAGCCTTCTTGATGTATTTATTCGTATATTTTAATATTACCACCTTTATCGTTCAGTTAGTAAAATGGGATTAATGGTTGATGAAAATTCCAATTGCTTCCACAGCAAATCTTTCTTAAACTTTAAATTTTGATATATATACATATAAAGTTATTTCAACACCCTTACGCTGTTATCTTAATTGTGCTCTGCACTTGCCAAATTTTCTATTCATATTTTATGTACAATTTTTTTTAATTACGTCGCATGTAAAGGTAGCAATATTTTAAAATGTAGGTATTAAAAAAATTCCTACAGTGTTTCATTCTGGTGTTAAATCTTATTCATAAATGCAAAAAAAATAATTACAGGCATATCTAATGTTGAAACCTACAATTCATGGTAAAATAAATCTTACCTTCATATTCTGGTCACAACGATAGGAAAAGAATATATATATATATATATATATATATATATATATATTAACAATAAGGTAAAAGAAAGGGTGAAATATTCTTACGAACGGTTTTTTATATGCATTTGAATTTTTGAATTTTAAGATGCTGTAAAAACTATTTTTTACTGTAAATTTTTAGAAAGTTAAAACAAAAATAAAGTCCATATTTCTTTTTATTTTTTGATTAATTAAAATTTTAAAAAATCACTTTACTACCCTCCAAAGTATATATTTGCCAAATTTCATAGACAGACGGCTTGCTGTGTACAGAGTCAGCATATCTCGTATAGATAGAGAAAAAAGTTTTTTCCTCATGTTTAAGCATCAAAACCTAGTTAAAACACCAATACACTTTCCCGCCAAATACTCTTTCTAACAGAGGATGTTTTTAGCAAACCTAGACTAATCACTCCCTACTCCTTTTTTTTCAAAGAGCTAAGCGTGATTTATTGGCTTTTATGACACGTACGAAAGTGGCAGTACACATTTGTCCTATTACTAATATTTATCATATTATGAAAATAATCTTGTATCCCATTTATTTAAATTTGTTAAATCTAGAAGACATTTTATATATTTTAATCTATTCATTGTAAATTCCTTTTTATCTATCGGCACTACAATTATTTGCAAGCTTTATTTGCCAAAAACAATCAATATTCAATTTCATGCTTTCTGATTAAAATACGAGTACAAGAAAATTTAATTACTGAACTGTTCCATAAATAACTATTTTCTTTGTTTTGTTAATTTTATCACTTGGGGATGAATAAAGCTTGTGTGCAAGGTATTTGGTAAGACAATTACTAGACGACAACGGCAACAAATAGAAAGATTTTTGATGGGGACATTTTTTGCTGCCATCAGAGGTTGTTTACTAACGATTATCGCCATGTTATTTATAGCATTTAAATTCTAATTATCCACGTCGCTGGATTCCATCGATTGGTAATTTAACCCCCGGCGTTAACTGCTACTACTATCATGGATCAATACGGATCAAATAATCTCACAATCGAAAATCGTGAACTTTTAACTGCGGCACATAAATAACTGAGAAGGTCGTATGACAACTTTTTTTTTCTTTTCATTTCTACCCCAATCTAAGTGGCAATAAATTGAATAAAGGTGATAATGATTCGCCGTTGTGTTCCAAAAAGGAGGGAATGTCATTTAAATTCCCATCGGGGGAATAAGGGAGCTGGGATGTCTTTGATGATAACGAGGTTAATGTTTCTTTCATAACCTTGTTAATGAGGGCGCGAAGTTCGTCGCATTCATATTTAGATTAATGAGCACTGTCCAGTCTAAAGACGTTTATGAAATTGGGTTACATAAAGGCATTCACATTACTTGCTGAGATTAAGATATGAGCATTTATTATTTAGGTGCTTATTCAATTTTTCTGGGGAAAGACTCGAAGAGAGCAGTCTGAACAAATTAAATTAACTATAATTTTTCATTTATTTTCTTATTTTTGATCTTATCGAGCAAAGTGCATAATCTCAAAAGAGATTATTGTGATTCAGGAGAAAAAACCTGAAATAATCAGAAAATGAGAATTTAATCTCCAATTATACTTTAATCTTTTATAGAAGTTTCAGATTTACTAATGAATATTTGGTTCCTTTCGTTTTCTACCTCTTTGAATAAAATCATAATTTCCTATTTATATATATAGATAAAAGGCTTAAGTTATTTTTATAGAAATAAATGAATGACAAACTACAGATTGATCAAATTATTTGTACATATAATAATTAAAAAATCAGAATACTTTTAACGATCTGTTTTTAATTTAAGTAGATAGATTCTGAACATAATAGATCACTTTAAAAAAAATCTTTATATTAAAGCAAATTTTAAGGACTAAAATTTGTTCTTGCTTAAGATTTCAAATGTTTAGAGATTTCTATTGCTTAGTATACCCTACTTCTATTACTGAAATGCAAAAGTAAACACTAATAGAAAGTAGAAGTAACATCTTATGCGTTGGTAGCTTGCTTTCCTTTTTTGCCAAAATTTGATATTTCAGTATAAATGTTGAGTTTTTGAAAAAAAAAATAACTTTCATCTGCTAATGACACAACATTTCTCTCTTTATTTGTTCAAGGAAGATGAAAAAAGTATCTCTGCCTCAGTTGCTAGTAGTTGATCGATGTATTTAATTTTTGTTTCATTGAAAAAATTCTTAGACATATATATGTTATCGATATTTCTTCCACTATTCCAGTCTTCATGTTTAGAGGGAGAAAATTCAAAAACATAATTCAAAATTACATTTAAAGGCAATTTTCTCAAGATTTAGAGCTATTATTTCACAATTTTTTATTTTACATGCAATCTTACGCTACCCATGTTTGGAATCAAACGCCATCTACCACCAATTAAGTAATCTTCAGTTTCGACAAATAATAAGGAATAATATTTTTGAGATAAAATATAATCCTTCAGCCCCATTCATCCACTGCCAGTTAATTTCAGTATCTTGAAAGCTCAAAAGTTTTCCGGTCAGAGCAAATTACGCTTTGAAAGTTTAATAAACTTAATTTTGGTATAATTCACGGATAATGTATAAATAAATTAAAGTAACAATTTCTGCTTTTATATTTTAGATTTAGCAAACTTGCCAGGTAGCCTTGCTTTCAACAAGCAGTAATCGTGACATATTCCTCCTACCCCCATAACATTTCTTCGTTTTACAAGTGTTTGGCAAAATATTTCTCTTAAATTTACACTGATTGCACTTAAATTTTAATAATAGTATATTTTGGAAGAAAATAAAATGTTAAGCTAATGTTAAAATGTAATCCTTAAAATTGATTAACGCATATTCAGCAAAACATTTGCAGCTTCTCTTTCTCTACGTTCAAAGAAAGCTATTTAGAACCAGACTGAAAGACTTCTAGGTATTTTGATACTTTTTTTCAGAAACTTTTCGAATTTTTAGGTTGGATAAATCCGAAACTGGAAACTGAAAATTTGGATCATTTTCTCATTTTGAAATATTCTTTACAAATTGTCGTACGAGACCTAGTTTTCTACTATTCCTCCAACACTTTTATGGATTAAAAAATATAATACTCATACTTTTCATTCGCAAAACACACCTTTCCTGCGTAATCATAATTCTATTGTAGTGTTCGTTATACAGTTGCCTCAAATATTACCAGTGAAGATTTCTCCATTATGTTACAAAGCTCTACATAAAATTAAAGATTTAAAAGAGTCTGTAAAAGTATAATATGATTTGTGATTTTGCACATTAATTTTAATACTTTTTTTCATTCTCAGAGTTCAATGAAAAACGAAAATGGAAACAAAGCATTAAAAATGAGTAGAGAAAACCGAAAATAAAAATTTGATTTTAGCCTTCAGTTAACTCATGAAAACTCTGTCTACACAATTAATTTGCTGATTCTAAGATCAAGGATCTTCTGAATTAATGAACAAATCAGCTGCAATTAAACCAGATTTGGTTTCTGTGATTGGCTTTTCTTGAATCCTATTCAATTTTCGTCTTCAATTTCTCAATGGTTTTATTTCCTACTTTCTTTTTTCCCCCCAATTTCTTTCATAGACTGAATCGGAACGCAGTCTTAAGCTCTGGTTTTTTCTTCTGAATTCCCCGACCAAAGTGTGTTTGGTTTATTGAATATTGACATAACATCATTCTTCTAAAAAGCACGCAGATAATTGTCTACTATGCCATTAGGTGAAAAATAATTTAAAATGTATAATTTGTTATTAATCATCATATACAAAAAACAAAAAGCGTTATAAAGTTTTAAAACATTACATTATCGCTTTTATAGAGCAAAAAAAAATTAAATACAAAAAATTAACTATTCTATATTAAGATATCTTCCTTGCTTTAGGAGGCACATTTAAAAAAAGCCCTTTGATTATCGATTTTAACAGATTTTCTTGATGATTCTGACTCAAAACAATAAGGAACATTAATTAAATTTTTTTAAAAAGTTAATTAAATAAATTGATGGATTCTAGGTATAACCTGATAAAATTAGAGTGAAACGCAAAACACTCAAATTTAAAATCAATTCCGATTTAATTTTTTTTATGCGTTACATAGTTATTGTACTGATAAAGGCAATGATCTAAAAGCTAAGAAAAATATGAAAATGAAAAAAAAGTTATGGATATTCGAGCATTTTTATTTTAATAATATTTTTAAAATCATAGGTACTACTGGCAATAAAGTGCTAACAGTAAAAAAAAAACTATTAATATTAGACCTATATCGGTCATTCATTTCCTTTATAATAACTGTGGTAATAAATACAAAATAATATCAAAGAGAATATATTCATTAGTTTTTCTGAAACTGTGCTTTGCGTAGCAAAATTTTGACAAAACACATATTCTTTAAAAAACACATTTCAAGTTTTTATTAGTATACATATAAAATAATATTTAATTTTAAACACTTAAAATTCACCATTTTTGTAGTAAATGTCTTCCTTATTCTCTGTTTTATGATTTCTTTTCTTTTTAATAGTCTAGTATATTTTTCTGGACTGTTTTGCAACCTAGAAAGACTGTCTTTTTGCTTTAAGAATTCGCTCGCTGTCGAAGTTACTGTGTTATGTCAGCATGTAATGACCTGAATTAATACCCAGTTCATTAAAATCTTGATTATGCCAGAAAAACCATCATTTAATTACAATAACACTATAATTAAAATTTTTAACTCAACAAGTGCATTTTTGGGAATAATTGTCCATAATAGAATGATCAAACTTTCAGTAACATTTTGTGTTTTAACAAGAAAGGCATTTTTTCAGAAGATTTTGACCACATAATTTAACATAAGTAGACTTAATAATATTCATAATATTTTGGAAGTCCTTTTTTTGAGTCTATCTTTATTTATTTTTTGCCTTTTGAAAGTACATATTGATATTTTCATTAAGAATCTTTTCCCATTATCCATGCAACAAACATGATCGAATACAGCAAGTGTTGCATTTTGAATCTACAAAAAATTACGAACCTTGGATCTTATTGCAACGTCATAATAGTATTGCAATTCCTTTATGACATTGTCTGTAAGATTTCCTTTAACCCCGGAGACCTTTAATAATTTTTTAAATCCCTCAATTGAATAACTACTAGCTTTTGAAGATGCCCTACATACTCCATTTCACAACAGAACCATTTGTGAATTCTATATTAACGGTATTAAAGATGGAAAAACTGACTTCCAATTATTTTCATACAACTTCCAGTTCCGTTTCTGTTAACGTTGATTTAACGAAACATCATTTTCTTCTGATAAAATAATAAGAGAAATAAAACATAGATTTTGAAATGTAAATGTTTACTCTTTCAAAGAAAAAAAAATGTGAGTATTTTAGTCAGAAATAGACTTGGCAACCTTAATTTCGAACTTAATTCAGAATTCTTGAATCAGGAATAGATGGTTGCTATGTAGTATGAAGCATACATTGTTTTATTCCTCATGTTTGCTTTATGTTGGGAATGATGATTATATTTTAATGAAATGTAGGCCATTTTTATAACAGAAATTCTAAAAGGCTATATAGTGGATATAAAGGCTACATTAATATCTTAGATATAGTTAGCCATATTATGTATTAAGGCCGTAAACGGAAGACATGTCCATATCATGTTCTCAGGATATCTGAATAAATAAGCCTAAATTTCCTTTCATTCAATGGGAATTTTGGAAATGTTGCAAAGTGCGCTGGCTTGAGCGAACAGAAGATTTTGGTTCATGAAGGATGCATGTTCTGTTTTTCTATTCCTTTTTTCCATTGGTTATACAAAAAAAAGGAAATATATACAGGGTGCACTTAGAGAAACATTCCATTTTTGCTGGGCTATTAAAATGGAATGGAATTGAAAATCAAATAATAATAATAATAATAGATTGAACATTCTTGCCTAAACCGTTTCCAAGCAGCACTCCAGAGGAGCTGAAAAATATGAGAAATGAAATTATTATACCACCTCAATGTGCTTCTCATTACTAAAGGAGAAACAAGTTGAGCAGGTGGTCTGCTGTATGCAAGAAGAAGATGAAGCACAAATCATGTTAAATTTAATCAACACAATGTTAAATTTAAACTTTCAATTCTAATCTTTGATTTCCAACAAGGTTATGCGCGTAATTATTTTCTTTTAATAGGCCTAAGAAGTTGGGATATTCATTTATGCACATGTATATGTTATGTTAACTATGATCAAAAGTCTACAGCATTGAGACAAATTTACCGCAGAGTCACATGTATATAAGTCACTCCCATCATTCCCCTGAAATAAACAACAAATTCCAAACATAGTGACTTCTTCTGAGACGTTAACCTAATGCTAAGAAATATATCTACGAAATAAGGATTAAGTTAAAAATATGATGGTGGAAGTGTTTGTAATATGAATAAATATAAATAACTAGAAATTATTATTTAATTTATATAAAAACAATAGCATTTTTAAAGATAAATTACATTAACGTCCCATTCTAAAGCAACACTAGGATTATTTTGGGAATTACTTCGTAATTTTGAACCGCAGTCAGATGACAAGGACGACATATGAGCCAGCACACCCACTCGACGCCACACCCCACCAGTGCGAGGACATTTGGCCTGACATTTTTAACTTGCTAGAGACCCCCTTACACGACGGTTCTTGGGTAGATTCTCGAGCTTGAAACCCTTCGGTTTAGACGCCGAAACCTTACCACAAGGTCACAATGACCATAAAATCAATAGAACATGAAATATGTTAAATAAAAAAATAACATTAAATTAAAAAATATCCGTTAAGAAATGAGTCATGCATTAAAATTTTTAAAGCATTATTAAGAGCAATGAAAAAGTAAATATCCCAATGTATTCAATTATTTAGACTTACAAATCTGACTGAAGTTGAAATTTGTTGTATTGCTCAAACAGCATTTTTCTTTAATTATATATCTGGTTTTTCTTTAATGTGATGCAATGATATCATTTGAATTATTTTCACAATTAAATAAAATCATCTATTAGAAAATTAGGTAAATTATATGAAACTAGCAGAAGAGTTCGAAAATGAAATAATAGAAATAGGAAATACAAACAGACGGACAGTTTTCTGACAGTTAAAGCTATTAAGCCATCTTCCAACGATTTCCAAATCTTAGCTGCAGTAATTATCTTTCAGAAATTTCAAAATATAATCGCATCCTTATGATTACACAACTAACTAGACACATCGTTTATGTGCGTAATATGACCGTCGTCAGCTTGTGCTTGTAGAAATGGCTTCTTGATTAAAAGTTCCTTGTCCAAAGGCATTAAAATAATATGAGCAATGATTTCGTCCATTAAACTAAGGCACAAGCTGTGAGAGATATACTCAATTGTAGTGTTGAATTAACGACGCCTTACATTTAATGGGTTTATTTTAAAAAGAATAACACTTAAAGCAAACGGTTCCAGTGATTTTAATTTCTTTAATCTGGTATGTTTAGCAAGGCAATTATTTTGCCCATCAACCATTAAAGTCTTCGTTTTTCCCTAAAGTGATATAAGACGCAATAACGAGGTGCAATTTTTACGAGCGCTTAGGATTTAATTATTGAGAAAGAAACACATTCCCAATATAAAAATGTCGATTCAAGATCCCAGACGAAGTTAAGAAATTCATTTTTAAGAGCATAAAATGTTTAAAGTAATCTGTTTGTGGAAATTTATATACTATTTAAAACTTCTTATATCAGTAGTTAAGTTTAAAAAAAACTAACATAAAAATTACATATTTAGGAAGAAGAAATACTAAACAATCAACTCAAAAATGAATATAAAAATAATAAAACATGTATTTTATATTATTAAAAAAATGAATTTTTCAAACACGTTTCTCAAATAACTAAAATAGACATAATATATAAATTATTTACATTGATAACTTGTTTTGATGCATCTAACTCACATTATTAGAAGCACATAAATATTGTACAATATTGTATGACATTGATCAACATTTGTAACGTTGTTTAATATTGTGGAATATTGTTCAATATCATATAATATCACACAATATTGTGCAATAGGCTGTGCTACCAGATACCTTGGATTCTTCTTCTACTCATAAATTACGTTCATTGCTTTATCTTGAAACTGATTGGATCTCGTTACAATCACATAAACTGTTAATGCACCTTGATAAAACTTCCTATAAAGCTCCTTTTCACTACTGGAATCTAATACCAGTTTCGCTCTTTGATTAGTTCCTCCTTATTTACTTCACAGCTGCTTGAAGTGGCATTTTATCTTGAAAATTTTGCCAATTCTTATGTATTTTTCAACCTTTCTTCTCTTCTTACAACTCGCAATTTTTTACACATGTTTTAGGAAACATTCTGGTAAATTCATCTCTGCAAAATGTGCTCAATCATTAAACTATATTTTTTATTTTATTATTTCCTAACTCTATTAAATATGGGAATGAAGACCTTTCATTTATCTTGTATTTTTGTAAGCACAACAGATGGCGCTGCTGATTTCATTAATATTTTTTTTTACCTTATGGAAGGGGAAACATCTATTTAATAAGTATATAAAAACTTGTTTGCGTTAGAATGCCATCCCGTGTGAAAATGTCAAAGCAACTGGTGGAGAACTTTCAAAGATTATCGATTTTAAGCATGCGA
This sequence comes from Argiope trifasciata, assembly GCA_026543055.1. Lineage (NCBI taxonomy): Eukaryota > Metazoa > Arthropoda > Arachnida > Araneae > Araneidae > Argiope > Argiope trifasciata. The sequence continues at coordinate 4,451,732 of JAPMOQ010004434.1, read as the reverse complement.
AGAATTATATTTTTTATTCAAAATAATTTAAAGTTCTTTGATTCCTGATCTTATTTGCTATGCTAAATTTTAAGACTATAGCACTAAAATAGACAATCACGGCACTGAAACAGGCAATTGCAGCATCTTTTTTTATTTGAAAGGTAGGAAACGTTTTTTTTTCTGTATAAATTCTAAAGATAACTAATTAATTTCAACTTGGAAAGAATAAAAAACATATATTTTAAAAACATATAAATACATACATAAAAACTTATAGTGCCTCTCTGAATTCTCCTTGTTTATGAAATGGACTAAGGAAAATACTGTTTAATTTTCTCAAACCTGGAACATCATGGTTTAGTTTAATAAACGTCTTAGGATAGGTGATGATATCCATGCTGACGATTTTCTTGAAATAGAAATTATCAAAATAATATCGTAGTTTAATTATTCTTCTAATATGAATCCTGCGGGGAATTGTGGAATAATTTTGAAGGTAATGAAAAACCTTCATCTCTTCCTTATCAGAACTGAAGGGAGCTCTTCAAGACATTTGGAACTCTTTGAACGTATAACTAATCCAAACTCATATCATATTTGGAGAATTGTTGTATTTTGAGCCTATCTGTCAGATGTGACTACTCATCTTACTAAAAGATATCATCATATCTTAATTTCATATTTTTTTTGTTAAAGAATGTGAATTCCTGTCATGCCCATTTTTCTTTCAAACTAGAAAATCAAAGAATGCCTCGTCTTTTTTTTTCTCATTTTTTTCTTATTTTACAACCGCATTACAGTTAAATATCATCTTTCCAGATATTTTGACTTCCATCACACTAACTTTTTGAATTAGACTACCTTCACTTCAGCTTTTTGAATTAGACTTCTTTGACTCAAGCATTTAGATTTAGATTTCCTTCACTCCAGTTATTTTTATTTAGACTTCTTTTAGTCCAACTGTTTTGGGTTAGACTTCTTCACTCCAACTATTCTAGGAATTCTTCCATCATTCAATTAATCACAATTGTGAGCAAATTTCATGAACATACATAGGTTTATCCGAAACATTCAAAGTGAATTGGTGAATAACTTAATCTTCTGAAATTTTGTTTATCCATAAATAAATTTGCTTATGATAGAAGTTACTTATTTTCAAGTTCGATATATTTTAAGCAAATGTTCAAAACCTAATTTTTATTAAATATCCGAATGAGATTATTTGATTGTTTGCCTTGTGCCAATTAAAACGTTAAATTCAACAAAAATTGTTATCATTGGAATTAAATTTGCAAGTTCCGGTTGATTTGAATTTTTTAGCCTTGTGATAGATTTGAATTTGTATTTAAGAAGAAATCAACTTATAATAAGGACTCTCTTTGTTTATGAGATAAAGAAATTTTGAGTACTTATGAGACTAAGAGGCAAAGGCTCTTATTCCTTACCTTTAAGTTTTATAAAAAAATTGGGAAAAGGAATACATTTTCCTATAAAGCCATGATGTTTTAAATTTATTTTGAAAAATATATGCAAAGATTTAATGTTACACGGAAACAAACTTTAAATCAAAACACCGGTGCATAATCCATTAAAAAATATTTACAGCAATATACTTTTTTTGTTACAAAAAAAAATATACAAATTCTTAGATGCAGCTTCCCTGTAAAGCTACAAGATTAACTGTATATTTCAAAAAGATGCGTCAACCTTTATAGAGACATATTCCTTATGTCGCTGAAAATGCTCTGCATCTGTAATCTCAGAGACATCTTCTATTGTGTCGTCTATTTCTAGTTTTCAGTTTAGAAACATTCTTTTGGATGAGTAAAATTCTATTTCTCAACTTAAAATTTACGTTTGAAATAAGTATTTATTTGTATTGAAACATTTTTTTGCTACTATTTGAATTTGTTTAAAAGTTTTGATGACGATACAAAAAATCATCTGTAATATTATAGACAATTTATAATCCATTACATATTAAATTATTATATTCATTCAAATTATTATTTTGGGAATCTTGGTTTAAAAAAGAAATTGAATATATCCTTTCAAAATAATTCAATCATAGTAATCAGGAATTTATTTGATAAGAAAACTGCTGAAACTAATTGATGTAACAACCTTAATACTAATCAAATAAAGGAATAATTAAAAATATGAAAGGATGTTGGCAAACATATTTATAAATTTACTGCAAGTTGCTTGTTTCATGTGAAAAATCTTTTGAAATAAGGTCATTAACTGTAAAATAACTTCTTGAGTGAGCTATTAGACCAAAAAATACTTATTATTTTTCCAATTAAAGCAAAAGCTCATTAATATTTCAGAAATTGTTATCTTCATTTAATATGTTCTTCAGCAAAAACTATTTTTTTAATGTTTCAAAAACAGTTTAATGAACATTTGAATATTTAAATCAAGATGATATATAGATACTTTTTTGTTTTTGAGTTATAAGTGGATGTTTCATAAAAAAGGATCAACTTTCATTAAAGAGAAAACTTATTCCTCTAAAGATTGAAAAAGCTCGATTAATAGAAAGTATTAAGAGTAAGGTACTTTCAGCGATTGTGTTTACTGAATTAACTCATTATTTTTCGTTTATGTTTATAGATGTTTTGAATCTATTTTTATATCTTTATATAATTTTAAAATTTATATATTTATTATAATTTATGCTTATCAAACTGAACCAATTAAAAGGCAAAACATTAGGGCTTTCAATTAAAAAATTTGAAGATTAAATATGTTTGTAGCTCTTTTTACAAATGCCGCATATATATTTTTAAAGAATATATTCCATAGAGCCTATTTGCTGTCCATTTGACAGTTGGAGATTATAAGGTTTTGACAAAAAATTATTATATTATTATTATAATATTATTAATGTAATAATATTTATATATTATATGGTATAATAATATTTATAATATAATTTGTTGTATATTATATACAATAACTTATTATAACACATGATTTTTTGTAAAGGGTTGCACACGGATATACATGCCATGTTTATCTCTCGAAAGTTTCTATTAAAGAGTTAACGGTATGAAGAGTATTAATTCTTAGCTAGTTGCATTGCATTGCTTCAAAATTATACATAATTTCTATTAATTATAGCCATTATCCAAACCTTTTTGGAACAATTATTCTTTCTTTCGGAATTATTGAGATTAATTTTTTGCAAGTGGACAAACTCTCTTGTATATTCACATTTCTAATTCTTAATAATTTATTTAAATTAGGCGTTCTTTTTAAAGTTAATTATTATATGATGCTCTCCTGAAAGCAGAATGTATGGATGATTTATATGACCTTTACTTTTTAAATTTCTATAACAATTTGATTATCGTAATTTTTATAAGAATTGAATTTAAAAATTTTGGTATTACTTGAAAAGAACCTGAAATTACCTAAAAAGAAGGGAGAAAGCCTTCGAATTTTTTAATGTTTTTGAGTTAATAGCAATATTACTGAGAATTTTTTAACATTTAACTTTTAATGCTGTTTTAATAATAAATATATTTTATCGATGTAGTAATAATGCCCCAAAATGTAGTTTTGAAAGAGGAAATTTATATTTTCGGGGGCTTCCCTTTTGAGAACTTATTAATAGGTAATTAAATAAATTATCTTACATTTATTATCTGACATATCTTAAAGTATTATCTTACGTGTAAAATAATACGTAACTTATTTTACTTATTTTTCTGAGATAAAATTTTCATAAATTTTTTTTTTACATTATTTCGAATTTATATGTTAATAATAGTGGAAAAAATCTATTACTTTTTTTAGTAAAATTTTTAATGCTTACTTCTTTTGGAGCTCATTCATTCACTATCTAACTTTTTTTCTGAATATATATCCTCAAATCATTATTACTGAAAATCCATGATAATCATATACCTTCAGTTTTGTAAGATTTTAATTTGTAAAGCAAGTTTAGGGATTAATGTTTCTTTGACTGATGCTCTTCTTGTAAGAAGAAAAAGCGTACTGGATTATTGTATCAGTCATCCCAATCTATTTTACCAATTGAAGTGAAATAATTATAATTATAAAAAATAACTTCGGAGTTAACTTTTCATTTGCTTCAACATTATGTATACACGGGGTGCGCTTCCAGACTATTTCCGTCGCTCTCCTAGTTCTCCTGAAAAATTCTTCCGTCGCTCTCCTGAAAAAAAATGCCTGATTTGAAATTTCGATCGAATATTATGCAATATATTTATATAAAATGGAGTAATTGGAAATTAAAAATCTCTCGTGACATACATAAAGCATTAAATTGCATATGATTTAGAGTCTATGAAATGAACGAATCTATTTCATTTAAATTAATTCAATCCTTTAACAAATAATGAAATTTTACATTTATATTCTATTCATTCAATCTTTAGGAAAACGACCATTTTTTGAAAATTAGAAATTTAGTTTAAGTAAGATTTAAAAGTTCGATGTTTTTGACAACTAAATGCTTCTGCGTCTCTTGAATGTATTAACATCTTTGATCGTTAGGAAAGCAAATACTAGTAATTTAAAACTCAAATGTTATGCAGCAAAAATGTTAGGCTTATAAGTTTGCAAGAAGATTGTAGAAGGAAATTTATATCTTCTGGAACTTAAAAATGATTAGCTCATTTTGAAAGGACATAAAATGTTCCATAAAACATACAGGAAATCTCATATTACCTATTAATTTTAGAAGAATTCTGAGGAATAAGAATAAAGTATCTGATAAAATAGAATAATGGAAGGAATAAAGCATGGAATAAAATACCAGCTTTCAAGAAATAAACATAAATTTGCAACGTATTTTGTGTTGAATATATAATATTACCAAAAGTTCTCTCAAGCATTTGTTCATTTCACATGCACAAGCAATAAAATAACGCATAGCAAATGTCAAAACAATTTTTAGGAATATTATTATTCCAATAATTTATTTTACTTGTAATTTTCGACTTCTTTTTTTTAACTTTTAAAATAAATTTAGTTTAAAATATATATTTTTATCTAATCGGTAATAAAGGACTAATTTTTATCTGCATTTCTGTCTTTTTCCGAAGGAACTGAAGCCGAAAAGTTTGGAAAATAAGTGTTTCGTTTCTAGACTATTATTATCATTGCATTTGAAATCGTGAATTCGTAGAAATATGATATGAATCGTAAATGGAAGCCATTAAATTTTCATTTAAACGTAGACGGCGTTAAAATTTAAGTTCACTTTCATGGATAAATTGACTAACAGACACATAGTGTTATGTTAATGACATTGCTTGCTCCTTAAATTCACATATGACAGTCAAAACCTTCTTTTATAAGAAATTAGTCTAACTTTACCTATACATTTCTTTGAAAATATAATTGCTTAAACTTTAGGTCTAGGATTGAGTTCTAAAGTATCGGTTACTGGCTTTTTTTTTTACTTTAATAATGTAATATATTTTACTTGGAATAAAAAAAATCTTTTTAAACATTATCTATAGCTACATTAATTAGAAAACAGCAAATTATGAAGATTTTTAAAACATATTTTTTTCTTATTATTCTGTATTTATTTCATTTAACTCATAACTAAGAAATGCTTTATAAAGGTCAAAATTTCCTAAATATAAAATAATATTTTTTAAATGGCTGTTGCCTTTATAAAAATTAATTATGATATTGTAGAAGAAAGCACTAAAAAGCTAGAGTTCTTTCTACTTCTATTTCTTAAATATCATGCATTTATCTATTTGTTCTTGGGAATTGGGAATAATCAAAAGTTAACCACATGGTGGCATACGAAAATGTGAATAATTGGGAGACTGTGGCGACGTAGACTGGAAATATGGGTGAGTCCTCAGCTACATCTTCGGTCAATGTTCAACCTTCAAGGTAGGAAGCATCTTCCATCAATGACAGGAGATAGAGAAGTTCTGAAGTTTCTGTATTCAAGTGGGTGGCGAGAACCAATTACTGCACCGGAAACTTCTCTTCTAAAAATCTGAAGTTTAAACGAATAAGGTGGAAATGAAATGATGTCTTTGAAAAATCGTAAAAGATGTTATGATTTAAAGATACAGATATTTCATGCACTTGGTTTTTTCCTCACTTTTAATTCGATTATGAATTTATTTATATGATGCATTATCAATCAAAATTTGCATTATCATTACAATCAAAATTTTAATTAAAAATTAAAGCGCATTATTTATTCTAAGTTATTTAAAATAAAATAAATTTTATAGCAATTATTATACTTTGTAATGAAAATTAGTTCCTAGCATAGATAGCGTAACATACTTTGATGTTTCAAGTTCCATTCATTAATATTTTTTTTTTAATTTTTTACTCCTTCTCTTTAATTGCCTTAAAATTTCTGATCTCAATTTTAAAATTTCAGTTTACTGATCTTTAATATATTAATTTATTCTCCATTTTTATACTTTTGATTATCAAAAAATGAAAGCGAATGCAACTACGTAAAAATATAGGTTAATTAAATGGACACATAGGAAGTTATATAAATTGTATTAAATCAGATAGGTAGAGCTCATAAATTTCTTAATCAATATCCAAGGAATAACTTTTTTTTAATAATAAAGAAAGAAGTTCTGAATGTCGAAGGTATAAAATACATTTTTCCTAAAAACCTTCGGTCATTCAAAAATAAAATATTTTGTATCTTTTCTGAGTTAAAAAACAACAATTGAGTTTTAGTAAACTGTAAAACATCGTTTTTACTTTAAATGAGAAATATAATGTTACCAGTTAATATTTTCAAAGTGTTTTTTAAAGAAATGTTATGGGAAGGAGAATATATAAATTTTCTCCAATGAAAAAAAGGAATAAATATTGTCATTCATACAAAATTACTTTGCATCTTTCATATTTTCAAGAAACAACACAGTTTTTTTAATAACTAATAAAAGTTTTACAAGAAATCTTATATCTTAAGTGACAAATCAATGACTTGAAATCGTTCATTATATACGTATATCTGAGGAAGAGGATAAGATTGTGGAGCTGAATTGAATTGTAGTAATAAACCTCCATGAATAGACAGACAGCTCCAAAGGCATCACATATCAAATGTCTAATGTTACCAATTAATATGCTTTAATGCATTTCCTGACAAACCTATGGAATTGTATACTAGAATTGCAAAATGTCTTGTATTAAAACCGGCTGTAATTCGAGTTTCTGATCAAAGATCTAGGACTAATAAAACAGATAAATTGTGTATTTGAACTTCTTTTAATAAAATGATGCAATCTTGCGTAAATTAAAGATTGATGAAAATGAAACAATTCAAAATGTTTGAATCTAAAGATAATGATTAATCTTACTTCAGGTTAATTTTTAGAAATATTTAAAAAAAATAATAAAAAGTCATTTCTTTAAATCAAATATTTTTAAGACTTTATTTTATATAGTATCAGTGAAAGAATACACTTAAATTATTGCAAAATTTTAACTGAAAGTCTTCTATTCATATTTATTCTAGTATATTTTAATTAATATCAGAGCAGAAATATGTTACTATGATTCATTATGCTTCAGAAAAATTATCAATCATTATTAAACAATTCGAGTTAATGCAATTAAAATAAAAACCACCAAAAAGTCGTTAAAACTGTCGTTCGATATATTTAAAAGAAATTTCAATCACTTCTCAAACTTCAATTATATCTTTTATTATATAATAAATGTTGGATTTTTCGCATGCTATTTCTGTCTTTTGAAGTCGTAATTTTCTCAATATTTAAATATTCTGTACAGAAAAATGAAAGTTAAAAGCACGGATAATGAATCCATTAAACGAATGTATCTTATTATTTGTATAAATACAATAAATAATTTTTAACTTATGGAGAAAGATGAAACCCATGCATTTCACTTTCCTTTAATAAACTTTGCAACTAAACGGAAAAGGACGGAAACGGAATTAAAATGAAACTTAGTTACTGTAAATAAATAAAAGAAGACACCCGCAGTTTTCGGTAGTAAAAGATTATTAAAGGGGAGGGTATCTTGGGCTTTAAAGCAGCCCACAATTTTTCAAATGAAATAAAGCTCTTTTTACTGAAAGAGCTCTATCTAATTCCACCAATTAATTTCCTTAAAAATCTTTCTTAGAATTGCAGCAGAGAGATATAGAGATTTGTAAAGAGCTGAATTGTTGCTGTAAAGTCAAGAAAAAAGAAGGCTTGATTATAAATGAGCCTTTAAAAGCATATTAATAGTTTTTTTAAACAATTCTATGATTAGTAAATTGGTATTAATTCTTATAAATAGAGAAGTTGATATAAATATAGAATATAGCAAAGCCATTTTCAGTAGAGTGAAATTTTAATGCAGTAAAATAATTTACATTCGCTCACAGATAATGTGTAATCAATTATTACAATTCATTTTGACCATTAATTTGAAAAGCATTTGCATTTACAGAACCTATTAACAATTTACACAGAAAAAGTCACACAATAATCAAATTAAAAGATGAAATAATTTTATAGAATAAAGATATTAACCACCACAAATGTTGTCCCTAATCACCATTAAAAATATCAAATAAATCATGTATTTAATAAATGATTGAGGTACGTGCAAACATATTAATGAGCGATGAGCATGACGGGAAAAGAATGCATCATATTAAATACGAAAAAACCATGAATATTTTTTAAAATCCTGAATATATATATATATATATATATATATATATATATATATAT
>JAPMOQ010004434.1:4417486-4442918 GCA_026543055.1 Argiope trifasciata | reverse complement strand
AGACGCTTTAAAAGTGTTAGCTAAAATTCCCTTCCATCCTTATTAAAATTATTAAATGTTTTAATGCAACGATATTACACGATGTAAAATATAACTAAAGTTACTTTATGTTAAAAATTTCTCAAGTATTCTGTAAACTATTGATTTTGAATAGTTTACGATTCTAGCTCAAATATATAAAAAAAGACTAATAATTCATGCATAGAATATCTTATTCTTCAGCAAAATAATAAAAATTTCTCAAAACATCTGATTCAATATATTCAAAGAAGAATCAAGCTGAAACTAAAAGCTAAAGTAAATTATTAGATATTATAGGGTTTTTCTATATTAGATGATTTGCAGGAAATTAAGAATATAATAGACAACCGACAATTTTAAAGAAATGGATGACTTTATCTTTCTAATTAAAAGTTTGCTCGTATTTAGAAATGATTCATAATAATTAAAACTTTTTTTAATCGCTTATTTTTAAACGTATCCCATCAAATTTAGGACGTTAGATGATGCGAAATGGAACATTTTTTCTGCTATATTAATTAATGAATGAATCATTATATTTAAATTAAGGTTGTCTTTGAATAATATCCTTTAAACCAATCACAGCCAAAAAAAAACAGATTTTAGAAAAACTGATGTAACACTTAATTTTTTTAAGTAATTAATTTACAATCTTCTCATAATTTTATATCCAAAAGGACTTTAAAAAAAAATTTTTAAATCGTAACTAGGATTAATGACTAGGATTATTAGACTTCATATATATGTAATTTTCATTTGCCCTTTGTTGCAAGCTATATTCTGGAATTCTTATTTAATCAATCATTTATAAAATACTCTATTTTAGGTTGTAATTATTTTCGGATTTAGAATACTTCACTTAATTATCAACTAAGATAATATTTATGAATTTGCTGAAAATTTTATACTCGATTTTAATTTCTTTACTTCATGATTATTAATTTTGTTTGGTTTCTTTTAGCTTCAGGTATTTTTTTTTATAAAGGGGGAAAGGCTTTTTCATTATTTTGCAGAAATAAAAATAATTGAGATTCAATAACTGAATATTAAATTAATTTATTATGATGCATGTTAAAAAAATATTGTCTATATATATTTTTTAATTTCTCACCACTTGTTTAAAGGAAAATAAATAAAAAAGTATTTATAGAATAGATAAAAAATTGACGATAAAATTTTTGTTGATAAAAATATCTCATAACGTGAAACCGAAACATTCAAAGAACATGTTGAATATGTCTTGTAGTAAGGGAAAAAAGCAAATAGATATGCTTTTAGTACTTGATCACGAAGCAAAATAATTTATATAGCTTGAATTTGTAATATAATTTATCCTTTTGTTTCATATATCCGTGCACAACAAACCAATTCTCATACCAAATTATTTGAACATTTACTGATATTACTACAAAAAGCGAAGTCAAAAAGAAGTATTTGATTGCTTTATTAAACAGTCTCTAGAGCATAATTTCGTTCATACATTTACAAACTCCTTATATTATTTTTTCACCCAACTTCAAAATGCTAGCATTAAGCAAAATATGACATTCTAAAAAAATGAGATTAGAATAATTTCATGAGGAAAATAAATGAGTAAGAAAAAAATCTCTCATCATATATAAACTTTCTAATAGTAACAAATGCTATTCCTCTTTTAAGAAATTTTGCTTAATAAATAAAAAATATATAAAGATTCTTTCAATCAAAACGGGACTACTAATCTCAACGTACCGCCAGTATAATTTTAATCATCTCCTTATAAAGATGAATATGTGGGTGACTGTGATTTGAGAATTTGCAAGAGACAGCGTTTGACCAAAGGCTTTCCGATTTGTCACATATATATCTTGGATAATAGGGATGTATACTTAGGAGAGATTGTTTTCAAGTTTTAATTAATTATGAATTAATATGCATTTTGTTGTTTTACTATTATACGTTTTACAAGGTCTAAAGAAGGAAAAAAAAAAAGTCTTTTTATTATCACTTTAATTTTCATGCAGACTTCCCCGATACAAATAAAAAAAGTAAAATTATAATACCGTGAATATCATAGGAGATCAACTGAATATATATATTTTAATAGGTTTGTGAATTTTTGAGACCGCCCTTCATTAGAAAGGTATATGCACTTTAAAACCAATTTTAGCAAGACCATTCAGATATAATGACTTTATAGTTAAGCATCTTCACGAAATATTTGAATATGTCATATTAAGTCATCTGAAATATACCACTTCAATTTGAAATTTAGCAGTCATTTTCAGAAAGAATCTAGAATAGGAATTGCTGCATTAAATTTTTTATTTATATTGAAGTAGTCAATATTCCAAGAAAACCAGTAGTTGTTTTTTTAAATTCTGAGTCAATTTATAAGCAAGTTAAGTACGTTACATTTATATGTTAAATCAGATTTTCAAATAAATAATACTTTTTAAATAAAGTAACAAAAAAAATTCAAATAGACAAAAATAATCCCTATAAATATTAAAATCTGTAATAATGATTCTTAAATATCTTTCAAACATAAATGCCTGCTTCTACAAAATATCTTCAATGCAATGACGTTCGAATTGAAGCAACGATAAATCTTTGAACTCATTTTTTTCAATGGTTATTTGTCAAAATAGCTTGCCCTTTTATAACCCGTTTATATTCAAGTTCTTCATTTCATTAGTTCAAATAATGATTCCTTGCTACTTTGCAGACATAGTCATTCATATTTTATTAGATTAATTACTTATTTTGCTTTACAATGCATTTCACTTTATTTGATTAAGAAAGAATTTACCGAAGTTATTAGCAACTATTATTTACTTATCTATTTATATGAAATAAATTTTGCTTTAGAGTCATTTGAATGGAATTTACTGATTCAATTAATTGCGTTCTTATTTTTTACATTTTACTGGTTTTTCTCTATATTTTGTATGTGCATTATTTCGAAGAAATGTTTGTTAATATACTGAATTAGAGAATTAAATTACCGATTGAAGAAATAAAAATTAAATAAAAAATTATAACAACTAGTCTTCATCAAATCCATTTCTTTACGTCATTCAATCGGATTATAAATTAATAATGTTTTTATGTTAAATACCATTCATATATTTTTTGACAAAGTATTGAAAATTTCCGATCTCCTAAAAAGGATCTTACCAATGGTTATCTGCAGAGTTTTTAAATCTATTTATTTAAAAGAAAAATATTAATTGAATAGCATCTGAATAGGATTCACATAGTGTAGGTACTATCCCCTACTAATCAGTTTTGTTTGTGTTTCCAATACATTTGTTTTTTGTGACATTTCAAAGAAACATATGTTTTAATAAAACTAAGCTCTTATTCTGAAGTAACAACTGGATAACATGTATCAATTAAAATCACTTAAATCCATTAGTTTTCCTCCTCAACGGAATGATTAAGAATAGCAAATTTCTAAAAGCTTTTGAAATTCTAAATATCTTGAAGAAAAAATATTTACAGGCTTTTCTTTTATTCTTTATAGAATTGGGTAAGAAGAAACATTTATCCAATGAATAGATTCTAACATAGCAAAATAATGCAGGATTAGAATCATAAAATATTTTGTTAAAGTTTGTTACTTTAAATTATGTTTTGTTCCTTTCAATTTTTTTTATAAAAAGAAATTCATTGCGATTGCATTTTGGCAGCATATAATTTGAAACAACAAATATCGTCCATCAGAATTTGCCAAAAAAATTCAGTTAATCATAACAAAATTACGTAACAACATATATTTTCGTTGTGTCATTATTCTCAGTGGTAAAAAATGAATGTTAAGTTAAAAAAGTTTCTTTATATATACATATATAATTTTTAATTATTATTGTCTAAATTGTCAGTTTTGTAAATATTATTCTGAAGAACTCTTAATTAAAGAATATAGCGCTAATTCATTTAAAACTTAGTTAATACCTGGAAAAAGGAATTGGATAAAAAGATGCTAGCTTTTTCTAAAAAAGTTAACATTAAAATTTGATCTTTAAATTATTCTTATTTGTTCCCTAAAGTAAAATTTCACGAAAAACCAATAAAATTTAGATTTGTAACTTATAGCTCAAGCAATTACAATTACTATACGGTAAAATTATTCTTTAAACACCTGAAAATTATCTTAAATAAAATTAAAGATGAGGATAATTTTGTAATTAATAGAAAAAAAAGAAGTTTTGTAGATTTTGAAACGTAACAAAATTAACTTATGTTTTTGAAAGTTCATATACCAATCTGCCCCAATAAAACTTAATAAATGCCTTCACTCCTCCATATGATCAATATTTAAATGGATATATTATTAATAAAAAAGAATTGGCAGGTTCATGTAATTTAATTTTTACCGAAATTTATGTTTTAAATTGTATTAGTTTTATTAATAAGTAAAGAACATTCCAATGGTTGTAGCTTTCTCAAGTACTTTAGCTAATATTTTGCTGAATTATTATGCAAAAAAAATAATTTAATAAATGGTTGAAGGTTTTTTGATGATTTAATTTTGATTAACTTAGAAAATACAAATATTGCTACAAATTGTTATCCTAAACAATTAATTCTAACAGAAACAAATAAAAATAATCTGGAAGTACTTATCTGGATTTAAGAATCGAAATTACTAAGGATAAAACAAAGGTTGGTTTTTATGAGAAAAGATACAAATTCAGACTTAAAATAATTAAACAGCGTTATTATCACTTTAATTTTAACCCTAAAAGTTTCAAAAATTTAATTTTCCCTCAAATTAATAAAATTAAAACAGTTTGTAATAATAAAATTTCATTTATATAAGCAATAGATAAATTTTTTAAAAACTTAAACAATAAAGTATAAAACAGACTTTCCGTTACTAACTCAATAGTTGGCGCTCAAAACCTATGTTTATTTATTTTTCTGAAGACGTTACAGTATTCAAATTGAATAGGGGAAAGGACACATTAGTTAAAATTTCTTCATTTGTTGCTGGTATATTATTTACTTTTTGTTTTATTTTTAATTACTGATTGAATATTTTTAATAATTTTTTGAATATTCTTATGTAGTTTATATATATATATATATATATATTAGCTTTATGTGGTGATGTTTTAATTTATTTTTTTAGTGACTTCGCATTTAAAATGGTGTATCTCTTTGATCTTAATTTTTGGGTTACGAGAGATCAATATTGTCACGAGATGTAATATCTTATTCCTCGCAGAAAAAAATCCCTTATTTTGAATCCCTGCCTGAGGGTAACCCTTGAAAAAGTCTTCAAAGCGGATTTTTTTCTATTTTTTGTTATTTTGATTCAATTGCATTTTTTTATATTTTGCTTTTATTGCTGATTGATTTAGATTCGTCTGCATTTTATTGGTAGCTGCATCGACAGTTACTAAATACAATGATAGTTTTTATTATTTTTGAAAATTTTTAATCTTGTTAGAATCCGAAACCCTTTTTAGTTTCGATTCCAATATTTTATGTCGTTTCTGTAATAAGTTTATTTTAGTTTCCTAAATTATTTTAATTTAGGTTTTTTCTAAAGAATTAAGCTTAATTGCCTTGAATTGCAATTACATCTCCACCTTCATTCACAGAGATTTAATTTATTCCCTTCTAATGATACATTGATTTTTTTCTTTCTGATCATAGATATATTTATTTATTATATACATGATATTTTGAAAAAGAATGTATTTTAAAACGTAATTATTTTTAATAACTTAATTATTTAAAACTTAATTATTTTTATTAAACTTAACTATTAACTTTTAAATCATAATTATTATATTAAAGCATTTAAAAACATTACATAAATAAGTCTACATTCTAATATTTACGTGTTTAAAAATTGAAGACGAATAAAATATAAAAAATATGCTTAACTGAATACAAACTATATTATATTTTAAGCTTTTACTATTGGTTGTCTATGGTGATTCATTGGTTTGCTGGAAATATTTGCCATAATTAATTTCAGACAAATTGTTCAGAAGACAATTCATGACCAGGTTTCTACTAAATTGTTAGGTACTGAAATGGTGTTATTTTAATTGTATTACTTGATTAAGGTTTGTATGATTTTTACAAGGATATTTCTGAAAGACTAGTGTAATAACATCTTAGAGATAGCAATAATAAAAATATCCTATTGATTGATCTTCTAAATTTCCTGATATTGTAACTTCACTCTTCAATCATCTAGTAAACCATAACTATATTAAACAAATTCCTTCCTCTATAATTTTCATAAATAAATCTTACAATTAAAGAAAAACAACAGAAAATGTTTAAATTTCATGTCAACTATGTCATTTAAAAACGGAAAATATTTTAATGAGATTTTTTTTAAATGTGAAAAAATGAAATGGTAATAAATGACATGTTCAAATATGGAAAATTATTAATGAGACTTTTAAGGACAATTAAATTAACTAAAAAGAATTTTTTTATACTTGAAATGATGCAAAATTTATTTTTTTGGCAATCACAATTTGGAAATTTTTCGACGATTTGAAATTTAAACACTCAAAATTTCAAAAATATCATTACGTGTCCATGTTTCAATTCTTTTATTTATAAATATACCATAAAAGTTAGAGAATAGTATTTGGCGTTTATAAGTCAGCGTTTACGTGAAGAATGCCAATTCATACATATATTGACAGATATACATACATTCATCAACTGTTTTATTAGATTTCCAAAAAAATCTATTATTGCAGTTTTCCAAAAAAATGTGCCAAAAATAAACTAGTATTTTTTTATGTCCAAATTGATTAAAAAAAGCTTAAAAACTGTAAAAGAAAATATTTCAGCTAATAATATATTCAGTTTTCTCTTGCATTATCTTAGTTTAAAATCTTTGCGAAAATACCTTTATCTTCTGCAAAACAATCTTGCAAGATTTCAGATCATCCATTTTTATAAACACTTCCTGACTTAAGGATGATCGCTTAAAAGCGAATAAAAAGATATACAAAATATTGCAAAAGTTAAGTTCATGTATGATAATCACTGATAGTTAATTAAGGTTAGTTTCTAAAAAAGGCGCTAACATTTTAGCTAAATGTTATTGCACTTTTTTTCTTTCTTAATTTTATCGGATATCGAAAGAATGGCCATTAGGAACATCATTAATTGTCTTTAAAGTGAAGATTAATTAACTGTAACCGTTTTTTAGCTTTTGTGATTAGTGCCTTAAAAACATTTTGTCCTCATAGGTAGCACATTTTGCCTGTTTTTTGTTTCAGATATTAATTAATGTTATTAATTAATGCCAGACTTCGAAATTAATTTTGCTTTCATGTTTATTCTGGATGAATTTTTAATTCCTCATGGTGCCATAAAGCATCGCAGCGCCGCTGGACATATGATTTAAAAAATGTTATAACAAATAATGTTTCGCTTATAGTTCTTTTGATTGTAACAAGTGTTGATAAGACTTTCAATTATTTTTCCTTTTCTGGTCCTTTTTAATCAATTCAGCAAACGGAGTAATCTTCACCTTTTCTTTATTTCGGCACTTTTTTCGAAAGAAAGCAATCAGCGACATTTTTTTTTCCATCTATTTATAAGTACTACCTGCTTTCCGAGAATACTGATAGTAAGCTACTTTTGATTTTCTCTTCTAAGAACTAATCAAAATTTTCTTTACCAAATTTATTTTTCCTTTAATACTAAGATAGCAAAAGAAGAAGACAGTTGTCTTACCCAAGCTGACAGTATGGCCGGTGACAAATTTTTATCCCATAATGATGATGAACATACTACTAAAGTAGTAACTAATCCTTTGCTTGTTAAGGAAGTAATTCTTGGAATCAAATATTTTTATAATAAATAATTAATGCGAGGCAAAATTCTTAAAGAAAGAGATATAATTATTAAGAAATATGAGACATTATTTAAGTAAGAACCATTTTTAAAAATCCGTCACTCATTAATGATAATTATTAAAAAATAAGCAACCTAACAAGAAAATAACAATTTATTTTGAGAGCTCAGTTATTTTTAGATGTAAAATATTAATTCTTTTGTTTTGTTTTTATTTCTATTGAAATTTATATTCACTTTTTGTCTTTAATTGCAGTTTTATATAATTGAATTTCATCTGAGTAAAACTACCAATTTTCAGAAATTATAAAAAAAATATAGAAAATTGTAGAATATTTCTTGCTAAACTTTTTTATAATTTAAATTATCTCTCTCTCTCTCTCTCTCTCTCTCTCTTTCTCTCTCTCTCTCTGTATATATATATATATATAAGATGACAATAAACATTTAATATGTACATTAATAATAATTAATCCAGAATGGATTTGTCAGCCATAACTAATTCTTTTGTCAAAAAATTGATTTAATGAATTAAATTATGTTCTTGCGAGTTGCATCTTTGATAACTTTATGGTAAATATTTTTAATACACTACAGAGAATGACTTAAAATTTACAATGTAATTGAAAGTTAAATCTTTTTAAAATAATCTCTCTATATTTGAAAGGAATTGAAACCTATTTATCTCATTGATCTCATTTATAAAACATCCGCTAATTCTATTCGAAGTAGATCATGAACAAAAAGTTGCATCGTTGCTTAAATGGGAATTGAATGACATACTTTAATTGAAAATCTGTGCGATTCAAAATGATATAATTATGTTTTTGTTGGTGACATAGTAGTTAAGTTAAATTTGGGATAAATAAAATCCGTTATGTTGCATTATTTAAAAAACTGAGTATGATATATAAACTATAAAACATAGGCCGATTGATTTTGAAACAAATCTTGATTAAATAGGGTGTATCTTTGTTTAAATATAAATGAAGCAGCGCCATTTTTTTTGAAAATATTAGGTTCAAATTGATATAATTATGTTTTTTGAACGTCATATTAGATATATATTTTTAAAATTTTAAGATCATTTGCATTAACTAAAAGCAAAGAAGTACTGCACTTCTAATGTAATATTGGAGTTTAATGTAGTGTTCAAAATTCAACAATTCTAATTATTTTTTTTCTTATTTTGCAAGCATAAAGAAAAGTTAGTTCAAGTGTTACAAGTGGTGTTTTGTTCATTAAGAAACATCTGTAATAAATATAGTTGGGATGAATATTAGTAATCAAAGTAAGTTGAGATTAATCTTTTTTTAAATGTAGGCGCTCGATTTTATCAATTAATTGCATTTTTTTGAAAAATATTTTTGTTAATAACATCAAATTCATTTCATTTCATTATAATCCCGATTCACTATGTCTATAAATGAATTGGAGATAGCAAAATAATTTAATGAAGGGTTTAATCATTCTTATACTTTCACTAAAATTTCAGCATTTTCAATTTATTTGAGAATTAACAGTAGAATTATCTAAATACGTAGAAAGAAAATAAATTTAATAATATATTTGTGTTGAGACAAATATTCCTCTTTTATTACATAATTTATAAAAGAAACTGATGTTTGTAAATGCAGTCAGGACTTTTTTGTTTATAGTTATGGATCGATATTAATAAAGTCAAACTAATTTTTTGTGAAATTTATGATTTTATTAATTGAAAAAATATTTTGACACCTAATAGTCTTTATAAAGAACGTTTAGAAAATTTTACATTAAAAAAAGAATAAATAAATAAAATTTCAAAAATTTTATCAGGAATAAAAAAATATTTTAAATGTTTGATGACTTGTATATAGAGTAAATAAAAACTACGAAATTAAGATGTTTTTAAACTAATTTATCTCAATTTATAACTTGAATAACTAATTTTAAGCATCAATTTATGTGATCGTACTTCCATTCCTAAGGCTAGCTAAACCCAAGTAGCTGCAAATAGACTGTAAAAATCTTAATAACTCAGGCCAACTGCATTTCTATATTTAGTAATTCTTCCATCAGATTTCATATATTCTTTTTTTAAATAGTCAAGAAAGTATTTACCCCGTATTTTTATTTTACAACAATAAAATAAGAACAGATAAATTATACTAAACCAAGTATAAAGTTTAATCGAGGAACAATATTTACATAAAAAGGTGGTAAGCGGCAAAATGCCTGTTAATTAGACGAAATGCATGTTAGGAAAACGACCTGAAAGACATAAATGATTAAAATTTATATGAATATATTTCTGGAAAAACTGTGGAATCGAAATTTTCATGAAAGATTTCCATATATATTTCTATAGAAATTTAGTCTTGAACTTAGTATTCAAATATTAAACCTCTTTTTGTTTCAGAAAAATTTTAAGCATAAAAACAAGGTTTCAATTAAAAAAAACACAAATACGAACAAAACTTAGTATTACAAACTTGGAGATTCTTGACTTGAAAGAAATCAATGATGTTCTCATTACCAAATATTCTTTGAGGTGGTCCCTAGGATAATCGAAAATATTGGAAATAATGATATTTAAAGTCTCATACTCATTTCATTTTAATCGCGGAAGAGTGAATCATCTTTTTCTTCAAAAGTTTTATGCTCCTATATTATTTTGTTACATTCGAGTATTAAAGATGGGAGACGGAAATAAAATTTAGCTCTCACAATAAAATGTTCATCTCTTGTATCAAACATAAAATAAATTTCTAAATTCATTCAGAGCATTTTTCTAACTGTAACCACAATTTTCTCTTTAATGTCTCGAAATTAATAATTGGAAAAAGGCTGAGAAAGTACTTACCCTATTCGTGCAGAAATTATCTATTGAAAAAAAAAGGTTATGTTGTTTAGAATTAAATCCCTTTTTGACTAAGGAAAATGTTAGTTAAAATTAGAAAATATTCTACGTCCATCCTCCAAAATTTATTAAAGACAAATGTATCAGTTGTTTTCCATATCATTAAAATAAATAAGTTCATAAGTCCATGTATTATTAGTGGAGAGGAAAAAAGTATTTTAAATGCAAGTACTTATCCAAAATTATTGTTTGAAAAATTTCACTAACGTTTTTATTTATTGTGCTGTGCATGAAATATTTTGGCTTTTAATGTTTTGATAAATGTGTATTATTGTACTTGTATAAATTAGTATTTGAGAAGACTTAAATACATTTTGTACATTGGGTTAATCTACCTGCTCGATACCATCTTCTGTCTACTAACATAAAATTTCAGTTTTAATATGTAATGGGGAATAACTTATATCTTCTATGTAAATAAGTTATTTTTTGAAGTAATCTATTTTACTAAGTTTATGAATAATTTTTAATTATATTACATGTGAATTTTTTGTACACAAACAGCACGATATTTGTAACGTATTAAAGTGGATCAATGTTAAATTAAATAATTGTAATTGATTAAGAAATAAAAACTTTAACTTTAGTGAGCGATGTTAAATTGCTCTGCATATTATTTTATTTCAGAAAAAAATAAGTATATAATTATTTTAACCAGGCAGTGCATTCAAATATTTACAAGTCTTTAAAATTATATTATCTAAGGAGATTATTTAAAATAGCATACTCTCAGGAAAAATATGAACACATGCGAAATGGAAAGATTTATATGCCAAGCTTTCAACAAATCTGAATTTTTAAACAAATGCAATGAACATCACAGAATTTTAATTTAGAATTTCAAAATTAAAATGAAAACTATAGCTTTAAAATATAAAAATATATGTTTTTATGAAAAATATGTTTATGCTTAGGACAAATATTTTTATGGTATATCATGATTATTCAGTTAAATTCGTTAGAGAAAGCTAGCGTTATTAGAAAAATGGAGTTTTTTACATGCCCAATCAAGAAAAATTTGTAGTTGAAATTACTCATAAAACCAGCCTTTAGTTCCTTCATTACTATTAATAATTAAGAATATGTGTCGATTGCTTGATGCTCTACCATTCAGATTGTTGACTGAGGATTAAATTTTGGTGAAATAGAAGTATTTTGAAGCTCATTTTCAAAAATTTCCATTAAAATTTTAATGAATAAAAAAATTAGGCAAATTTTATTTTTAATTTATTATTTAAAAAATAAAATGATATTTTTACTATTACAGTTAATTTAAAGAGCATAAGCATCGAAAAAGACAATGCACATTTAGGAGATATGTTTATAACCCTGAAAATTAATTTATAAAAACCACTGAATCCAATAAAGGATTCTTATATAAGTGTAACCGTAACTGTTTTTCTCGGCCCTCTATCGGCTGTTGCCATGAACAGTCTGTCCATGTCTTGGAAGCGAGCGTGTAAAGTATGATGTAGCTCCCAAGAATTATTTTAATGCATACATGTTATTGTCCTAAATTGTTTCGTCCCCGTGTAAATCGTGTCCTTTAATGTCATTAAATGTATTTTTAGCTAAATTAGCATGATTTATTGGTTTTAATGGTCTACCCAGAGAGAATTAAAATTTTGACTCCCTTTCGGTCACATAAGTTAAACAAAACATTTGTAAGTGTACCAAAATAACACTATTTTATTAGTTTCACAGTTTCATACAAAATATTAATAGAACGAAATCGTAAATAGCAAATTAAGAGACAGGGATTTAATTGAAAATAAACAGAATCTTATTTCTGATAAACTATGTTTGTTATAAAATTCGACTAAATAAACACAGAACTACATTAGTTGTCACAATGTTTATTTATACATTTTAATCCATGTATAGCATTTATGTACATACATTTTTATACTTGCTTATTTACACATTTGGGCATAGAAGCTTTAAATTTAAGCTACGAAACACCCGAATCCATAAAAGGTATATTGGATTCAGTTTATTGTAACCGAAACTTCATGAAGAAACTAATTTTTGATTATTTTTTGTGAAAAGAAAAATCTGATAGTGCATAATATTTTGAACCTAGAATCCATCATTACTCCAATAATTGCATTATAAAACAATTTATTTGCTTTAATTTTCTGAACCATAAAACTTACATAATTCCAACTAGTGCTAAAAATGTTTAACTATTCAATATTTTAATGGTTACTGAAGCTGAAATTCTTAAGACAGAAAAGTTAATACTTTTCAACTGCGGGACTAATCTTAATTCTCTATAATCCCTCGGTAATTGCTATGATTCGAATTTCCTTTTACTTAAAGAGGCATAAAATCATTTGAGACAGGCTGCCCCAAAGCGCATTATTAAGCCATGATTTATGATAAAGGATATTTCCTGGAAAATGATGTACAGGAGCTGGAGTCTCGAATCCGTTTTGGTGCATATGAATACCAGTGAAGCGAAGGTGATGTTCGTGTCCGCATTACTTTCAGATTGGTCAGGTATTAAGTCTGACAAGCACATCACGCACGGGTGGTTTGTATCATGTTGAGCAGAGAAGCTGATACGTGAGGATTATCTGATATCCTGTGCTAAAGATAAGAAAAGATTTAGGCAAAATCATCATTGTAAGATAAGAGATCCCAAATGTGAGTAATGAAATTAATAAATGCAGCAAAGTCCTAGATATCGCTTTGGTATTTACAGGGTGTATAGAATAGGTTTTATGAAATATTGTACATATTTAAATTCAAGAGCGAAAATGTACTCCTTGATAGATAAATAGATATATAGATAGATACTACCTTGAAAAAACATATCCCTTTCTAGGAATTAAAATAAAATAATTTGATTTAATGAATTAAATTTGAAGATATATAAAATGGCAAAATAGTTGTTTTCTGCATATCAAAATGTAGTCAATACGGTGCCTTTAAATCGAAAAAGCAAGTTTTCAAATTATTCCAAGTAAAAATATAAAATCATAATATTTCATACGAATAAAGATTTTTTTTGCCTTACCATTTCATTTTTCCCAAATTCACTAAAATGTTAATATTTAAATTAAATAAATATTCAGCATCTTATATCAAACTAATGTTTTAAGAAATATTATATCA
This sequence comes from Argiope trifasciata, assembly GCA_026543055.1. NCBI lineage: Eukaryota > Metazoa > Arthropoda > Arachnida > Araneae > Araneidae > Argiope > Argiope trifasciata. Next base: position 4,429,045 of record JAPMOQ010004434.1, on the reverse strand, counting down.
TTTACATCTTGAAACTAAGTTACAAAGAACATTTTAAAGTAAGGAAATGGTATTCTGAAATAATTGGCATATGGTTGGAAACAGTGAGTAAATATTTTTATTAAGTTTGTAAAGACAAAACACTTTAGTTTAATTTTTGAGTAAGTAATAAAAATGTTTACAAACTGCTTTCAATGGAAATATTAAAAGCATCTTAAAGATAAAATATTATAATATTAACAAGTACAATGATATTGAATCTTAATATGCTATATCAATAAAGGTTTATTTAGCCTCATAATTTCATAAATTTTAGAACGAAATGTTTTAAGGCCTGTATGAATATTTAATCGTTATTTTCAGACACATAAACATAGAAAATTTTAATACTTTTCAACCCAAAGTGGGTTTTTATACTCATTTTTTACCTACGTAAATATTAATCTTAATATATAATAGATTTTACTATTGCTTCTTTTGCATAAAAATGCCCCTTTCATAAATATGTAACAAAATAGCGTATCTCATATTTCTATCTCGATATATATTCAGTAAACAATTAGGTCGCACTTTTCTACTGAATAAGAAAAGAACTACCCGGAAAGAATCTCAGATTACTTTGCATGCTTGCATTCTACCTAACAACGCCCACTGCCTTTTAAATTTCCTATTCACTCTACCTTTACTATATCTCCCCTCAACTCCAAACCGACTTTCTAAAGTTATTTAAAAGTGAAACTTAGAAAAAACAACAGCAACAGAAGCAACATAAAAAGGTCTTCCATTTTCCTTGACAGTTGACGTGCAACGGAATTTCTAGACTCCCGAGATTCGTGAAATTCTTTTCGAGGGAGAAAGAAGAAATCTCATCCTTTCTGGATTAATGCATCGACTTTTCCTTCCACCCTCCTATTCCCTTGTTCTGTTCACTCTTCATTCACTCCTTGGAAAAGCTCGAAGAAAAGCTAAAAGCATGCTCTCCAATTACTTCAATGCTGGTGACATCTTAATCTTAGGTTTCAGCTCTAATATCTAAGCATCCATTTTCGACGGCTTTGAAACGATGTGTGATCGGAAAAGTGTTTTACTTGTCTATCTCTGGAACTATTGGTACTTGACGTGGAAAAGGATGACAAACAGTTTTGTTTGATGCTGAATAGGAGTTTAAAACGTGAAGTTAAACTTAAATGTTGCGGATGTTGTAATCATGTTTTAGCTTAGTTTTTCACTAGTTACCAATTTACCTTCAATTTGGATTGTCAATTTTATTTAATTTTGGAATTTGACGAAATCAAGATACATTTTTTCATCTATACAAATTTGAGACATATTTAGAATGAAAATTTAAGATCATTTGAAACATCATTTCATTGCAGAATTAACAGGTAATTTTTTCAGGACTATTTTTACATTTTAATCTTATTTTTAACTCAACTTCACTACTAAAAAGTGGCAGATGAATGAAAAAAAATATAAATAAATTTATAAAAATCTTAAACTTATATGTTATAACCAGCAACACAATCAAATGTATACAACATAAATGTATTAACAATTCCTAAAGACAGCTAATCAGAAAGAGATATACATTCCCTTTTTCCGTTTTCATTGTTCACAAAATTTTGTAAAATTTCATCTTATCATGAAACAAGAGAAAGACATAAATATTCTTTTAAATTTACAGTTTAATTTTCAACGTTTTGGAATATTTATTAATTAAATTAATTTTTAAAAGAAGTTCTTTTATCCGTGGTAAAAATTATTGTAGCACGAATAAAAACATTATAATGATTTTTTATTGAAAATATGCATTTTTATGTTTACTCTCTAAATTTAAAATTGAATACTTAGTTTTAATTACAACGTATACCGTTCTTCAATTAACTTTATTTAGTGAATGCTAACAAATTACCTTAAAGAATTTGTGAGCTAATTGAATTTTCTAGATTGAAAAAATATCAAAGCGAATTTTTATAGTAATTCTAAAGTAAATATTTTCAAAGCGATAATTTCTTGTTGACTCAATTTCTGTATCTTAAACAAAACCTTGAAAGTAAATTATGAGCATTTTAATTTGGAAAATATTTTATTCTGAATTATGGAATAGAGCAATATTTAGACATTTCGAGGGATATTTATTATTTGAGGATTTTTATATTATTCTGAGGAAGTACCAAATCTGAATGGAAGTATGTTTCTATTGGGAAAACATAATTCTAGGATTCAAAGTATTCAGATGGATTTTTTTTTCTTTTTAATATTGAAAGTCCAAGAACTCATACAAAACCCAATACAAGAAGTATTTTTGTACGATGGTAAATGAATTGACAAAATATTGCCCCTATTAAGACGTGATCTTAAGGGTAAGAAGGGCTTTTATCTGGTAACGTAAATAGATGTAAAAGCACCTGGAAAAAATGCCACTGCATTTTTTTTCATAATATAATTTATTCTTTTTTTGGACATACAAAATACTTTTCCCGACATTTTACAAAGCAAAAGTTGAATTTGGTATTTGAACATTTGAATAAAATGTGATATAATTTAATATTATAGTTTGTCACATTTTCTTTATTACAATTCTATCATTATTCTTTTGTCTAATTTTAATTTTAAATTTTGTTTGAAAATAAAGTACCTAATTTAAAAAAATTACAAAATACACCAGATCATAAATCAGAAACGTTCTTCTTTATTGAGACCCGTATTTCTTACTTCAACAAAATATTTTGAATTGATCGAATTTTTGATTTAGATAATTTGATAAGAGTTATTAAAATATTATTATTCATCTGGAAATAACCACCCTCGTTGGGCATGTTAAAGAGAAGAGGAGGAGCTTATAGTTTGGTGGTTGGATCTCACCACTCTAGAGGATACATAAATAGGTAAGGGGTATGGCTCCTCCCCTCGTATTTCCTTCGGGATGGGTTGTACCGAGGCCGATGATGGCGCTTATGTTTGAATCATAGTTCCAAAGATTGTTGCTGTTACGGCCTTCCGGTTATCCAATTTTTTAATCCTTCGTGCAGGTTGGTGAGACAGTGATATAACTATGAAAAATGAAATATATGAAATGTATATATTTTTATTTTTAAGTTGACTTTAATTTGAGTTTATGAAGGTTCATCTTATTTTGAAGAATTTTGAACATATGTATTTGACATTAACCAAGAGTTTTAAACCTTAATTTGAATAAGTTTTCTTAACTGTCACAAAATATATTTAGATCTCCTATTTTGATTTTTTAAAATTGTTTTCAAGTTTGATAAGCAGAAACTTTAAATTTTCTTTGTTTTCACTATTTAAGAGTTATTTAAGAATTTGAAATAATGCATTTGTGTTGATTTGGAAACATAAGATTGTCATCAGAAATATTAGCAGTTTAGTTTTAAATATTAAAAAAAAACAGGGTGATAGGGTATCAAAATATATACTCATATATTAAGATAAATGGTACATTATGTAATATTTATTGTTTTATCGTCTCATACTTTGAATGGTTGTTTCAAATTTATTTTTCGTGTTTTTGCTAAGTAGAATGTTGACAACAGGGAAGAAATTTTAAAGAAGAGTTTAGAATTTGTTATGGAAGGACTGTCCAGAATAGAATTGACTATTGGATCAAATTATGTATGATTTGTGCATTATGCAAATTATGCATTATGCCAATATTATATTATTCAGCATTTTAAAATATTGTGCAAAAAAGTATATATATTGTGCAAAATAGATATTTTTTTTAAAAAAATTAAACAAAATTATACAATATATGTGTTATATGGATAAGACGATTTTTGAGGAAGAGCAGATAGTTATGGAACTACGATATTCTAATAAAATTCGTATCTACAAGTGGTTTTCGAATGAAAAGGTACGAAATGTGGTAACCGTTAGCATATTTGCCTATGACTATGTGGAAGAACGTAACGATATATCTAGAAATACAATTGAAACTACCAGAGTATTGGGGTATTCGCGGGCACCACATGGGCAGGAGAGCGCAGAAGCTCTTACAAAGAGCACCATCCAATTGAAGTGACAGTGTATTACTGGTTGGATACCTTGAGTACCAATCTATTAATTTCGATTATTTGATCTATTAATAGTTAATCAAAATTTATTTCTGTCATAATATGTTTCATTAAAAAAAATTAGATCAGAAAATAAATCCCATTTCAGCTAAACAAAATATTCGTAAAAAAAAGTGAATAGAATTTGAAGACTTAAAGAATATTAAAAGAAACTGAAGCTGCTTAAGATCGAATCCTTCTGAAAGAGTAAAAATGCCAAAAATATTTTTCTCTGATCATGGAATGAAAATAAGCAATCTGAACAGGAGAAAATCGAAAATTTATGAAATGGTTCTTTTGAATTATTTTTCTATATAAAATGAAATGGTATTCTCATCCGCAAAATATTAGCATTTGTTGAATAATTTTTGAAATATTCTTAATCTATACAAATAATGAATGTTTGTTTGTATCTCTCTTATTCGCTGCCGTACAGCTCATCCGATTCCGATCAAATTTTGACTATTTATAACTTGCAGCTATGGGATGGTTATAGGCATAATGCAATCATCTAAAGTATTAAATATACTTTCGGATCTATTTATCGCATGTATTAAGCATGGTTTAATCACCAAATAACTCTCCAAGGAGACGCAACAGATTCAATAAAGATGATAAATTCAAGGCAGATGATATTTAGTAGCTATAGTAAGTAAATACAATGTATGTCTTTCTCTGAGGTAATAGTTTTATTAGATTGTGTGCTAGAAAGTTTTAGGTAAAACAATCCTGTAGATTTGAAATTTTAACTAAACATATAATGAAATTTTAGCATTTTTTGCAGTAACTTCCGAAATTATATTACAAATTATTTCGCCTGATTTTAGTTCTCATAAATTATCTTTTCAACTATATTAAAATTTTTATGGTATAAATATATTATCTATGTTTAATCAATTTTAAAAGATAATATTTTAATCACATTTTCAAAAATTAAATTTGAAAATGCTGAACGAATATTAAACGAATTACGAGATACAATCAATAGTTCCTTTCATTACCATTCTGAAAGAATAATAATTTTTATAATTTTAAGATAATACACACTTCTAATACATAAATATTTGTTTGTAGAAAAAAGTAGAATATATACTATATATATGATTTGGCCGCGGTGTCCTGGTGGTAAGGTCTCGGCTTCGGAACCGGAGGGTTTCAGGTTCGAGACTCGATTCCACCGAAGATCCGTCGTGTGAGGGGATCTCTTGCACGGTAAATCTGTCAGGCCAAAGTCCTCCCGCTGATGTGGTGTGATGTGGAGAGGGGAGTGCCACTTCAGGTGTCGTCCTCGTCATCTGACCGTGGTTCAAAATGACGAGGTCCGTCCCCAAATAGCCCTCGTGTTGCTTTAAACGGGACGTTAATATAACTAAACTAAACTAATATATATGATTTTCCTTTAGATATTCTTCAATTTCAATTAATGTATTCATTGCCGACAAGAAAATAAATATCATTCTTCCTAACATTCTTGATTAAACAAGATAACTATTTCAAATTCCAACGATATTTCCAAGATTATTTCTTCTGCCGGTACAGGCAAGTAGTTTCTAAAATAAAAGATATAAGTTCGTAGAATGGAAAATATGTTCATAACTCTTTCGTTCTTCGATAATTTTTCTATATGAAAAACAGTTAGTATTGTAATGCATTGAAGATTAGTTAATAAATAAATTTGAAATATTACCATTGATCAAACTTGATTGTAAAATAAATTGGAGGCAAATATTTGAATGTGCTGATTTAGGAACTAGGACACAAATCCTAAAATCCACTTACTCCCGTAGTGCGTGAATCCTGTCTTTGGAGTGGAGATAGTTCATTTCTACATCATTCCTATCCCCCATAAAAAGTGACAGCCTGTTAATTTATCATGTGACTTCTTACATCCTCGCTTCCAGTGAAGAGTTTTATAATAAATCATTCAATTGTATCAGAAATGCAAAAATATGTCGATGTGTGCAATCTGTCATTGGAGTGGGATTAGATCATTTTAATACCAACCTTTTCCCATAGAAAAAAGATAAAGTTATTTATCATGTGTTTTCTTTCAAGGATATTTATACCTTGACTTCAGGGAACAATTTTATAGTAAATATTCTCCACTGTATTTAGAAGTGTAACAATGTTTCCATATGTTAATGTGTTTGGCGGTACATTTACATACTATTCCTATTTTCCTGAGAAAGTGGGAGCCAGGTTATTTATCTGGAAATTTCTAATTCAAAAACTAATGGTTCACCTCAAATGAAACAATTCGTAACAAATCATTGAATTGTATATATAAATTGGATTATACATATAAATGTATCAATATAGTAATGTGTGCAGCCGATCATTGGAGTAGTGGCTGCTCATTTTCATATCATCCCTACACTCTAAATAAAGCGAGAACCTACGGATTCTAATCCAGATACCGATGCATCTTCTGCAATGAAGCATTTTTTAAATGAAAAGTCCAAATGTATTTAGAAACTGAAAAAAATCATAGCGATTAATAAACTTTTATAAACGAAAATGATCATTCCAAATAAAAATTGGAATTATCCTTTCTATTTCTTAAAATAGTGTTTTCTAGACAAAAATGCGCCAAAAATATATCTATGTATCTCCATATATCAAGAATATATTCATACTTCTCACAGATATATGGCAGTTCAGAGTGCGAATGTCTTTCAAAACGTATGTTATTTTATATAAAATTGCTTGCAGATGTATAAAGAATCGATCATAGTCGGAAAAACAGGACTTCTAAAGAACATTCTTCTCAACCTTCTGTATCTCTTTGAATTCCTCTCAAAGAAGAAAAAAAGAAGAAAGAAGTAGATGGAGAACTAAAAGGATCGAGAGAGAGAAAAAAAATAATAGGAAATACATGGACTGGGGTAGTCGATAGCCGTGATTTTCACCGTGCGTGACAGATTTAGGTACGGTCGGAGATCAAGAATGAAGAAAAACAGCAGAAAAATCTCACGCGACAGGATCAATAAAAGTGCATTATTCGCTGTCCATCGAAGAAATGGATGTTTAGATTGAATGCCCGTGGCTTCGGATTAAGATGTCACAGGAAAAGAGGTGCTTTTTGGACAGCTCGGTTTCAAAGTGAAAGGAGAGACATATAATTGTATAAAGGTGACACTTTCTATGAGTGATTCCATTTTGCAAGCAGAAATAATAGGTGTGGGATCTCTCACAGAAGTAAATTGATTTTGATGTAGAAAGAATATGGGTATTGCATTTCTGTCAGTATGTGAATGAATACGAGATTTACACACTCATATTGATGTCATTGATGAAAATAAATAAATGGATTGACTTCAGGTTATTTTCTCGGAATAAATTTATAGAATTACTCATACTGCAAATATACTTCAGTTTCGCTAAGAGTTTCTTAATTCACAGGAAAGGGCAACAAAATTTCTGAATATACTCGCAAACAAACAACGATTAATGCATCTAAATTTACAATTTTCTAAATTGTTATATTATTAATTTTTGAATAGAAAATTTGATGTATCAATTTTAATAAATCGTTTAAAATGGAAGTAAAGAAAACAATTTTAAATATTGCATTTCTGTCAGTATAAGGAAACTACATTTCCAAATTTATATTGATGTTATTGATAGAAATAAATAAATGAATTTGGCATAAGGTTATTTTTTCTTAACAAATTTAAGGAATGAATCACACCAAATAATTGAACGAAATTAATAATTTTGCTTAAATTTGGCGAAAAATTTCCTATATCACAGTATTTGACAACAATACTTAAACTATAATGTAAAAAACCGGAGCCCTGCGATAGGAATAGCACGTTTAGCACGTGACTTGGGCTTCCATTGTTCGAGTCCTGGTTCGAGCATGGTTGTTCTTCCGTTGTGACCTATCTGTGAGGTGTGTGAAATAGCCCCCATGTTAAAAGGGGTCTGACCCGATGACGACTTCTGTCATCGGGTGCTCAGGGGTATCAACCCTCAGAAACTATTACATCTTCTTTCCATGATAACACGGACACGACATCATCAACAATTTTCTTAAAAATACATAAATCTGTGTAAAGAATGCTCTTAAGAAATTGAATGAGATTTAGAACCCTGCCTTGATATCACATGTGTTTGTGAAATTAAGAAACGGTCTTTGATATCACATGCGATGGTCGGAACTGACAGTGCGCAAATATCCAAAGAATGCATTGGTGCAGGAAGAAATCATTTAAAAGAAGTGTTACAAAAAATCACTTAATGAAATATTTAGCTCTTTTAAAGATTTGCAATTAAAGAAAATATGAATATTTTCTGATTCTTCCCTTCCTTCTAATCTCCTCTAATTGGGATTTTTAATATTCAAGGGGAATGATAAGCTGGTTCAATAATTAGCAAATTTAATATTAAAGAGTGATTTACATGGGGAAGTTCTGATAAAGATCAACATAATAAGGTACAACAACAATAAAAAATTAGCGAACAGCTAAATATTGAGAAATATCCTGTGAGCATGCCTCCAAAACCCTAAGAAGTTGCAATATCTCTGTGTATCTTCTTCCGTAAATTTTTACATTTATTTGTCATTGACATAGAGATTTTAGTTAAGAGTTCCTTATATAACTACAAGTGGATTTTTGCTTCTTTACATCAATATACTGAATATTGATGACACCACACATTAATATTACAATTTAAATATTCTTATATTATTTTATGAACTCATTTCCGGAACGAAAAGAAAACTTTGTCAGTAATTTTCTTGTTATTTTATCTTTTATTTTAAGTAATTCATTTAAATTTCATTTAGATTAATATGAAGCCGTTTGGTTTATTCCTTTCAAAAATAAATGTTTCATTCAAATTTGGGAAAGTGGTACATGTTGCCGTTAATGACAATTGAGCTAGAAGATAGGAATCGAATTTATTTCTAAATAGCTAAGATCACTAACTCTCCGAAGGATAATAAATGCTGAATGATCAGACCACAGCAACAATAACATAGGCTGATATTGTGGTTCATTCCTAAGGCCCATCTGCGGCTCCTGTACAACCCTTCCCAAAGAAAGTACGTTCAGCCATTGATGGGAGGATTCAGACCACCACCTCATTGTGTATCCTCCAGGGTGGCGAAATCCAACCACCATGTCGGAAGCCTTTAATCCTCATTTCGATATGCACTCTGGGGGGGGGGGGGTAAATAGATACGCTGAGGTAGAAAAAAGTATTAGTTTATCAACAGCATTTATTTTACAATTAATCTAAAATAATTACTAATTTATGATATAAATATAAGCACATTTCTTTACTTTTCAGAATTCCTTCCGCGCATTAACGTCCAAAAACAAACCAAAAAAAAAACATTATCTTTTATCATCTGGTGAACAAAATTCATCCTTATTCTCTAATAAGATTAGTAAATTTCTCCTGGGGAAAATTGTAGGGCATATGGTGGTTGAATAATTGTAATTGAAAAATCAACACTTATTATTTACAAGCGTGAAATAAACATGGTGTGTTGTTATGGATACTCTATTGAACTTTCTACCTTTATTGGTACTGGTTAGTCTGGATATGTTTGAGAGTATTTTTGAAAGACACTTTAATTTGTGTATGTTTATTAATGAACTTTGAATTTATTTTAGCTTAATAAATTCTTATAGTTGAATCATTTGCTATTATTTTTTCTACATTGCAACGACTTTAAAAATGTACAAGATAAAAAATATGTAATTCAATGTTTTAGCAAAATATCACAGTGAATTATTTTTTTAACAGCCAATGTTTTTTTTTATAATTTTAAAAACAATATTTTTGAGAATATCAGTATTAATAAAATAATACGAATTTTATTATTTTCGTATATATTATTATATTGAAGTAGATAAAATCTGTCAGCTTTAGATAGAGGGAAATTTACATGAAATATTCTAATATTTTAAATTCACATTGTACGCAAAATACGATGCAATTCACTATAAAATGTCCAAAGCATTGAAAAATTTCAGCTTAATAATTTAGATTTATATTATCTAAAATAGGACTTTGAAAGAATTCAACTGCGTCTGAGGATGGCCCTGAATGGTGGAACGATTTTCCTAAACTGCCGTTCAAGCTGCTACAGAAACTGGAAGTATATTTCGGGAATTTGGAAACTTAATAATTTCCCTTCTATAGTGGCAAATTCTTCAGGTTGCTTTGAAATATTTACTTCGAATTTATTTGTAGTAAATGTTCACAGATAATAAGGAATGTTATTGTATTTTCAAAAATAAAATTATAAATTTTTGTAAGTAAATATCGTATAAAATTGTACTTATTATTAATACATATCAAATTTTACAATTTTGCATTATTATTTCCATTCTTTTCTTAGGAAACCATAAAGAGATTATGCAAAAAAAATCGTTGATCATTTTAAAAAACAATGTGCTTTCAAGTTTTTTGTTAATTAAGTCCAATTCTATAAGACTGTCTGCGATAAATGTTGTTACAAATTTTTACTGTTACTTGCCATCACGTTTATTTCAATCACTAGAAAGAGTGTTTTATGTTCAGCTCCGTTAAATGATGACAGGGCGCAGAGTCGGTTATCCCACATCTTGTCGACAAACTTTTTGGCCATTTGGGGACAAATTTGGCTACAAATTAGATAATACAGGAGAATACAGAACCTTCACTGCTTACCTCCAGGAACTTTAAAAGGTCAGCAATTTCAAATCAATCGTAGTGTTGAAACGAGTTGTAATAGTAGAGTAAACTGTGAATAGTTGTATCTGCCCATATAAAAGCTTTGTGTGGAGCTCAAGCGAGGTCTGAATTGAGCTGTGTATCGAGTCAGTGTTAATTGTGGGAATATCATCGAGTCGTGTGGGGAACATCCAGTTGTGTAGTAGTGAGTCGGCAGTTAAACACAGCTTAAGTGAGGAGGCAATGGAGAGTTGCGGGCGTTTGGTGAAATCGTAGAGATGTGCGTTGAAATAAAATGCTGAAATTTAAGTGTAAAATTTCGATTTAAAATTTATCTCTACTACTTGTCTTAGTTTTACTGGGACAGATGCTTTTAAGCACAGCTAAAAGAAATACTTTTTATAGAAAATCCCTTATCTTCCTTATTAACATTTCTATCATTAATGGAGGTATTAAATACAATTAGGAATTGATAATTTAAATTTTTCATTGATTTAGAAGATTGAAGAAACACGTAAATTTCTGATTTGAATTTTGAATTCGGCATCGTTACGTAAGTTTTAAAAAATTATAAAAAAAACTTTATCATTGTATTATATTTGCATTCAGGGACTGTCATGTCTTCTACTACATTCATAGGTAGGTGCTCATATTTTCTTGAACAGATGGACAACTTCCTCATAAGTATTAAAAAAGATTATAAAATAAGTACTAGTTTTGTCTAGCCTTGTCTTTAATTGCCACCATTCATTAGCTACCCCCTATGAATCGGTGCTTCTGGTTTATGTAAAATTTATCAATGACAGTCCAGCAATGATTGTACGTATGTATGTAT
>JAPMOQ010004434.1:4394509-4414509 GCA_026543055.1 Argiope trifasciata | reverse complement strand
AATGAAATAATGTGGTATCCGAAATTCAATTAAATGATAAAAGGAAAATACTATAAATACTCAGAATTATTGAGAAAATGTGAAGTACAATTCCTGGGTATTCAAAGATATAAATAAGGGCTAATTTTTTGAAAAGGAAACAAGTGTAAAATATATATGTCATAAATATTTTTGTTTATTAATCGCCTGTTATTTTTTTTTCTCTTAAGAATCTATGAATTTTTGAAATCTTCTCTATATGCCTTAAATATCGACTCAAGAAATTTAGAATATTTATGATCTCATGATTTCTTTTGAAAGGAAAAAATTGAACAATGAATGATATTTGGTATTCTGATTATTTATGGAAGGGAATTTTAGTTGCAATTTATTACTTTGAAGAGCTTGTAATCAAATTAGTGGTTTGGAAATATTTAGATTCCACACTTATGGCTCAAATTTCTCGGTCAAATAAACGGAAATTTCCCTTTCTTTCAAAAATGCAGAGGCAACTCACGTTTCTAAGGAATTCAAGAATAAAAGAAGTTATTTATAATATATTATATTATCGACTCGCTTTAAAGCAACCCTAGGAATATTTTAGGAAGGAGCTTCGTAATTATGAACCACGGTCAGATGACGAGGATGACACCTGGGCTACCACCCCTCCTCACCACATCAGTGGGAGGACGTTAAACCTAACGGATATAACGTTGAACAAAAACTTTTACATAACATTTTTCCCTTGGAGTCGAGTCTCGAAGCTCCAGCCCTCTTGTTCCGAATCCAATGCATTACCACCAAGTCACTGCGGCTCTCGTATAATAGAAATGAAGGAATGTACTGCTAATCATATATGTGGTTGAAACAAACTTTTATAATTTCCAGAAAGCATTTTTGTCCCACATATTCTCGGTGGTAACGTATTTGATGAAGAACGAACGAAAGATGGATTATTCAATAAATCACACACTACAAAAGAGGAAATTTTTTGCTATGATAGGCTTCTCGGGTTTATGTCGTCAATTCGTTGATTTTTCAGTGTAGATGGTGTTAATGCATACACATAGCTTGTGTATCGTTTACTAAAAGTGCTTATAATTACCCCTGTGAGTTCCATTAGTAAGATTACTCATTAGTAAGATTGATATTTATATATAAAAAAACTAATTGTATTTATAAGTATATATACATTTTTTTGAAGTTTTTGTAAGATTGTTTGAAATTTATTGCTTCATACACACACAAAACGTTCATTCGAGAACAATTCAAACATTTAAAAAGAGCGCTTTTTCAAAACAATTTAATTCCAAAAACATTTTAAATAACTTGTCATATTAATAAATCTTGATTTATTTGACTTTTAATATGCTCTAGGACGTAATATCTGTGTGTTTTTTTTTTCATGTTAATCTATACAATTTTTGCAAAAGCAATTTGCAAACTTGAGATTTAAATATATGTTAGATAATATCAAATAAAAAATATTACTATTCTTATAATATTCTAAGTAATAAGATATATATTTAATATGAACTATAAATTCGATTAATACCTTTTCTATCGAGTTATTAATAAGATCGGTATGTGCCACTCTTTGATATAGTTCAATAAGAAAATAAGTTACACTTTTGTTTTTTTATTCACTTTTGTTACAGATAGAGATCTCTTTGATGAATATAAATACTTACATTCAAACAAAATATTATTTCAAAATAGAATTAAGTGCACCAATTTATTTCATTGATAGTAAAATTACATCATAAAAACCTTTTGTCTTTCTGTTCGAAGAAGTATTGGGGTTTTCACTTTAAACCTTTTACGAACGACAATAAAAATATCGCCTGCTTCAAGTAGATATCTTAAACTTATACGTTTCCTGAGAGATATATAAACGGAATAATAGAAAAATATATTCACATAAATGGCTTTTTGAATCGGGAACTGTAATCCTCAGCGAGTTCCTCTTTCAATAAAGCTTTTAAATCGTTTTCCAGATTTAACTGTTCCCCGCGGTAAGATTCGAATAGTTCTATTTTCCCCTTCAGCTCTTTTTTTTTTTTTTTTTTTACTGACACATGAATTGAATATAATCGATTAGGTTTGCAATAAATTGTTTTTCCATGAAAGGAGAAGTATAAAATATTTATTCGTTCATTGCAATAAAAAGTGTATGATTATTATGTTTCCGTTTGTTGGAATATGCAGTTTTATGACATTACTTTAACATTGTTTAGACATGTATTTTCATTTTAAATGACAATATCACAAAAAGAAATGATTTTTTGGCTATGTAGAATTTAAGTTGAGATTAACATCAAAAACAACTTATATTTTCGAATTTTTTTTTTTTTTAGTTTTGAAAATAATTTACATATACATTGATATTTTTTTTTTTCATATTACAAATATTTGGGTAGGAAATTTTAGTTGCAATTTATATCATTATTATTATAAAGAAAAATTATAATTATAATTATACATCGTTATCAATGATATATAGTTATCAGATTCAATTTACATTCCTAAAATTAACACTTTATTTTTTCAAGTATTAAAATATAATTTCGTATGTTAAAAGGTAACGATATTTTTGATACATAATTAAAATAAACGTAATAAAATGTTTTTAATTCAAGTATAAGAAATAAGTTGTCTAAACGGAAATATAATTCTATTTCACTCTTTATTAAACAAAATAGAATAATGAAGGACATTTTTTACATCATTTACTTACTTATTTCAGACTAAATAAAATCGTAAAATCCGCATGCAGAACGCATTATTTCGGAGACAATACAGCAAGTTTATCAATTAAGTTATTCCGACATTAGTAAACTACTTAAAAGATGAAATTACTGAAATAGGTGCATGCTTAAGCACCGAAAAATAGTAATTGTATCAAAATCAATTTATCATCTGTTGACAAAAAAGGTGATATGTAAATAATTCCTGATGTGTCTCAGATATAAGAAGACTGGTATTAAGAATGTCATATACTGAGAACGAAACCCGATGTCGACAATAGCGCCGCCTATCGATGGGGGGATAAAATGGTGGCCAAACTAACGAAGAAAGGTTTTATTGACAAGCCGAATAACACCCAACAAGAGAAGAATTTCTAGTTCACAGGAAATATTGCTGCATGGGAGTGTGACATTCAGAAGGTCAACCGACCCACCAAACTGCCCCCAATAAAACCTTCCCTTACTCTTTGAAGAGTTCATTTGAAAACTGACACTGTCTTTGTACTACGAGAGGGGTTTAGTGAATCACCCAAACTTATTTGGGAAATATACTTTTTAGAGTTGCACAGAAAATCGTACTGAGAGCGGAATGAATGTTAGAAGGACTCTTAGAACATAGAACTCATTACTGATTAATTATTGAATTATTTCGATTTTGGGGCACTTAATTGTTCTTCATAACTCTGTTAATTAAGATTAGAGAATCCGGTAATTTAGAAGGAATAATTGAATAATTTAATATTTATAGTATTTCGTTGACAAGACTTCATTTTTAGCTATAAATGCGATTGTTAATTTTTTAAATCCAAGGCAATTGAACAAGATCTATGTGCCTATGTAAATGTAAGACTTCAAACTTATCCCTAAACAATGGGTTCAATCCTTTCTCTCAATAGATTTAGTACTAACAGCAGATTTATGTCCTACATTTTTTAATATATCTTAAATTATTTTAATGTATTAAATGTCCCTGATTTTTTAAATTTAATTTTTTAAAATTATTTATTTAAAAATATTAAATAGGCTTAAATGAAAGGAAACGAACAAAAGTGAATTTTCCAACTCATGCTACGTATCTGGTATGACCTGATATTTCTATGCAGATGGTATACTAATTTCTCCCTAATTTTAGCAAAAAAGAGAAAGTCCTAAATTTTAATTAAATGAGTCATTTGTACCACATTAAAAAGAAAAAATGAATATTTTGAAAATAATGTTAGAAAAGTAAATAATAGCATTTATCCTAACTGTGGAATATAACCAACTTAATATGATGATGTGCATAAATTGGAAGAAAAATTAATTAATATATATAATATGATCACATATATTTAACAAAGAAAAGAATTAAGTAACCGCAAACTTTTCTTTCTCTGATACCTGGAATAAGTCAAAACTTTTCAGCATTTCTAAAGACATATCAGTTTTTTTTTTTTTTCAATATGTAATTAACTAAAATTTAAAAAGAAAATTGTTTAGTGAGATTCAATTAAATAACTTGGTAGGAATGTTGCTTCTCTCAAAATAGAAATTAGGATTATTCATATATAACCATGAATTGTAAGAAAAATAGTTTTAAAGTATGTTGTTACCTGTCTATACCTTGTCTATACATTATGCAAAAATAAGCCATTTTTTCATAATTTCCTCATAAATTTTTTTTTAAAGAAATAATGGTAGCAACAATGAACGAGAATTGGATTTCATTTCTACAATTAAATATATATTGAAGTAAAATATGGTTACAATATTTTTTTAATATAGATTAAAAATATTAAAAAAAATGCAGCAAAAAGTGACATTATTAATAAGGTTATTCTTAAAATTTAAAAATGTTGAAAAATTTTTTGTGCTGTAGTATTTTCGGAAATTATAACGCAAAACTCCAAAATTTCACTTCCTTTTTGTTTAATCAAAATGGACATTTTTAAATCACTTGGAAGCTGCTCGCATAATTTTACTTGTTCCTTTAAACAATTATTTTCTCATTGCCCAAATATAACCAATGCAAAAACAGGAATAGATTGAAAGATCATAAGTAAAATATATGGGTACAGAAATGCTAATATACACTTTAAAAATACTTTGTTGTCCTTTTGCTGTTGAAATTTTAATTTAATGATAATAATGCATGAAAATTCTCTAAAGATTTCTAAAATAAAGATTTCTAAAATAGCTCTCAAATCACTAATGTGAACATGAGCAGAACTTGCACGCAGTTACTTGATAAAATATTAGCAAAATCAGAACCAGAAACATAAAATAAAGCTATTAAATTGTATTGATCCTTAAAATGTCAAAAATAATAATTTTAGACTGATTTTTAAATTTTTTTAAGAAAAAATATTGCTTATTGAATTAATGCAATATACATACACACATATATTTTATTTTATGAGTACGAGTTATGAGTATGAGTATGAGTGTGAGTTATGAGTATGAGTATTTTATTTTATGAGTTTACAGCGATTTTGAAGAATGAGAAAAATAAGAATATTCAAATATTAGAAAATAAAAGAGGATATAGATCTTTTTATATCTTTCATCCCTTGAAATTAATTTAATTCCAGTTATTATTTTTCCGATAAAAGTAATATAACTTTTCCATTAAGAATAAAATTTATTATTTTTTATTGCAAAATACATAAATAAGATGAACGTTATGTACAATATCAAATGTATGAGACATTGATAAAAATCGTAGATAGAATAGCAACGAATTATTAAAAAAAGAAGAAAAAGTATAGTTATAAAAGTGTGCTGGGAACAAAAAACTTTGGAAACATTCTTATTTGTTTGAAAGTGTTTTATTTAAAGATGTTTTCTCCTTTTTTTGCCTTTAGGCCTCTATAATAGTAGAGAGATCTTGAATTTTCACCTATCTTGGATATCTTGGATCAACAAGTTCTGGCAATAAACAGTTAAAATAAAAAAGCTCAATTTTTTATCCTTTTTTTTTGTTGCCAAAATTTAGTATCACGAGTTATTTTTTTTCCTTTTTTACTCCTTCTCCGTCCACATCGAAAATATGCAAATATACCTTTGGGTTATACGCAGCTGGCCCCGCACTAGAAAATAATACTTATGGTTCTTATTTACAGTTTTTTCCCATTTTTGTTTAATTTCCAAAATTGATTTTTTTTTTCTTTTATTGCCTCATCTGGATAAATATTTCTGTAGGATGCCGGGTATTTTACTTCAACAATCTCATCATCACTAATCAGTCCATCCCCTGTGCAGATGACCACGGCTGTGATGGTAAACAAAATAAAAAAAGACAGAGAGAAAATGTTGAGGGGAGGACGTAGTGAAGACCAGATAAGAAAAATCAAAAACATTTTTTTTTTAAATATACATCGGAAAGAAGATACCCAAACGGATGTTTCATATTTGCTACTTTTATTTTATTTATGATAGAATTTTTTCTAAAAATGTTTAAATGGCCCAGTTGAAATTATGGGAAATTTTAATAAATATTTAAAAAATACTTTGAGAAGTCAGAGAAAAAAATTCCTTAAGCAGAAACCTATGTTTTTATTCCTTCTGCCAATTGCAGTTAATTTCATAAAAAAGAAACCGCAATAGAAAACGAAAAAAGATCGAAGTATTTTTCCTTAGGATAACATTATGCTTGAAAATTGTTGAGGGCATGTCTACGGCACCGTTGATGTACACAAATACTGCTAAAAGTAATATATACACAAATATTTATGAATACGCTGTACACAGTTTCAGCAGTACACAGATATTGCTATAAATATTATATAAATAATTGATGCTACCTAAAACCACTTGATAATATTGAACGATTCAAAATAGCACTAATTACAATTGAAAAGTAAATAACAATCATTAATAAATCATCTTCCATCAGATATTAAAAAACTGAAACAGTAATCCAAGGGTTAACAAAACAAAAGTTATATCGGAACTAATTATTTGTATCCAAAACAAAAAAGTATTTTTCAACGTTATATATAAATACATTGTAACGTTACCCTTTCCCATTCGCAATAAGCGGCATTCGCAGACAGCTATTAACGGCCTCCGTTGTTAAAAGCCGCCAGATTCGAAACTTCTTATGATTGCATCTGATCATTAGATGACAAGGGAAGTTTATTGTAGGAATGAAACTCGTTTCTTCTTCGAAGGAAATTAATTCTTAAATATCTAGATACCAGGTGGTCCCTTTGTGAAGGAATAATGCTGAAACATGTTCCGGTGCTGTTAATTGCTATTACACGCCAGTAACGGGCAATCTCATGCCACGAAAGATTGGTGCCACAATTGGATGACGTTTTCGCTGGACGTTTGGCCAATGAAGAACTTATGTGGACGAATAGAGATTAAGAAGGCGAATTTTGGACAGCGATAAAACGCTAGTCTTGCTTTTGAAGAACTGGCGATACCTTTGAATTGCGGACAGTGACATTTCAACGTTCTACCTTGATAGGCTGACAGGCTAGCACCTTGTTAGTATCTTGTAATATTATTCAAAGAATGGATAGAGTACGGTTTTCACTAATTCTTTTCTCGATATTATTACACTTTCATGTGTTATACAAATAGCGAATATTTAACCTAGATTAGAACAAATTTTCTCTCTCTCTCTCTCTGTATATATATATATATACATATATATATATATATATATACATATATATATATCTATATTTTTATATTTATATATATACACACTGATGGAAAAAAATCCCAACACCAAGAAAAAATTATTGTACAATAATGAAATTTTAGGAATACATTTGTCTTGGTAACATATTTAAATGATTAAAGTTTCAAGATCACAGGTAGAGCCATTGGTGAGAAGAAGAATGTGAAATGTTGGTACATTAATAACAGATGCAATCACCAGAATTTTTAATGCAAGCATACAACCGTGCATGCATTGTGTCGTACAGGTGTCGGATATCAGTTTGTGGGATGGAGTTTCATGCCTGTTGCACTTGGGCTGTCAATGCAGTGACGGTTAATGCTGGTTGTGGATGACGCTGGAGTTGTCGTCCAATGATGTCCCATATGTGCTCGATTGGAGAAAAATGTGGTGATCTAGCAGGCCAAGGCAACATGTCGACTCTCTGTAGAGCATGTTGGGTTACAACAGCGTTATGAGGGAGAGCGTTATCCTGTTGGAAAACACCCTCTTGAATGCTTTTTATGAATGGCAGCACAACAGGTTGTATATCTAGACTGACGTACAAATTTGCAGTTAGGGTGCGTGGGATAACCACGAGAGTGCTCCTGCTGTCATACGAAATTTCTCCCCAAACCATAACTCCAGGAGTAGGCTCTGTGTGTCTAGACCGCAGACAGGTCACTAGCAGGTGTTCACTTGACCTCCTTCTAACCAACAAACGGCTATCACTGCGACCAAGGCAGAACCGGCTTTCATCAGAAAACACAACAGATCTCCAATCCGTCCTCCAATGAGCTCTAGCTTGACACCACTCACGTCGCAAACGGCAGTGGTTTGGAGTCAGTGGAATGCACTGTACAGGGCGACTGGCTCGGAGCTGTCCTTGAAGTAACCGATTAGTAACAGTTCGTTGTGTCACTGTGGTGACAACTGCATCTCAAATTTCCGCTGCAGACGCAGTACGATTAGCCACAGCCATACACCGAATACGACGGTCTTCCCTCTCAGTAGTACCACGTGGCTGCCTGGAACCTGGTCTTTTTGAGGCAGTACCTTTCCTTGACCACTGCCGCCAATACTCATGCATAGTGGATACATTCCTGCCAAGTCTATAACCCTGACTGCATATTAATTTATTAAAATTTATGTAAATTTTTTAGTTGTTATAATACTATAAAAATTAGTATTAGATTATCCTCAATGTAAAAGATGTATATATCAAAATTAAAGTAATTTGTTTTAAAATTTTACTCAATTAAAGATTTAACCATATTTACCACTTAACTAAATTTTTATTTAAAAAAAATTGATAAGTCCGAAAATATTATTATTCACAATTAATTTTTACCACCTTTGAAAACAAAAGAAATTTATTTTTAATAATAAAAAATTATTTTAAATCGCGTGATTAAATTTTTTAAATAAATAAATATGTATTCATAAATAACTGTAAGTCCGATGATATAATGAAATATAACCTTTTTTTATTTCATCCAAAACATACTTCCATTTTCTTTCATCATTCGAATCTAAAGAAGAAATATTTGCTTAATCAGATGCTCAATTATCATTAGCTTATAAATTATAATACTGAGCATGGTGTGTAGAAGATATATTATCATAACATTTATATTTTAGTTTAGTGAGATTATAACATACTCTAACATAATTAAATCGCTTTAACATCCCAGGTGAACCATCCATTATTATGTAGTTCAAGAATATGTTGTTCATTTGTCAATTTCGCAAATAGTTCACATGCAGTTAAAGCATGCATGATTAAAAGGAGGGTTTCAAGAAATAAATAAAATGTTTGAAAATATTTCAAATACAAAAATATCTAATTATTTAATGATCTAAGCAGTTAATATTTTCATAGCAATTCTGTGCTGATAAATTTGTAGGAAATGATTGCGTTTTTGATCCATATTTTGAAAGATGCAGTGAAAAAAACACTATAATTTCATTCGTATTAAGTTTATCTTTGTGAATACAGAACTTTCATAAGATTACTTTATCAATAATCAAACAATTTTTTTGAATAATATATCGTTTGCTTTATGTTTCTGTAAAATTAATAAAAATAATTATTCTTAATAAATTGCATGTTAATAATTGAGTAAAATTACATACAATTGGTTAATGATAATAATGTTTTGTAAGGAATATCAAGTCTTTCTATTCATTGGAATAAACTGTAAAACCTTGATTTTTGCCATTCAGTTAAGCAGAGATAAAAAAAAGAATTCCAGTAAAATGACAGTCATCACTATGGTAGAATTCAGTATTCATGATATTTAAGAAAAAAATTTAGATAAATGATAATATTTGTTCAAGAATATCATAATAAAAATGAAACTTTTTATGTAACAGCAAAGCAATTCTTGATATGGAAATACTCTCTTAGGTACAGAAGATGACATCATTTAAACTAGATCTGGTCAGCAAATGTTGCTTACGACAGAATAAATCGCTGAATATAATGAATGTTTCTGAATGAAATAGTCGTTGCTTTATTTCTACCATCAAAATTTTCTAATACCCAGAAAACTGTGTGCCAGTTCTCATTATACGGAGATTTATTTCAGGGAATGAAAAGATGAAACGAATACTTTTCCATTTAAATTTTTTCTTCAAAGCGAAATAGAATTCATCTTATTAATGTTAAGTAAACAGCAAAGAGTCTGCTAAAATGTAATTTTTTATTGAATAAGATAAATATCGATACGGCTAAAAAATAAAATAAAATTTCATTATATAATAATGTTAATTAACAGTAAAACTACCAATGCATTTAAATTCAAACAACTTAGCAACTGAATGAGATATACTGTAACAAAAGATTCTTAATAATATTCAGATACTATTGCAACAAAACATCTCAAATAAGTACATACTATATTCAATTATTTTCCTCTATTTGTACATTATCATATTATCTAAATGTTCTTTCATCTCAGTTTAACAAACCCGTTTGCAATGAAATGGAATCGGTGTCTTTGGCAGACGCCGCATGCAGCATGGTTTTGTATACTGAGAAATTCATGACTGATTACTCCACCGATAGAAAGAGCCATTGTGTTTATGATAATACGTTGCGTTAGAACTTTCCACGTTTCGTAGCATGGTAATCTTAGAAACGTAAATAGTTGGTGAGCTGTTCATTAATTTAGCAAACCATGAGCATTGTTAAATAATCTATTCGATAAGTGTTCCTTTGGAACATATTGCTTGAGAAGCAATTATAATTTATTATAGATTTCAGTTGATTAATTAGACATTGTATTTGGGAATGATATATTTTGGAAGAATAGCAGTATCTTTAATTAATAAGTCGAAAACAAGGAACTCTATAAGTCAAAATTTATTAAATATTCATTATATTACAGTCTATTTTCATTGTCGCTTTTCATAAACATACATTTTAAGTAATTCATGTATTTCTTTAACTGATAAAAGACGAATATTTTTACAAATTGTTTAAGAAGTAATTATTAATGTGTGAAATATTTTTTATTATTATTTTACTAATATATATATTTAAAGCAGAATAGAATCTCTTGCCGTTGCCTGGCCTTGTCGTAGAATTTGTCTTCTTTCGGGATTTGATCCCTGCTCGGGCATGAATTCGCTTCGTTTTCTCTTATGTATGTGAGGTGAGTGAAATTGCCCCTCTTCTATAAAAATGGATTGTGAAAGCAAGTGTGTGAATACAGTCTTCATATCAGCTGGAAGATCTTCAGACTTATGCCCTCCTATTTACTCTCTGAAGCTACTGCGCCTCATTTCCGCTGTAATGAGGACACGACATCATAAACAATTGAATATGGTAGCTAACTAGAATTGCATCCGTAAAACTTTTTAGCTTATCAATATTTGTTCGTCATGTTTAAACAATTGTTACATATTTTAATCGGAAGAGATCAATAAACGTTTCATACATTGTATTTTCATTTACAAACAAACAAACAAAAACTAAATCTTCTAGACAAATTAATTTAAATGAAAATATAAGAAATGGTATCTACTGATGCTGATAAAAGCGTCTTCTCAATAACTTGCTTGAGGTTCTGATTATATAAAATGAATATTTTCTGTTGAAAGTTAATTTAACTTTTTTATGTTGAAATATAATTTAATTTTTATGTGCTTATAGCTAGGATTGTAATGTGTATCAATTGAATACATAATTAGTTTAGTTTGAAGAATATTTTGATGATCTAATTTGGAACAGACTGCTTGGTTTGGGAAATTTAACCAAAGAGTTGAATGGCCATTAGAACTTTCATCAGAGTTCGTACTTCTCTCTATAAACTTTTATGAGACACAAATAAAAACGAAATCGCGCCTACTTCTTTAAAAATACGTATTTGTTCCTTTTGTTAGAAATTGATTTTCAGTTGTAAATCAAATCCTTTCTAGTTTATCAAATAGTTAAGGAAATTGTAAATCTATGATATAAGGCTTTCTCAAAACGCAAAATTCTGATAAGAGTAAGTTATTCTTGCATAAACATTTATGTGGATTTTATATTATTGAAAAGCTGAATTTATAACATTGTCATAGAAACTCATGAATTTTTATCATTTTACGTGATGTACGAAATTGTAAACTTTTTTCATCGCATAATATTTTTGCTTCTCATTAAATAAGCTTAAATATTTCCATTCTAGCCAAATATTTAGTCAAAATTTAATAATGTCACGATAATCTATAATTTTAAACCAATATGTGACGCTAGAAGAATAATTTTCTCAAGAAATAATTTTTAAATGTTCCATGAAATATGTTTTAGTAAGCATCTGCTGCCGAAACAGCTATTAAAATTTTGAATGTATTGTAAATGTGATGTTTCCCAGAGATGAAATATGAAGGTATAGATTGCTATAGAAGCGAGTCTGCAAGATAATATGTGGATATCCTGACAGAATAAGATGACCAAATAATTCAATATCTTATTCTCAGAAGGTTCAACCGACTAAGAGTATGACATTAGTTACCCTACGACAATTCCCCAAGTCGTCTTTAATGTCAAGGCATCGAATTTCAAATCATATTAATTGATCTTCATTTCTAAGCACAGCGTGGAATGAACTTAAGTCATTGATTGCCTTTAAGCGATGACAGCAATTAGAACAGTATGGCATTCCATCATCTTTGGATGCGAGATAGCATGGAAATCTCAAATGAACGGATTGCCTTCATGCTATCTAGTTTAGTATGAAGACACTACAATCAATGCGATAATGTGCGTTTTATAGTAAGCTTTATCATCAAACTTTTGAAAGTCAAGCATTTATTACTGATAGATGTTAAAGTATAAAATCTGCAATTAAAAAAAAGCTTCGTTTACAATAATTAAATATTAGTTTTTATTGAGTTTGTCTACGCATTTATAATTGATGATTGATTTTATTTTTTGTAGAATACTTTAATTTATTACAAAATACAAAAGAAAAAAATGCCTATAAAATGAAAACTATATACAATTCCTTATCAATTTCTATGAAACTCTTAAGAATATTTAATTTAAGTGAATATTTAAGGGATATTCTATATATATATTAACGAAATACTGAATTCACTTAATACAGATGTAACCGTGTTCCCGGTGTATTCATTTAGTAATAATTTTCAAATACATATATACATAAAGAATTAATTATTGAATAGAAATATCATTTTCCCTTCAAGTATATATAATATATGTTTTTTGTCTTCCACAAAATTACAATTCCGTAGAACTGCTTATATTATGCATATTTCATGCCTTTAAAAACGATAAATTATTAGGAAAGCAGTGATAAAAATCAGTGGAGAATATATCCATGCAAATTTCAAGTATTATTTGTTATTATCTTCAATTCGGTTATAGATATTTTTTAAAGGAATATCTATCAAACAAGATGAGGTATTCAGACCTCAATAGCGGAAAAACTGTTGAGCCAGTTTTGTCAATATTCACCCACGTGATAATTTACGCAAGGGATGCATAAAAATCATTAATCCTTCGCATTAGAAGTGCTGAGGTGCAATTTAGGAGAAAAAGTAGGCTAAAAGTTTTTTTTAAAATATGTTTTTCAAAAATTGGTTTGGTTTTATTGAAATTTACGACTAATGATGTTAAAATACTTAATACAGAGAATAGAGAAAATTTCATGGGATACTGTAAAACAGTGGAAAAACAGGTAAAAATAAACTGACATTATAATACAATGCTGAAACCCCTTGCATGAAAATTGAGTTAGAAATTTTCATAAATTTAGAAATAAAAATTTTTGGGCTTTCAGTAGCAAATGGAGAGATGATACACATCTCTTGAAAAACAGAATAGGACCACTATTTTTTTGTACCTAAGGCTCGAATAGTTTTCTTTGCATTTAATTTCTAGGATAGTGGTTTTAAAAAATTCACCAGAAATACTTTCTGAATTAAATTCACAACATTTTAAATAAAATTTCTTTACTAAAAAAGTTGTATATACAGCAACAACTTTATTAATACTGCGTAAAGAAACAACAAATTCAAACAGTTGTGATGATGCATAGCATATTCAGTTTATTCATATTATCAATCTATTTGTAATTCATAAAAGCTAATGCAATAATATGTGTTCAGAAAGTTAATTTTAACATTTTATAAAAATTGAAAACTATACATGCATTTTTTTCTGTTTCAACTGCGAAGTGAAAATTACTATTCTGAATGGAAGGAGTGTGAACTTATTGAAAATGAGTTCTATAGCCGGTATAGAATGCTTATCAATACAATTCTTTTGATTATTTCGTTAGATGAACGGAATATACTTCGCCATGTACCAAATGGATTCAGAAATTCAGAGCCTTCTCTCACAGATATAAATATCGTGATGCGCTTCTTAAATAATGGTATTCATTTAGTAATAATTTTCCTAGGTAAATTAATGTTTCTTTTAAAATCGATTATTTTTTAATACCTAAAGAATTTCGTATTCTAAATTATAGAAGATATATATAAATATTTAATAATTTTCATTTAAACATTTATTTCATTAATTTAATTAATTAAATTTGAAGGAATTTGAATTTGTGTAAATCAACATAACAGATGATATTAAATAATATATCAACAGGGTCACACAAAAAGGAACAAATTTCCATAAATATTGCCTCTTGGCATATATTTTTAGTTGCAAAGTTTCATTATATTGAATGTATATTATTATGAAATACCTTACCTTCTGTGGATAATAGATAGTAAAGAATTAGTTAGTAAAGTTAAAATTTTATTTTCACTTTCCCTATATACGTCATTTATTAAATACTAGCCGCCTTTGGCGACCAGCCGGTTCGCCATGAGTAATGGGTTCTAAAATTTTCAATTAAATTACATATTCATTAGCCTTGAAGTAATTCCTGGCATTGATTGGCCTGAAATTAATATTTTCTTTAAGATGATGGACGGAAAGTTTCTATAAGTACACCCTTTCCTAATAATATTCTTTAATTTTATAAATCAGTCAGTTTTAACCATCGGTTATGCTTCCAAATTATTAAAAAAAATTTCGATGATGTTGCCAAAATATTAAATATGTTTTTTTAAGAAAGCGAGAAAGGGAAAAAAAGTATTAAATTAATGATACAGATATTGCAAACGATTACATAAATATGCCATTAAGTCGGGATTTCAATGCATATCCTGTCTAAATTCAATCTGGTTTACTGTAAATAAAGAAGATTTATTGAGTTAATGATATAGATATTGCAAACGATTGTAGAAACCTTTGCTTTGCATTTATTTTTTAAAGAAAATATCACATTTTATATTTCTTTTATTTTATCAAGTCACGTGCTGAAAGTTGCATTTCTGTAGATTTATTTTGCGATGATAGTTTTTTTTTTATTTGAACTTCCGGCATTCTTTTATTTTATCCAGTCACGTGTTAAAAACATAGTTAAAATATTGCTTTAAAAATTCGTTAAAAATAGAAGCTTAAGTTATACATTAAAACACTGATACCATTAGAAGGCTAATTTTTTAATCTTTAAATTGATGTAAAAATCATGTTTATGCGATCATATTTTCGGAAGTTATAGCGGAAAAACGTCGAAATTTAGCTTAAAATTTAATTAATTCAAATTATAATTAAAAATTCGAAAAAAGAGCTCCGAGGTGCACATTCCGGACCTCCAAGGTATACATGTACCAAATTTGGTAGCTGTAGGTCCAACGGTCTGGCCTGTAGAGCGCCAACACACACACACACACGCACACAACACACACATTGAGCTTTATTATAAGTATAGATTTCTTCTATATACTTCTATATGCATGGTGGATTTCAAATTCATTTTTACAAATGTTGAACAAGTTCATATTAAAGTTTTTGAAGGCTAATCATAAAATTTATCCTATATAAAAAAGTATCATATATTTAAAGTAAATAAAAAGTATATTTATCTGGTCGCTTATAATTCAATCTTTGAGATTTGAATAAATTTGATGTTTACTTTATCACTCCACATTTTAAACTTCTACTTCGTAATCTATACTTATAATAAAGCTCAATATGTGTGTGTGTGTGTGTGTGTTGGCGCTCTACAGGTCAGACGGTTGGACCTACAGCTACCAAATTTGGTACATGTATACCTTGGAGGTTGGGAATGCGCACCTCGGAGCCCGTTTTTCGAATTTTTAATTAGAATTTGAATTAATTAAAATTTAAGCGAAATTTCAACGTTTTTCCGCTATAATTTTCGAAAATATTATTGCACAAATATGATTTTTACATCCATTAAAAGATTAAAAAAATTAGCTTTCTAACGGTATCAGATTTTTTAATTTATAACATAAGCTTCTATTTTTAAAGAATTTTTAAAGAAATATTTACCATGTTTTTAGCACGTGACTGGATAAAATAAAAGAAGGCCGGAAGTTCAAATAAAAAAAACTATCATCGCAAAATAAATCTAAAGAAATGATATTTTTAGCACGTGATTGGATAAAATTAAAAAAAAATGTGATATTTTCGAAAAAAATTAATGCAACGCAAAGGTTTCTATAATCTTTTGCAATATCTAAATCATTTTATTCAACAAATCTTCTTTACTTATGGTAAACCTGATTGAATTTAGACAGGATATGCATTGAAATCCGGACTTAATGGCATATTTCTATAATCGTTTACAATATATGTATCATTAATTCAATAATTTTTTTTTCTTTTTCACTTTCTTTAAAAAAACATATTTAATATTTTAGCAGCATCGCGGAAAAATACATTTTTAATTTCAGGCCAATCAATGCCCGGAATTGCTTCAAGGCTAATGAATATGTGACTTAATTGAAAATTTTAGAACGCATTACTCATGGCGAGCCAGCTGGTCGCTAAAGGCGGCTAGTAAAAAGTATAAACTTTATAGATATATATTTATTAAGTAGATATTTGACGTATTCCATAGACGAATTGTAATGCCAAACAAGAGGATAAATCTCTTTGCTCACAACCAGGCTTTTTCTAAAAGAAAGGCATATTTCAATTACAAAACACGATTACAAATACTGACAAATAACGTTGTATGCGACTGCAGTGCTGGCCAAGAGGTAGAAGAATGCAAATATTCTTTTCTGAGCTCTGTGATCTATCTAAGAACATTTTCGGAACAGTTTAGGATAATATACTATAGTAATTTTACTTCCTCTAGCAGTCATTAAACAAATGATACAGTAATTGAAATTTTAATTACCCTCATGTTAGAGAATAAGCAATCAATTCAAAACTCAACTCTTCAAATTCGATTGTGAAGATAATATTTCTGTTTAGTAAATGGCTTCTTTATATAACATCCGTGTATTCTAGGAACTGTTCAAATTGTATTAGAGGATCGGCGTTCAATATGTTATGGTTGCCCTTTAATTGAGTAAAAAAGTACTTTTTTCTAAGAATTGTAATTTGGATAAACGAATGTCTCTTAAATTAGAAAGACAAATAGATATTCAAGAGATAGTGATAATAATGGTACAAATTCTTTATTCGTTCAAGAGGATAATCCTCATGCAAATATCTGCAAATGTGCTTTTTTAGAAAATTATTGATTAGTTATATTTCACAACGATATGTTAAAGAGATATCGACTTGTTCTATTAAATTTGATCGATATAATTTTGAATTAAGGAATGAGTTGACTTTGATAGAACACATTTTATAGATCTTAGAAGACATTTCAAAAAATCCATTATTTACATCACACTTGATGAATTGATTCATACATATATACACGTACTGTTGCAAGAATGCAACTTTTCATGAATTTCTAGCGTGGTCCTTCTCTATTTCTTTCTTTTTTTAAAATTAACTTTGTGATTATGTTAATTATTACTAAAAACCACAACGAAAGATTCTCTCAAGCACTACCTTGCTATATAGAAAAAAATTATCTAAGTCAATGAATTTTCCATTTATTACCTCAAAAAAATCTTACAGATAAAATCAGGCAACCTTTTGTTTTAAATATGATTGTTATAAAACTATTATTTTAACTGTAGTATTTTTTCTCTGTGGAGGAGCCACATGGAAATTAATTTTTTTGTAACTTCTTACTTTTACTCTCAACAGACACAGATTTTACCCACTACATTTGTACGTATGTTTATCTTATTTTATGAAACTTTAAAATTGATAGAAATTCTATACATTTAAAATATTTATTAAATCAAAAACAACTCTTTCCTTTTTGCCCTTATTATTACACCGCCTTCGAATATCATGATCTCTTGGTATATCATTAATGTAGCACTATCCCCTACTTGCTTCAATTTTTGGAATAATACTTAGAATAATAATTTGTAATGAATTCTCGTTGGAAAGATGAAACATTTAAAGAGTAGACCCTTACCAATGTCTAGAACAGCCGTACATCGCATAGATTTCATCAATTTATATTTCATATGTATGCATACTGAACAATAATGATAAAGTTTTTTTCGGATTTTGAGAAATATTAATGGTTGCTGTTTGTATCTCCAACATCAGTAACTGGAACGACTTCGTCAATTACATTTTCCTAATATTTTCATTATTTAACTTATATAGCTAAAAAATCAGAAAAACTCCATTTTATTTTAAAATTATTTATATATAAGATATAAGTATATAAGAATATTATTTTTATATAAGATATAATTACCAAAATTTTACAAATAAAATATATGTTTTGTGACAAAATACTATTTCTCAAAGTTGGTTGGTATATCTACCTAATAACTATCATATATATGGCGCCAGCCAATTGACCGTCCAAGGTTGTTCGCTTCATTTGACATTCAAAGTACAAATTTTAATTTGATCATCAATATGAACAAATTGCTTCAAATATTATGTATTAACTAAAAGAACCAATCATCTTGGGTAAAAACAACGATTCCATCTATAAATTAAATGTTTGTATTTTTACTTTTACTAAATTGAATAAGAAAACATGGTTGGGATTGCTATGTCAAACTAGGCAGCGAATCATATAAGTAAGTGAATACTTTAAAACTATAACAATTATTAATCTCGTGACTTTTCAAAGAATTTCAACTTTTACCTAATTAAACAAGAGAACATGTTTTGGGTTACTTTACCTAAGTAAGCAGATAGTCATACATTTAAATGAGGGCTTTAAAATCGTAACAATTTATTAATGTCACGACTTTTCATGTATATTTAAGCTTTTATCAAATTAAATAAGAGAACAAGATTGGGATTACTTTATCAAAGTAAGCAGAGTATTATAAAAGTAAGTGACTGATTAAATGAAAAAAAACATAATAATAATTGGGAGACCTCGAAATGAAGACAATGAATACGAAATATAGTTGAATTTTAAACATTTTAGTGATAAAATTAATTTAACTAACTTATACTTCATTACGATTTACAAAGATTCTTAAGTATGTCAGAATCTAAAGGTCTTTAATATTCCTCCCAGGTGGAAGCATATAAATACATAATCGTTATTAACAGCATTATTTCTCCATTGTTTATGTGTGCATATACATTTATTTCAATTTCCTTATACCTGCAGTGGAGTTCTCAGGCACACCTGATGTACGGATGCCTTCCTTTTCGGTTGAATTAAGCGTTTTAATCACGTTTTCGTAGCATTATCCTGTAATTACGTAAGCGTAATTTACGCTTTACTCTGCAAGCAAATACTTTCATTTATGTAACAGCTGCGTTTAGAAGTAGTTGTTAAACCTTTACCTGACAGCGTAGCCCATGTGATAAGCAGAAAATTACTTTTAATAAATGGACTCTAAAAATATATTTCAAAATTTTACAGCTGAACTATTTCACGTTTTGCAAAGAAATTCAGTGTTTCATACATAGCTCCTAAGTTCAGGGATGGGATTTTATTCATTTACAAGATATTTATAAAAAATGGATACAAGTTTAAAAGTATTCGTTTATTTAGATATTAAATAGTGCCTTAAATATTTGAGTTAATTTAATTTGCTTGTTATAAGTGTAGTTACATATATTTAAATAGAATATTTAACTATATTATATCAATTAATATAATAATATTAGTGGATTATTCTATCCATTTTCCAAGATGAAATATGTCCTTATACATGATAGTTCTTTTTTTATAAAC
>JAPMOQ010004434.1:4338675-4384509 GCA_026543055.1 Argiope trifasciata | reverse complement strand
ACCTCCTGTTCTGTTGACAAGGAGAAAATACACTGCGCTTTCGAACAATTTCGCTTTTTGACCTGCATGTCATTTTTTAAAACCGTTGTCATTTATTCTTTTTACATCCAAGTTTGGAAAGAGAAACTGCTATCGAAATGTTAGTCCTCCGTTGACAAAGTTTTTTTCAAGGGGTGATAAAAGGGTTTCGTCGAGATTCCAAATGTCGTAAGAAAGGGCATAGAGAAAACAATAAAGGGGGATGTGCCAGTTCCAATGATAGAATTGAAAACCAATATGAGACAAAATCTTAACTACATTTGTAAAATTCATGTTGTTTGTAATACAGTGAAATCAGTTGTATGGTTTACCCACTTTCTTTAATTTGCTTTCATGCCTTTTTTTAATTATCCAAGCACCTTCTCTGTTTTGTACTTTTATATTACTCCAATACTCTCAACAAAAAATTAATTTTCGGTAGTGGTTTACATATCAGAATAAATATCGGTATTTACTTACAGAAAAACAGCAAAGAAATATGTTACATTTAAATAATAATAATTCATCTGGTGATTGTTTATTTAGCAAAAGAGATACAATTTTTATTTTTTATTTTATTTCCAATTATTTTGTTTAGCGCAATTTGGATGTAAGTATGATTTTTGTACTTTAAACTATTCTCACTACTGAACCAACTCAAAAGGAAATGCGCAATGCAAGATATTATTTTTTTAAGTTTTTTTTAAAGATGAAAATTATATTATTCGAATTGCAGTACTCTTATCCTGTAACTGAAGAGATGAATTTCCTCACGCGGACAGAAACATGGAGTCAAAATGACACCATTGTTACTTTTTTTCTTTACTGTAACTTGTAAACGACATCGAAATTTATTTTGGAAACAAGCACATATGATAATATTAATTTTTAAAATGTTAAAAGTGGAACAGGTGCTATTAGAAAAAACTAAGCAATATTTTAATGAATGAATAATACAATAATTGGAAATATTATTTTAAGAATATTACTTTTTTTTTCATTATTCAAATTAAAAGCAGTTTTAGAGACATGGAGTCAATTAGTCTATAAATAACAACACCCTCTCTTATATGTTCGTGTTCATACTTAAACTTTCACCAAAGAACTGCTGAAAGAACAGCTTGAAGACACTGAAGAGAGGATTGTATTCAAGAAAAATATACACATGAAAATCAGAGCAAATAAACAAGGTGCCATTTTATTTCCCACCTTCAGTTTTGGGTTATAGCATGAACTGAATATATCAATTGTTTATATGAAAAATTAGGCTTTTCACTTTAAAACCACACATTTTTGTACTTTATTAAAAAATAAGACTTTCGTATTTTAAACAAATATTCACATCTTTATCAAATCAAAAAGAATTGCCAAAATGGTTAGTGCAGATTATTAATCCAAGAAATTATATACACGGATTGTATATCGTTGAACGGATTTATATCATATGGTTGGAAATAAAGTATTCTTATACCTGGAATCAAATATATTTATTGACGCCATGAAAAAAGGATAAGTTTCGAGAAGAGGGAAGCAAATAACTTTCTGAACGACTTAGAATGTATTTAAATAATTATTACATTTTACTTTACTAGTTTGTATTTTTACAGGTTTTTACTAAATTTTTAGCAGATTAAAAGTAAAATGATGAAAGAATTTAAGGAAAAACGCAAAAATTTAAAAGTACAAAATTTTTGTAAATTAATAATTTATCTTAGGAAAACAATTGAAATAATTATTTCATAATACTTAATTTTTACTTGCAGAAAATTTAAAATATTTTTTTTTGTTAATTAAAATTTTTAAATATTTTTAAAATGAAAATGCTCATAAGCAATGACATCAAAACAATAAGTCTAAGAAGATACTGGATAGCTACTTTTACAAGAAAATTGTTTTATTGTTACATCTATTTAATACCGATTTGATAAATTTTACAATTTCTGAATTTCAGTCACAATATTCGGCAGGTACTATCACTATTCACTGAGCTCAGTTTCAAATAAGTTGATTTCATTTAAATTAATTGCTTTAAATTTTGGAAAGGATAATTTCATCCAATAAAGCAGCTCTTTTCTAAATTTACCGGAATTTAGAACAGGTTCTGTAATTTCTTTATCCAAATATTCAGATGAAAGTCTGAATGGCGGTTTGTTTAAGAAAAATATGTGCATCGCCCTCAGTAATTTTTGCTAAATACAATTTTCTAAGTTCGAAAAAAGCACTATTTTTTATCCTTTTTTCTATTACTGAAGTAGAACAACCAATAAGTTTTAGATCATTAATACCAACAATGTTATCTTTCAGCTGTTTCATTCCTACTGTGCTACATAGCTTCCAATTCCGATGACGTACTAATTCCCTAGGTTCAATGATTAGCCAGTGTGCTATTATTTCCTTATTCATCAGCTTTTTCTAACTAACATTTGTTATGAGGAAACAACTTTTTATTTCATGTTTTCAGAGTAAATTTTCAGAGTAAGTAAATTTTGTTAATATATCTTCAAGAATCTTTTTTTCTGTTGCTTAGAATGCAACAAAATGCAAGGTATATTTTTATAACGGCAACATTTTACTCTTAATGTATGATTTACTTTTAATGGAATCAAAATGAACAAAAATACATATTAATTTTTTTGTTATTATTATGTTAATTAAATTTACTATGACAACTTTTGTTAACCTTTTTAACTCTTCCGACCTTTAGAAAACGATGCACTAAATAAAGCCTGATTTTTGCCGAAATAGCATTTTAATTGAAAAAGAAAAAATTTAACTTTCAACCAAAGCATTGCTTTCAATCATAAAATAAAATACTGGAATTATATAATAAATGGAAATATTGCAGAAATTTCAAAATATTCTTTAATTTTTTGTTGAAAAGGATTTTACAGTTCCAGAAAAATGAAATTAATCTATGTATTCTCTAATGCTTCTTCAATGCCCCAAGTTTACTCTGGCTACTGTTAATTTTTTAAAATTTAACTCACTTCACTTGTGATACACTAAATAAAGACTAATTTTCTCAAAATGACATTTTTCATTGAGTCAAATGGCTGTATTAATTTAAATCAGAACATTGCATATGAAATCGAGTTCCTCAATCGATATTTATTTTTAGCTCCTCAATTGATATTTATTTTTAATTCCTCAATTGATACTTATTTAGTGTTTCTTCATGCAAAATTGGAATTCGTGAAGAAATACTAAAATGTTCAGATTAATAAAGTGCCAACCAAAAATTAAATCTTTCAGAATAGAAGAATCTTTAATAAATTAAACCTTTAATAGACGCTACTTCTAGATTATGCAAGCGCAGGTCAAAATGTAGTAAATGGCTTAGAATTACTTTGTTTCTTGTTTCTAAGATTTGTTTGTGGGAAAGAGAAATAAATGCTCCTTTTATGCAGATTTACTTTCATTAATTTCAAAGCTCCCTTGTGCGATTTAAAGCCATTTTACTTCCTGAGAAGAATTTCCACATACTCTGCAGATAAATATGGCAGGTGGGTGTTTCGCTTGTTGTTGTTGATCTAGAGGGCAAGATACAAATGAATGCTCATTGATTCATTGTATAGAATCCCACTACACTGAGAATTAATGGGCATTTCGGTATTTTCATTGAATGTAGTAATTTGAAACAATGAAATCTGTTTAAAATTTATAAATAAATTCGTTTTTTTTTCTTTTCAAAATGCAGTTCACTACATCATTTTTTAAAGGAATGAAACAAGACAACGAATTAAAATGTTTAAAGTGATACACAAATATTTATAAATGGAATGTGGATGTTCCTAGTTTCATTTTTTCACCTAAAAAACAAAATTCTGAAATTGCATTTTAATAAATTTTATTTTTAATCTGAAATTAATATTATAATGAGCTGTTTTTATCAAAGATTTAAAAATAAAGTTTAATTGAAGAAATTTAATATAAACAATTCATTATTTATATTTTATTCATTAATTTATTTATATTTTATTCATTAATTTATTTATATTTTTTGTATTTCTAAGATAAGCAAAAGAATTTGACGCGATGGTTTGAAAAATCTTGTTATTTAATAAAAATGTCTTAAATTGCTCTAATAAAAAATATAGAGCTTTTGCCATATTTATGTATACGTAGAAAAGTCACTTTGATATTATATGCTAGAATTTTTACATCTCTTGAAGAGATAAGAGACTTTTGGCAAAAAAGCCATTATTTTACGATTACTTGCTTTAAAAATTGTTTCTTTGAAGTTTGAGCATTTTTTTTTGTATTTTTGAAAACATTTTATGGCATGTATATATCAGAAACAGTTAATATTAAAACATTGGCTTTTATTCTTATTGCAATAATTATTTTGTTTTTTATTGAGATAAAAAATTACTGAACTAATTCTTTTATGCTTGCAAATGGCGAAAAATAGTTGTTCATCTTTTGTACTTTTATATAAAAAGATACAATTCAACGCCCATTTAAAAAACTGCAAATAACAGAAATTTTCTATTTTTGGCATTAATTTCTAACAATATCTATATTTTTGAATTGAGAACATCTAGAAAACGTTTTCACCAGAAAGAAATTCACATTTTTGTAACAATTTCCTGCATTGGTATTTTAATGGCAGTCGAGGTAAAGCGTATAAAGCTAAAAACACGTCTGCCTTCTAGACCATAAAATAATCCAGTAGTACTTTAAGGATATGAGTCTTATCCCTTAACGCTCTCCTTTCTCTTTAAATGGGTAATACTGCTTTGAAGGAATTGTAGCTTTATTCTCCCTGAGGTATCTTCTGTCTTATATCCTAGTTGATAGCGAACTTAGGCACCTAGCTGTCTTCAAAGATTCTAGCCCCCATAATCACCTTCTTGAAAATCCAATAATGTTTCAGGCAGGGAAACTCTATTGAGACTATACATAGCAACAACGATTTATATATAAATACATTTTTCAAATATGTAGGTTATATTATATGATTTTTTTAATTTATTCCAATAATCATATAACTTTTTAATAGAAAATTTAAGTGAAGAAGATATAAACTTTTAAAGAGTTTCATGTAATAAAATGATAAATTACAAGTATATTCTATTAAATATTGTGAATCATGCATACAGGAAATATGAGCAACAGATGAATTTGTTAGATATGTTGATACCATTAATGAGCTGGTTTAGTCTTGTGCATTTTATTATTATTATTTTCGTATTTTAATTCAGAGAAAAAAATACATTTTGTATGTTTACAGCACAATATGTACATGACCACATCAAAATATATTTCCTTTCGATATTCAATATACAAATGAATTGAGATTTAATATTTATCTTTTAATGCTGTAGCAGTTAGAAAAATAATAATATAACGTCAGAATATACATTATTGTTATAACACAATGATGTGAATTATCTAAATCATATGATCCAGACTTAGATTGATAGTTTGACAACAGTGATTCGATTCGTTCATAAGACTCTCATTATATTGGAATCCAAGGGAATTATAGTTAAATTTTCAAGTATATGCTTCTATATTTTCAGATTCTCAGAAAATTTATACATTTACAGCACACAATGTACATGAAAATGCCAAAATATATCTAATTCTAATATTCAATATAAAAATACATTGAGATTTAATAACTGTCATTTAATGAAGTTTTAGTTTGTAAAATACTATAGCACCTGAATCTGCATTGTTATAATATATTGAGATCTAAATTTCGTTTCATATATGAAGACCAGACCATATTTACTTTAATCATTTGATAAAAGTGATTTGCTTCTTTGAAAAGATTTTCATTACACTGGTCGCTAGATAAGTTAAAATTTCATATTCAAATATCTGTTTTTACCTTTATTTTATTATACCTTTCTAAGATGTTTTATAATATTTTACGCATTTACATCACCTTTTATATCTTTAGTATGTACAAGAGCATGTCAAAATGTATCTCAGTCCAATATTCAATGTAAAAACGTATTTAAATTTAATATTTAATTATGTCGCAATTTACAAAACAATAATGTAACCTCTGAGAAACAACTGACGTTACATTATTGTTATATTAACAGACGTCAGATAATGACATTACATTATCAGACGTTAGATAAAAACGTTACATTTTCAGCTTTAGATAATAATATTGCATTATCAGACGTTATTATCTAACGTCTGATCTTTAAATCTCATTATATTCCAATAATGTAACGTTCTCATTATTTTGATATAAGGAGATCTAACTTATGTTTCATCTACAAAGACTGGTCCATATTCAGTTAATCGTTTGATAATACTGATTCGCTTTCTTTAAAAAAATCTTATTATATTGGAAATATAGATCTGTAATAGAAGAAAGAAGTTTAGATCCAGAAAGTATATATCTTCATATTCAAATATCTGTTTTTATATTTTTGAGTATACCGAGATTTTACACGTCAACGGAACAGTCTGTACATGAATACGTCAAAATATATCTCATCTCAGTATTCAATGTAAAAAAATGCACTAATATTTATATTTTAATGATGTTGTAGTTTTTGAAATAATAATATAACGACTGAATATGCGTTACTATAATATAATGATATCTGAATTTTGTTTCATATGTGAAGACTGGTCCATGTTTAGGTTATCATTTGACAACTGCGATTCGTTTCTTCCAAAAGATTTTCATTATACTGGAACCTGTAAATATTATAACGACATACTCAAATATCTTCTTTTATATTTTCGGATACTCATTAACATGGATAAGATATATTTGATAAATTATTTATTAATACTAAATCCTGGACTGGAATCACTTTCCCGGTCCTTTATTTCTACTACTTTTACAAATGTCATCCGTTTCTATATATCATTTAGTTGATATTTAGTGTCGACGTTCTGAAAAAATGGATTAGATGTATTTTAGGTATTTTTCAGTAATGTGATATAGCTCGAGGCATGAATTGTCTAATGTATACATCAGATGGAAATAGAAATGAGCAATAATTTAGGCTAGATGCTCATTGGAAATCCTACCTGTTTGGTGTAAAATGTGTACTGAAATTTGTTTAAAATATTTAATTAATTCCTTTTTCTCCGCATTGTACTAATAATATACAATTTATTTGTTAAATCTAATCAATAATATTCCGCATTTTGTAGTCAATATAGAGACAAAAATCAAAAAATATATATTTATTTTTGTAACATTAAACTGCACATATTACGTAAAACTATACGAGGAATTAATATATATTGCTACGGATTTCCTATCCTACTAATTCGTCGGGTTCGTTTACCTGTATAGTGGGTGTATACGATGTGAGAAGACGAGCACACACAATGATCATTCCTTTAGTAAACGACACAACACATACAACGTTTATTTAAGGACTGCACAAAGACGACAAATGTTTACAACACAACTATGTACAGAGGACAACTATATACAGATATGAACACACAGGACAGCACACAGCAATACACTATTGCAGACAGTAGCCCACAGCAAAAACAGTAGTCCAGGTATTCCGTAATGACAATGACCACAGTTCACAAAGTGGGCAGACAGTATTCAGCAGGAGAGGGAATCTTTAAGGGATTCTGTCTACGCTCTTGTAGGTCTCTCCCTAACGGGCTGAAACTACATCTTTGTCTCCTCCTGCTTTCGCTGCCGATTCACTACTTCACACAACAGGACTACTCCTCAGTTCAGGACTGCTCCGTTCTCGACGAAGACACAAGCTTTACAGATTACGCCACACAACAGTCCTTTGATGCTTCGATATTCTACCGGCGATTCCTCCACTCAGGACTCTTCTTCCAGACTTCTCAGTTCAGGTCTACTCTGTCGACTACCACCGCACTTCCAGACCCAAGACCTCTGAATTCAGGTCTTCTCGACTCAACACCAGACCGTTCAGCTTCGTATGGTTCCTTATATAGAAGCGAGAGTTGGGGCTAAAACCTTCTGGACCAGCAGAAGCATTCTGGATGTATCTCGGCTCCAAATGGAAGGACCGGGAAAATTCTCGATGTTGAGGATATTATCCATTTTGTCGACAAATTCGTCGCCAAATGGTCACCAAGTTTGACGCCAAGCTCTGAGATTAACGACGTCATACCCATGCACTATTCAATACAGACGGTACAAACTGTAAATCTATCTTCTGTAAGATGACATTATTAGTGCGGTACAGTAAAATTACAAGTTCGTAACATTATATATTTAAAAAAATTATTATATGAATTAAATAAATAATATTTGTATGATGTTATTCAATGTCTTGATTGCGTACATACAATCATACAATTGTTCAAAAAATATTTTAATTAGCTTTGAATGAAGGGTAATAGGTTTTCTCTGGAGATAAAAACATTGCTATGATTTTCATAGAGTTTTTGTTATTTGAAAAGCTTGCCTTTTCTTCTTGCAAAGAAGTATATGAAAACTCATTACCATTTTCTGACAAAATGAATGCAAACAAAAAAGTAATAAACCAAAATGATCGAGTGACTAAGAAATTAACAAATATAAGCAATTTTTCTATAATTATAATTAAATGTGCACATCCCCAAAAAATCTTTCAAACTTTTTCTGTCAGAATTTGAGCCAAATTGACAATCTTCCCTTCAGAAGTAACGAAACCTTTCAAAAACTCTTCTTTGTAAATCAAATTATAAACTCCTTCTGTAACAGAAAATATCGTCTGTTTATTTTTTTTTTACTTCAAACGGAAGCGAAGTGACTCATAGGACTGAAACCTAATTGATGAACAATCCAATTTACAATGTGCAGCAGTTTTTTTTCCTTCCTCAATAGATAGACTGCCTGTTTTTACCAATTGTCCCCCTATGTAAGTTTCGCTTAGGAAGAGCTTTTCTTCTGCTAATTGACAAGAGTATAGGCAGACGAAGAAAAAGAAAAACCACTGTTGTTTCCTAATACCGTATGGCACCCGCAACTGTCTTTCAGTTTCTAAGTTGAGGTTCAATTAATTCTGCTCTGTTTCGCATTCAT
This sequence comes from Argiope trifasciata, assembly GCA_026543055.1. NCBI lineage: Eukaryota > Metazoa > Arthropoda > Arachnida > Araneae > Araneidae > Argiope > Argiope trifasciata. The sequence goes on along the minus strand of JAPMOQ010004434.1, from coordinate 4,375,496 downwards.
TAATCAGGATCGTATTTTTCTAAGACGAAAACCAAGGGAACAATTTCCCAGTCTTTGATAGAAAATTTCTTTCGACCAAAGTTATATGCAATGAAGTTCATTTTAATTTATCCAATTATTGCATAAACCTCATTTAATTTGCCAAGACAGAGTTGAAAAATATATTTATCATAATTTTGCTTTCTTATGTAGGCAGAAAGATTTTCATTTCCTGAATATATATATATATATTATTCCCGAGTAAAATTTAATTTTATAATGACGAATCTTATATGCGTGTATACACACACGCATATATATATATATAACATTCAAATAACTTCTAGATATGTTGTAAAGAAAGTCTAAAATTAAAATATATACATTTTAATTAATTATAGTAGACCACTTCCCTGAGACGTATAATTAGAAACAAAATAAAATTAAATTATGTACTGAACAAATTCATTAATTTGTTTGAAACTTTAAATATCCTAATAGATTATAAATCATTCAGAATATGATTAATAATAGCAAAGTATATTCGACCTATTGACATGTAATGATTAATATCTATAACTAGAAGAAACGGAAACTATGAAAATGTTTTAATCTATAACAGATTCCGAAATTCAGACCATATAATATTATTACCTATATCTGACACACATTCAGATTGTTAAAAGGAAAGCTGAATACTTTCATACCTGTTTTGGGACTGGAATCTGATATAAAATGATTCGAAAGGAAATTCTTAGTTAAATAAATGCTTTTTTAACAATTTAAACTTATAATTTAAGGGGAATTTTATGTTTATTTCATGTTACCATACGGTTGTATTAAAGTAAACTTTCATGTTCGTTTTTATATAGTTAAGATTCCTCCTAGGTGTATTAGATTGTTTTTGATCCATTATGAATATCAAAATCAAATTTTTGTGTTTTGTCTTTGCTTAAGAACACAAACTCAGATTAGACTTCAACTTCCAAAATTATATGACCCGAAAAAGTGTAGTCGCAATTCGTTTTCTGTCATGCTGAAATATTCTTTTCTTATTTTATGTTCGGCTGTATTTATTTTACAAGATAGCTAAGTCAATAAGAAGTTCAAATACGTAAAATTATAAAAGTTTAGAAATATAAAACATGATTCCCATTTAGTGATAATAGAAAAGCTTGATCCTAAACTCTAGGAAATTAGTGATTAAGAGATTCTACATTATAAGCGAATGCTTTATTTAAATTTGTATTTCAAAGAACCGGTAGCTTACATTATTTGGAAAATCGTATTCTATTCTAAAAATATAATAGAATTTTGAACTCTAATGGGGGGGTGTACTTCATATATAGCGATGAAAAACTGCCATTTAAGAAACCGGATATGAGAGAAATAATTTACAATTTCTGTCTTCTCCGATGGGTACATAAATGGTGTAAGATTGAGCTGCCTCCATACCGATCTTAGATCTTTCTTGCTTCATAGGAAGCGGTCGAATAGCTGCACAATAATGGGAATCATTTTCTTTTCACCTTCACGTAGTCTGTACCTTCAAGTGGGATTTTATTATGCCAGGTACAAATTTAGATCTCAGGATTGGCTCTATTGTGGTTATCATTTGAAACAAACTTTTGCTTATTATCTGGAAGCTGAAACAATTCAATAGAGTTATGCATATCAATCAATTATTTATATCAAAGCAGTAAATCATATCAATTAATTATGTATATACATGTAATTATAAATTCTGAATAATTATTATCATTACACAAATCTTTGTGCAGTGCGAATTTAAAAACAAAGTGTACAGGGCACAAAAATCCATCCTAATAAAAGAGAAAACTTATTGTTACAAATTATGTTAGATACATTTAAAACTAATATGTTCCTTATAGTAAATATAATATATTTTATTATATTAGGGCCATTTCCATAATATATAAATTTATTGTTTGAAAAAGTGAACTGAATTTATGGGAAGCGACACATTTAGTATTTATTTCAATAAGCATTTCCATATAGTTCAGTCTTTAACAGACACATCAAGTCTCATTATCATTTTCGAATAAATGAAAACTTTAATAAAGTGAACGATGAGCTATAAATTACTTATTCTTTGCATAAAAGCTGCATTCTGTTCTTTCATTCCTTCCTAACGAAAGTTTCCCGCTTTTTCAGCTTAATTTCTATCACTTCATTATTCGGCACGCTTAGCTCTGTCGACGATGCAAAGCGCTTGAATTGAATTTTTAACTTATTTTACTTCCTTCCCTTTTCTATTTTGAGAACTTTTCAATAGAGAAATAAAAGAACCAAATGAAAAAGAAAACATCAAATAGATTTTGCATATAATTACTGCTTTCTTCAATGGGTATCTAGGAGGGTTTTACGGCTGAAATATTTCTTCCAAAAGTAGTGGTCAAATCATGCATAATGCATCATTCTTTTTCTAGCATTCTGAGACGATAACAGAATGTAATTATTTCAAGCGCAGGGAATTCAGCTGATGGTATAAAGTCGTTTAAATTTGACTTATTTGATTTTTAATTAAACTTTTCTTCCAATTTTTACTGTGAGGGGATTGTAATAGATATATTCAATATTATTGTGATATAAGGTTTTGCCTGAATCATTTTATAAACAATATATATATTTAATCAAATTTATTTAAATTTAATGTCATTTTTTTGTGATTCATTGCAAGAAAAACTCTAACTGTGCTTCAACGTAAAATATTATTCATTATTTAATTTTAGATTGCAAAAAAGTAGATAAAAATAAATCATTTATTATGGTTTCCCATCAATGAATATCTAAGAATGTTTGAAAATATTTTTCAGAAAATTGATGTTTAAATTGGTTGGTAGAAGATTATTTAAGTATATTTAAATTAGACTTATTTGGATTTCAAATAACCAAAATGTGAATTGTTATAATAAGCGTTTTATATTACCTAGAATATATACTCTTATAATAAAGTTACAGTTATTTTAAGGGAATAACGTTAAGTGAATAAACGTTATATTCAATGATAACTTCTATAAGATTTACAACAGAAAAATGCTTTCACTATAATAATGTTCAATAAATATATTTATAAATAAATGTATTTACATTGCTGAAAAATGGCATTAAATAAACGTTTATTTATTACTCTTATGTTTACATAGTTTTTAATTTTCGTTCGAAATTTGATTTTAACCAAGCAAAATATGATACATATACCTAATATTCTTTCCTGAGAAATCCTGTGAAACCGAATGAATATATTTTTGATATAATGAACTACTGAAGAATAGTACGTCAAAAGACTTTTAAATCAATCATTAATATGTTATATAGTTTATGTTTATGAAATTAGATAATGAGACTTGAATTGCAAGCAAATGTGGCTTTAAATATACGACTTTTAAGACATGTAGATAGTCCATATATTCTAAATAATTAGATATAAATATATTCACATAACATTTATATCCATATTATAATACATATAAATACTATCCCATAATATATTTATAGTTTATGAAATAGAAATATAATTCCTATTATTTATAATTCCAAAAATATCCAATCATTATCTTGAGATTAGGAAATATAAGTCGATGTAATACATGTTGGATAATTATTTAGAGCTCAATATTTTTATAAATTTTCTGAAATTCTTATTATAATTTTCCTTTAATTTTGACTATTAGATTTTAAGTGATATTTTTTCATGTAAATTAGTTATTCTACATATACCTTGCATGATATTTAATTAATTGTATGTAGGAATTAAAATTATAAAATTAAATCTAAGAAATTTTTATTCACAAACGAAATGTCTTCTGTGTTTTGAAAATAAACGAATTGAACAAGACATTCACAATTATGACAAAAAAAAAAACTTCTTTTGTTGACATCTCACAATGAATTCGACATTTTGAATTTTTTTCTATTCCATATAGAATATTAAGACAACGTCAAAAAACTCTTCACTTATTTAAAAACCAGTTTGGATCTGTCAAGAAACGGCACCTACAGAGACAGGGCGCATTTGTTATTTCCTCTAGGGTTTGAAAACCTTTGTAACTTCGTCATCCAGTTCCTTTCTCTCTGGGACTGTAAATCATTTTCTCGGGCTGACAGCTGAATGATTAAATGTTCCATTCGCAGCTTTTCGGATTGGAATCGTGCCATTTTCAACAAGGATTGAGAAGAACACACGTCTGCTGAGCGGTTCAAATCGAAATTTTCATCAGCGATAAATTAATCTTCAATCACTTAGTATCAATTCGAGTTTAACTTCAGATTGTTTTTTGTTAAAGGGAAATTTCTGGTTTATCATTATTTTCTAAACATTTATAAGAAAAATTTCATCTTAATTCTTTTAATGGGTATTGGCGTTTCGAATGATCTTGCTATTGATTAAGAAAACGGTCGAAAATATATGCGCCTATCATGCAAGAATATATAAAAGGAAATTAAACAATTGAGCGATATCCACTTAATAATTTAACATACTGAAATGCTAATAAGAATGCAATGTTGATATTTGTTATAAATATTAAAAATATTTATTACTTTGAATTCGGCATTCATCTAGCAATTGTAATGTGAAATAGCAAGAATCTTAGAGTAGATGTCTGATATGTTCAACACATTATTCAAAACTAGAAAGCTGTTTAATACAATACTCAAAAATAAAGATGGAATTCTGTTATTTAACTTATTCTGCAGTTGGAGAAAATTTTGTTTTTAATTCTTTCTAGAAATTTTGAAAATTTCATAAAAACTCTCTTTCTCTCTCTCTCTTTAAAAAAATGCCTGCATTATTTTGAGATTTCTCAGGGGTTTAACGATTAAATTTAACTAACGTTTATTAATATTATTTTTGGGAAAACTAATTTTATATAGAGTATGGAATCTAAAAATTAACGTATAGTACGTGTATTTAAGGAAAATTAAAGTCATTAATAATATGGTAAACTTTGTGACAAGCTCATTTTTAACTCATAAGGCAAGCATTTCCATTTTTAATAATTCTCACTTAACGTGATAAAACTTTTTATATGACTTTCTAATTGCATTAATAATATATTTTTTTCATTTATTTCCTACATATATTTCTAATGAAAGTTTCCAAGGTTATTTTTTATGTGAAAATTGGGCTACCTTATAGTCTAAATTTTAGTAACTATCTTTATCAATTTCTTGCTTTAGCTTTCACTAAGCGATGTATTTAAAAACATTGCATATATTTAAACATTACTTTATCCTTCATGGAATTTAGCACCTTTAGATAAAATGAATTTTAAATTGCACGTTGAAGTTTTTATACAAATATGGGAAAATCCAAGATTTAAATGTCTCAAAATTTTAATGGAAGATTTTATATTGTCAAGCATGATTTAAGTAAGAATAAAATTATTTTGCTGAACAAAAGTTTCTCTAACTGTCTTGCAGTGATAATAATTTGTTTTTACAATCAATTGAAAAGTGATTTACAATTGAAACAAATCAATACAAATAAGGATGCATATCTTTTGTATCAAAAGCATAGTGGTGCATATTGTGTAGGCGGCTGGGGAAATGATTTTGGAAGATTACAACAGCATATGCTAATTTCAGCGCACTATTCTGTCTTGCTTCTACGAAAATTTAATTTTAAATGCGAGAAAAACATGCGATAACATCTCAGAAACACACTTACCTCTTCTAAATGCTGCATATAGATTTGGGGAAAAATTCCGAAATACCAAGTAAGCAGTGCTTGCAAAAACATAAATGGTACAGTTTAAAAGTTGATATTTTAACTCGGGATATATTAAAATCTCTCAAAAAATGTTCAAAATCTATCGGTTTATTTTTAACTGGTATTAAATAAAAATCTAGATAAGTAAAGCCATAAAATCTTCCATTCTATTCGCCATATGTTGGGAAAATATTGCAACAACATAGGCTAATTTTAGCACATTATACTTAGCTACTTCTTGGAGGATTCAATTTTAACGCTTGATTAACATGTAACAGCAGCAGTTAGCAAATATATTTTTTGCTTCTGAATACTCTAAATATAGACTGGGGAGGGGATGCACTTCACAATATAAAGGGGGGAGCTTGTAAAGGTGCAATATAAAGGAGCCTTGCTTTTAAGTATAAATGATATAGCTTAAAAGTGGACCTTATGTTTGGACATATACTGAAATATCACAAAAATTTTAAACCGACTCTTTTAAATTCAATTTTAACTGATATTAAAGAGAAAACTTGAATAGTAAAATCCGAAAATACTATCTACCATAAGCATATACCATTGCAATATTGAAACACCATAAGCTAATTTCAGCGCAATATTATGTGGTACTTCTTGGAAAATTCATTTTCAATTCGAGTAAAAACATGATAAAAGCATTTCAGGTACTTTTCTCTTTTAATATAGATATTAAGCATACAAAGTTGGAATAAAATTATTTCGTAATTTCAGGAAAGAAATGCTTTTAAATATAAATGGCATAATTTAAAAGTGGATATTCCCTTGGGCATATGTTGAAATCTCACAAAAATATTTAATATATATCGGACTTTTTAGCTGGCATTAAATAAAATACTTCAAAAGTAGAGCTCGAAAATCATCCATTCAACCCACCATAAACATATGTTGTTACGATATTACTACAGCATATTCTTATTTCGCCAAATTATTTTTAGGTATTTCTTAGAAAATTCAATTTTCAATACGAGGTAAACACCTGATAGCAGTATTTCAGAAATGTACTATTCTGATATAGATTCGAAGAAGATAAATTTGGAATAAAACTTTTCAGCAATTTCAAACAAGCAATGCTTTTAAACATATATGGTACATATGGAAATTTTCCTTGGGTATACACTGAAATTTCATTAAAATATTTAAAATCTATCTTTATTTTTACCTGACATTAAATAAAGTACTAGAAAGGTAAAATACGAAAATCATCTTTTCTATCCTCAAACTATTTGTTCGCAGTTTGAAGTAATAAAATGTCTATCACAAAGCATAAACATATGGGAATTCTAAAATGAAAACGTATCAGTGGTCTAGAAGAAAATGGAATCCTGGGAGAAGGAAATAAAAATAAAGAATACTCAAGATTCTGTGAAACACGTCCGTAGGAAATAAGTTAGAAATAAGTTTTCAGTCCGCACTATTTTTCTCGGATGATTGTTTTGTCAAAACCTTTATTCAACTGCCCAGTCCAGATTCGCATGAAAAAGTCATTTTTTGTGACGTTTTCTACTGTTTACTGGATTTAAAAGCAAAAAAAAAAAAAGAAAAGAAAACAGACTTTTTTACAGTTTTAAAGATTGGAAATCGACTTTATTTCGAAATATAGCAATGATGACTTTTCAGCTATTTCTGCAGAATAAGTTTTTGAGTGGATTCAACTACAAGACCATTTCCAGTTTCGAAAGAATCGAAGAAAATAGAAACTTAATGTTTCTATTTCGTTTCTTTGAGACTTATATCTAGTTTAACATTTGTGTCTTAAATTGAACAACTTATCAGAGGCTATATATAGAACAATGAAATTTAGGAAATTTATTTTTTGACCATTTACTTTGAAATGATACATTTCATATATGTTTTTTTTTCACATTTGTCTTTTTAATCGGCTTTTGCATGGATGCTAAACTTTCAAGTAGGCCTTATCTGTTGATAAGTAATAAGAGCTCATTTCTATTATTATTTACGTCAACATAACTAAACTTGTAATTTCTAAACGGAACTAACTTATCGTTTAAATGTATTTTGTTGTAAAATATTACAAATGCATATTTCTTTAAAAATATTAATAAAAGAATGGTATCTAATGAAAAAACTTCATTATCTCCATTCATAAAATGTGCAATAAAATACTTAAGAGAAGGTGCGAAACAAATTTTATTCACGGATAAATACATATACACGGATTTATACACGGATAAATTGTTGTTCACTAATTTTAGTTTTAAAACAGTGAGATTCTTTTTTGTTTCTATTTGCTCCAACTTCTAATACGTTCATGTATTTACTATTTTGGTTTCGACCTGTATTAACGTTGTATTTTATTAACGTATATCAGATTTTGTACTTGCTCTTCAAATAATCTTTTGCTTAATCTATATTAACGTGACTGTGAGCTCATGAATAGTTTTCCTACGCTACTAATCTTTTGATATTAGTAACAAGGAACACGTATTGAATAAAGTTACTGCACATGTGGGGCCATAAAAAAAGATATCAGTGTAGACTCTCGAAACAAACAATGGAACTTCGGATGCAGTAACTAACATTTCTGATTTTTCTCTAAAATTATTCTCTTTTAAAATCGTAGTTAGTCATTAAATGCATAAAAATTAGTAAGAAAATAAAATTTCTATTTTAATATTTCAAAATAAAAATGAATATAACGTCACTGTAAAATTTAAGCAGTAGTTTGGAAATACTCAGTCTTGATAACCATAATTTGTTCAATAATTTCATTTATTTATAAATACAATCAGAGCCGGCATTCTCTATGAACTGGCCCGGCTGCAAGAAACCATTCGGAGTCCGAAATTTTTCAGCTAAGTAGAAAAAAAAAACCTCCCACATTCGCATATTTATTTAAGGCGAGATTTTCTTTTTGCTATTAATTACTCCTGGAAAATTACAATTTTTCCATTTTTTTTTTCGATATTAAATATAGCTAGAGCGTTTAAGCATTATACCCATATGCTTGACCGAAGGCAATCCTTTAATAATTTTAATTTGCTGAAAGAGAGTTCAGAACCTATTACACAAACTGGGAATGTAAAGAAAAAATTTAACACAGTAAATGCATCTAAAAATAAATCATCATAATTATTAATTAGTATATACTGCAAAATGTGTTGAGCGTTATTTACATCCCTCTTATTCTGAATCAAATCCCGGGGAAAGAAATTACTTGGATTAGGTATTCATTCGCCATATTAAGGTAAAATGGTAAAACGTATTTGGAACGTATTTTCTAATTCATTTTTTCCTAAGATTTTTGAGCCAGTAATTAATTCGAAATACTTTTAAATCCTTCTTCTATCTGTAGAATGCCAGTATCCCTTACATAATTTTAAAATTAACATTTAAATTCCTTAACCAAGTTTTCTAAAATTTCATCATCAGCTGTTCGAAATATATCTAGTTATTTAATTTTTCGCATTTGTTTTTCAAGAAAATGCACTGAAAGATTCAAATTATTTGTTATCGCTTTTTCTTCGTCTAAATAAGAGTTAAATTTCGGGAAATTTTGTGTTTCAGATTTAATTTTATTGTCTAAATTGAAAGTCCAGTCAAAAACAATTATTTTCATTTCAAATCGTTTATTAATAGCTAATTTTAGACATTATTGTAAACCGTTAAGCTTAAAATAAATGTTTTTGTATTAAATCTGATTAACTTTTAGCTTCGGAACAGTTGTAACATTGCAATTGACATCAAAAAAATCTTTTAGGGCATTACAAGTTTACTCAAACTGCACGTACACTGCTTTAATCTTATTTTGGCTTTTCAATTAGTGTTGCATATATATATATATATATAGATATAGATATAGATATAGATATAGATATATATGTATGTATATAATGTGCGTATAAAATAAAAAAGTATGATAATCCAGATACTCACATAGATTGCCTGAGAGCAATAAAGACCTAGATATTTTTCTATAATTTACATTTTAATATTGCCCTCTGCCACTTCTAGTTTGTGTTTTGATAGTTTTCATATGCCTGTCCACTCCAATCTATATCTAAATAAAGCTGCTTAATATTTCCGAATCTATCTTTTGATAGTCCTTCTCCATTTATTTCAATAAACCCTATTAATGATTCATTTATGCTTAATTTTTCCCTTCAAAATTTATATGACTAAAAAATACTGGTTTGTTTTTTATAGTAATTATCAGAAATGGAATCCATTTTGATGTTGTAATGTGTAGCTGCAAATACATTATCTTTAATTTTGTTAAGAACTTCATTTCCAAGATAGGAATAATTTGATTTTTTAATGTATGAATTAAATCACCTACACCGATGCACAAATAAAAAAAAATATTGCATTATAGACAAAAGTATATAACTGATGATTAACAAGTCCATTTGAACTCAGCTTCGGTCTAGACTTTTCTGCCCCGGGTACGTCATTCTGTCTTAACATGTCCGAAGAGTATTTCCTTATTCATAAATTAACTTTTAACACTTTTTTACTTATACCACTGCATTTTTTGTCTAATAAAGGCGTCAGTCGTTGCTCAGATAGCAGAAAAAATGGCAGAACTTGAACAAAGTAGAATAAATTTACTATTTTAGCGCTTTCATGAATTACTACAACAATGACTATCAAAGACTCTCCCTCCTTTTCCAAATAATCTTTCGTATTTTAAGTATTCTTTTAATGTATACTAATAATTATTATCCCCAGTTCATATAAATTCTTACCATTAGTTATCAATCAATGATACTGCTATTGATGAATTGAAATATAAAGAATGCAAACTTACACATGTGTTTTTAGATAAAACGAAATAAAAAGTCTCAAAACCTTGATTCGCATTTTAAATCTTAACATTTAGACATTATTTAAATAATTGTTTGGCATATAACTTCATGCAGAAACGTTGTTAATGAAGTTGATATCATGTGAATTATACTTCTTAAATATATATATCTTCGTAATATTCTGAATACATAACTCCAAGAATATTCTTGGAGCATTTAGGTATAATATAAGCCTCAATATCTTCCATATTTCCTGACAGATCATTATACAACGTTCATACCAATTTATTATTCCATGCAATTAGATTATCTCTTTAGTGTGACATGTATGAAATTCGGAATATGACTATAATAGCATTTTATTATGTATAATTTAAAATGAAATCATTTCATTAATTCTCCCTTGGGGGCATCTCGAAATGAGGTGTCCCATTGAATGAGGGGCTTCGGACATGGTGTTGAATTTCTGGTCCCTCCCATTAATGACGGGATGTACTTTTTCAGGGAAGGGTTGTACCGTGACTGGTGATGTCATTTAGAACTCAATCACAGTTCCCGCCACTGTTTATGTTGTTTAGTTCCAGTAATTCAGTATTATTTATCCGTGTGTCTTCGGGCAAGTAAGAAAGTTAGTGATATGACTTCGTTGAGTGAAATAAATACTTTTCATTGTAAATATACAGATACTAATACTTCACATTTAATAGTAAGCAAGCCCTATTTATATTATATTTTATATTTTTACTATTCCAGACTTATTATCTCACATTATTTCCAGTTACAATATTTAACAACAAAGACAGGAAGTAATTTAATTTCTTGTGTTTTGAACGCATTCTCCTCTAAAAGAAAAGATGGCTAGGCAAAATAACAAAATATTTGCACGTAGTATTAGTAATAAGTTATGTTAAAATGCAATTTAACTGTTAATCATTTAGCTGGTTATTTTAGATTATTTGGGAAAGAATAACTCTTGAAATCTAAACAGAAACTGAAGAATATTACAAACCTGAAATTACAGACAATTATAAATTATTGTTAAAACATTTCGAACAAAAAAAACATCAGAATATTTGCTTGCATTCAATATCTAAAAATCAAAAATCAGAAAACTTTTTTTTTACCATATAAAACAATTATTTAGAGCTCAACAATTTATTTTAGCAGCAGTCTTTTTTGTATGGGAAATATCAAAAAAAAGGTCATCATTATTTGGAAGAAGAATATTAAATTCCATGAAAATCAAATCAAATCAACTAAAGGCTATATGAAAAGGTTATATGGAATGTTATATGAACCATTCCATTTTCTAGGAAATATCTTATTTGCTGCATTATCAATTATTTTTATTTGTGAATTACGAGAAAGAAGAATTCTTTGATCCTGCATGTCCTCATGAGATTCAATGAAGCTTAAACAAGCCATCTAGACTATCACTCAATTGTAGCCATGTATTTTCATGCATTTAGTCATTTCTCTGTATCTTTCAAATTCATTGTTGTGTACTTTTTTTGTTAAACAAGTCCACCTACATCTATACCAAACCGGAAAGGGGCCACATGAGCTCTAGAAACGGAGGTGTGGTGTTAAATGTTAAAATTGTAGCCATTTTAAATGCTTGTAAAACAGGAGATTATGGAACTAATATATTATTTTATTACGCTCAAAACATTATTAAACAGTTTTAGCGAAGCTATTAAATATGTTTCGGGGTATTTTGCGTTACTAATCTTTCATACTTTAAAACTGTATTCTTTTTTTCTTTGCCAAATTATTTTTCTTCTAACTTTCTTGAATTATTTTTCCCCGATTGTTTTTTACATTTGAAACATAAAACTTTACACTAAATGACGTAAATGACTGAACTTAAGAAATGAAATCCAAGTGATTTTGCATTTAGTTAAGTAAATAAAATAAAAAAACAAATATTTCTTATAATATTTTCTATTCCAAAGAACATTCGGGATCAGGTACTTCACAATACTAATATCCTTTAATTTCTCTTTCAGTGATATAAAAATACATTCAAAAACATTAAGACAACCTGTGTTCTTAGAAGCCTGATATCCAAATAACGCTCTAAATGATATGATAGTTGTTAAAGTTAACGTATATCCCGATACACTTTGAGAGCTCTCTGAAAATTTTCCTATTTCCAAACCCATCTGGAGAAACAAAACTAATAAAGTCACACTACGAGTAATCAATCAATCACACTTAATAAAATAAGGAAGAAATTCCAGCATATCCGGGCGTCTTAAGATCAGCAGTAATTTTGAAGAAAGGATGTTTCAGACTATTTAGAAAACACATATTTGATAAAAAATCACAGAGCAAAAATTATGAAATAATTATGTAAAATATTTCTTTATATAATATATAAGCAATATTCATATTCAATAAGTTATGCTAATAATAAAGTTAAAACTTGCTTAATTTCTTTTGACATTTAAGCTTCCGGCTGTGTATCAAATATAAGAATTTAGAAGATCATCATTTTGCTTTATACTGTTGTAAATGTGATTTATAAAAAAAAATTGAAAAAAATTATTAATCTAAGCTTATTTTGTATGATAACTTGTGCTAGATGTTATTTTCTTCATAAACTACAATCCATAAAAAATGACAATTTATGCGAAACAAATTTCTTTTTTTTAAATGACAAACGTATTACTGCGAAGCATAAGTTAAAAGTAAATGAAAGACAAATGCACGTTGCATATTTCAAAATTGCAGACATTGAATTGATGTCAGCCAGATTTTCTAGTTTCAATTGAAGAATTTCACTTTTATAAACAAGAATAAAAAAAATCCAAGAAAGTATCACAATTTAAACTGACAGTAAACAAATGAGAAAAAAAAACAAGGAATGAAAAATTTCTTCCTCGAGTTTTTTCATTTAATTTCTTCCTTTTAAATTTCCTTGAATCTGAAACGTTACTTACGGTAGCATAATGACAATGGCTCTGGCTGAAGTAAAAAAAAAATGATATATTAAACCTCTGGGAAATGCGATCAATTTTCATTTGAAAATAAGAATTTTGACTCCCTAAGGAGATGTTTCTTACTTTATTAGATCTTAGCATACTTTTTTTCATTTTCCGGAAGATTTACACAGTTAGATAACTCATTTCCAGACACAGTTGTGCCAATTTACTTTGCTCCTTATCCATTATCACTCAAAGAAAGCAGAATGTTCCAGAAAAGAAAAGTTGAGTGCCAGAAGTTTGAAAAAGAAGTCAAGAAAAACGGAATAAATTCTTTGCTGCCGCTATTTGCTTACATTAAAAAATGTATACACGAGGAGCTATACTGAATGTGGTTTTCAAAGGCTGAACATCAGAAAGAAATTACTGTTTTTTTTCACTCATATTTAATAACGAGATAACGGCTGATACGGTTTTCTTCGTATTTGTTAATAAATTAAGTTAGAAATTCTCAATAGCAGCGCTATTTATTTCGTACTTTCTTAGGGGTATTTCAGCACGATGTTTCTAATGACCGTTTTTGCTGTTGAAATAAAATAAAAAAACTAAAACTAAACACACAACTAAAAAAGTGTTTGAGAACAGACGCTGGGAAGTCGTTATATTAATCGTATATTATTTTTTTCCTTGGAAAGCTATTTTTTGTAAAAATCTGAAATTCAAGCGTAGTAATGCATACTCTCAATGAACGTTTATGCATACTTTATTTTGTCTAATGGAAATATTTTCGATTTATATTAATTTATCTGTATTGAACAACAAAAATATGTATCCGAATCAGATTATATTATATTTTACTAAAAAGAATATGTATATCTTTTTAATTTTAATTAAAATTTTTATCGATTTGTTAAATCTTATAAGTTTCCACTTATAGGAAATTAGAAATAATAATATATAATTATACATTTCCACTTCTACTAATAAAACATAATGGATATTTATATATATGAAAGTATATACATTGGTGCGCAACAGAATACATCGTTAAATCTAAAGCTAAAAACTTAGCTGGAATTGATTTTGTGTTGGATTTTAAAACATAGTTATGCTTTTGATTAATTAAATTTTAAGCAAAAATTGGTGTTATTCCACATTATTATTTATTAATAAAAATAAAGAATAAATATGGAAGTATGTACGTTGGTGCTCAATGCAACGCATCGTTAAATCTAATGCTAAAAGTCTTAGATCAAATTGATTCCGGATCGAATTTTAAAATTGAGCTACAATTTTACTATCAAAAACTTAAGCAAGGAATTTCCATTCTTCCGCATTATTACTTTAGAAAAATCGTCCTTAAACAATTTTAAAACTCAAAAAATATTTTCAAAAATAATTATTTTACTGTCATGATTTCTTTTCCTATTTTGATAATTTAAAAATTATTTTGAACAGTTTTCATTCAATTTAATATATTATTACTTGGGATTTTAAGACATACATTTAATTGCCAGACAAAAAAATATTTAAAAAAATGCTGAAATTACTATGTTGAATGATTATTCATTAACTTAATTACTCAATTTTTACAAATGTCTCAAAATTTTATTATGAAAAGAAGCTAATTTATTATATTTTTTACCACATTAATTTTCAGATACTTTTTCTATTACATTTATTTTCATAGGATGATAAATTTAACTCCCGTACTCAATATTCTAATACTTATCTCTAAGCTACTATTAGCTTCTATATTTTTTAAACTATATTTTTTCCAACTCTGTTTCCATTTATTGAATTTGATATGTTGAATAATATTAATAACGAATATAAGACACTAAAGAATCCAATAATTATAAAAAAGAGTTGAAAAACCACCATGCCGATTTCATAGATTTCTTCCTTTGAAAATTATATTTTTTGAACCCCTTTTTTCCTATTATATTATATAAGTATATTCATAAGAAAATAATTTGGATCGAGAAAGAGCATATCCCAAATAAAGAGTTAATGCCATGAGTTCTTAATTTGACAAATTTCATTTCCATTGCGTAGTTAAATTAAACAATATGAACATTAGAACTATATAAAGAACTAAATATTTCTAAGATATATCAGTTTTGAATTGTCTGGTGCAGGATAGATAGGTGATATTGTTACTCTGAGATTTAATTTGTTAATTTTATTAATAATACATCCAAAATTCATTTGAAACCAATTATTTCTTAAAATGGTATTTTTAGTATAACTAAGGGATATATTCGTTAATTTTATTTGCATCTATATTAAAAAATAAATATAAATATTCAAGACTTAAAAACCCGTTTTCCAATCTAGCATGCATTGATTTATTATTGCGTCTAAGATAATTTTTACATTTTTACATTAAATATTAAATGATTAGAAAAATATTTTAAAATTTGGCGAATGATCTTATGATTTTATACAATTTAAAATTATTTATTCAATATTTTAAATTCAGTCTACACAAGAAATGTTTAGCTACATAAAGTTGTTTGAATGCAGTTTGAATGCATTATATATACAATTTTATTGAAAACTAAAATATATTGGAATACCAAACGAAACAAACTTTGCAATAAAAGGTAATAAATTACTTATCGATAAATACCATTAAATTTTAACTTTGAAACATAAAATAAATATTTCCAAGTAAAAAATATATTGCTAATGAACGTCTTTTTCTTTATAATGTATTTTTTTATAAAAATAATAATTGTACTTTACATTACTTCTTTTAATGAATGTGATGATTCACTTTAAATTAGAGATTTCACGAATATTTTTTGCTCATATGTTAAAATGTTGGTTAAGAACATTTTTAGATTGGTTTGCCCATTAAATAATAATTAAAATTTTTGTTAATTTTAACAATCAAATATTTCGTAATTTATTTTATCATTTTATTTTTGAAAACATTAAACTGGATATTAATTTTGCTTTTTTGCTTTAGAATTTTTCTTTTAATGTAGAAGCTCGTGGACGCTTGAAAAAGTATTGAGAGTAGCTTTTTTTATTTTTTTCCCTTTAATTACGTTTCGATAAGGTTAAATACATTCCTTGTATAGTATAAATTTGTTTCCTTTTTGTAATTCTCTTCTCAACAATCTTATAATATATTTTTAAATACTAATTTTTTCCATCTAAATTTTGTAATGTAAAAACTTAAGTTTCTTATCTGATCTCTTAATTGTGCGTATTATTTTACCATTATTTTAACCAGTAAATGTACATTTTTTGAAAGTTTAGCTTGTTGATTGAATTTTTTTTAAAAAGAGAGAGATAAAGAGAAAAGCAACACCTTAGAAAGAATATTTTCACACCACTTTTTTAAAAAAGAAACACTTAAAGAAAAGGGATTGAAAGGGCTTTATTGAAAACAGAAATAAAAAGGTTAATAAAATATCTAATGAAAATAAAGAAAATTATCTTATTATATTGATTTTTTCTAAGAATAAAAAATGAACCATTCCCACAAAAGGGTTTTTTTTTTCTTTAAATTATCCCAAATTGAAAGTTTCATGAATTTTGCGCCGTTTTATATTTAAATTAATTGGAATACAAGCTCTATTTGTATGATACAAAATTTTAAAATTCTTGAAAAACATAACTGAATGTCTTTTCTTACCACCGACGCAAAACTAATTTCGCGCCATTAAAGATACGTGCATACATTCAGTTATTAAATTGGTTTAAATGACATAACAACAATATATTTTTCTAAATAAATACGTAATTGAAGAATCATGTAATTGACCAATTAAAAATAATGTGTCAAATCCTTTATATTTAAAATATGCTTGCTGATGCTTAATATTTGAACTCTAGCAACCCTTCAGCGACTTATTTTTAAATTGAAATATAGATAAATGCAAAATTTCGAATGTGGGTGACTTAGTACCAATGCATTCGTCTGAACAAAATTTAAAAAATCTTTCAATTCAAGTCACGAAACATATCCTACTTTAGACGCTTTCTACAATTATGCTTTTTGTAATTTATACATAGCTAATTTTCAATATATTTCTTCTAAAATTTAGCATTTACATTTAAAACGAATATTGATTTTGAACTGGTACTTAAACAATGTTTATCAGTACAAAAACAAACCATTGTTTATGTGTATATTGAATGTATGTATATCAATTTATTGTGTATTTGAATTTCTCATAATTACCAAATATGTGTATATTACTTGATTGATACATATTTGTAAACTATGGCTGTAGAAAGAATAATTGTTCTACTGAAAATGTATAAAGAAAAGAATAATTCCAATCTGCAAAATTATCTGTCAAACAAACATTGATTCATTTATTTTTATTCTACTGTTAATGAAATTATAATCTATATCAGAATGTCTTAAATAAAGCACTTTAATTGTTATTACAAAATAACATGTTTTTAAACTTGTTGGTAGAACACAACATTTTTCAAAACATGGAAATGATCATGAGAATGCATGTTTTTTTTTTGTTTTTTTTGCTTTGATGAAAGTGCAAATAATAAAAATTAAAACATTATTTTGTTATTTCTCAGCGTTACTCTGAAAATATGATCGCATGAAGATAAATTCATATACGATTAAAATCTAAGAACATACATTTTAATTGCATTAACTTATTTTCTATATAAAATTTTTTTTCCGATTTAATTTTTGAAAAATGTGTAGTAAATTAAGTATTTTTCAAACATATTTGTTTCTTTTGTAAGGATGTTCTCCATTGTTAAAATTGGGATTAAATATTGCTTTCTAGAATATTGAAATTACAATAGGTTTTTCATTTCTGTTTTTGTGACTTGGAAAATACTTATTTTGTTCTGCAAGTGCAGTAAAGTTTATAAATAAAGAAAATATTCAAATAAATTTAAAAAATGTTCAACCTCCACAATTACTAAAGAGTAATTAAAAAAATGTTTTTGTTAACTTTTTTTATAATAGTCATAAAATCAGTATTTTAGGTAAATAAGTTGGTCACAAAAAGTTATACATGATTTTGAAAAATAATTGTAAGAATTTTTAATATTTTAAAAATAAAAAAATGGATATTCGATCTATTAATTTAAATTAATAAAAATAACTTTGATATATATAAATTGAAAAAAAAAATGATTCAATCTTTTCAATTAATTGAGCTTTGAAATAAATAAATAAAATTATCTGCTGCGGAAAAAGAAATGATGTAGATGTTTTCGATGTTTAAAAAAAATGCGAAATCGAATATCTTTATTAAAAACAACAAGAAATCGTTTATCATTTAAAAAGCACAAAACCTGGACTCGAAATCGTATTTACTTTCAGGTGCTCTTTCAAATTTTAATAACTTGGTTTTCATTTACAAAATCAATTCTCATTTTTCCATTTCAAATATTTAATTGAAGAAATTCTTCATGTCGTCTTCAATTGCTGCTGCAGCCCAAATCGGAATTTATTGAAATTCCACGAACAGAAAACTTAATTAAATCTTTAGATTCAGAAGAAGTGGACGAAAGGGAAGAAAGAAAGACTGTAGTAATGTCAGATGGGGCAACATTATAGTCGAAAACGGAATTTTCTAATATTGCATAAACTCGGAGTTCTGACTTGAAGAAACACAATTTTTGCACTTCTACCAGCCACGTTACAACGGATTCTGATATAGATATATAGCTTCCTAACTTTGAAATCCAGGCGGAAAGAGACAGTTTTTCCCTCCGATGCTTTTCCACTTTCAAGAAAACGACTGAAAGAAAATATAGAAGAGCAGGCTTGAAGGGGATGGTAGGAAGCAAGAGGGAAAAAAGGACTGAACGTAATAAGCTCCTCAAAGTGGGAGATTTCAGAACGCCTGAAAAATCCTGACAATGCCAGTTTCAGGAGATGTTGCCCAGCTTTCTGCATCTCAGCTTAAATTTTGCCACATTTCCGTTTCGACCAGAGGAATATTTGAAAAGGAATGAAAAAGAGAAAGAGGCAGGGAAGAAAAAAATATCGATTTATGAGACATAAAAAAATAAGCACATAAGAAAAGGAAAAGGAAAAGAAAATAGTGAAATGATAAAAAAAGAAGGAAAAATACATCTCTCCTCCGGGGAGAAAAGTGAAGGGACTGTGTATGGGATACTATAAACCCTATACATTTGAACTTCCCAAGCGTTTCTAATGATCTTAGTCGGTACTTTTTGCTTCAATGACCGTATTTTGTGAACTGGATAGGAGAAATACATTTCGCAATTATTTTCTGACTTCGACTTTTTCGGATGCAGATATCGTTTTCTATGAGTTTTTCTCTCAACTTTTCGAATCTTTTGAAGAGGCATCTGATGTCTCTGAAGAGGAGACATAACTTTATTTTTTGTTGCTCGAATCACAATGGCAGAGTTTTTGAAGGAAATCAAAGACTTCAGGAAATTCAATAAGAAGAGGACGTTTTCTGTTCGCAAAGTATTCCTCATAGGTCTGTCTTTTTTTTTTTTTTTTTTTTACTTCTGAACAAATTCACTTTTTACTAGAAAGCATGATATTGAACACATGAAAATATGAAAAGTATCAGATGCAAATATGAGACACGCTCTCTCTTTCTCTGTTTACTTTCGAACCGCTTCGGGTTTATTTCACGTATTGTAAACTTTTCTCTCTATAAAATTTTATTTATAATTTTTTGTTGCATATAATTTCTAATTATATGAATAGGCTTTATGGAAATTGCAATTCTGCTGAATTTATTTTTTGAAAAATGAAAGTTTAAGTTTAAAATATTGTTTGCAACAGAAAAAAAAACATTCAATTCAAATTTCCAAAATTGTTTATAAATTTGTATAATTCTTATTTTTTATTTTTAACAAATTATGTAATTCTTCTTTTTATTTTATTGAAAGATGACAAATGTCGGTATTCGATAACTAGGAAATGTAATAAAATTAAAGATTATTTTTGCCATTTAGAACACTTTTCCAATAAAAAATGAATACCTAAGACTAATAGTTTAGAAATTAGCTATTTGGTAATTATTCAAATCAAATGTTTTCAAAACACTTGAGGAAAATCAGTAGAGGTTTGGAATATCATCTGCTATAAATTTGT
Organism: Argiope trifasciata; assembly: GCA_026543055.1. Classification (NCBI taxonomy): domain Eukaryota; kingdom Metazoa; phylum Arthropoda; class Arachnida; order Araneae; family Araneidae; genus Argiope; species Argiope trifasciata. Next base: position 4,354,982 of record JAPMOQ010004434.1, on the reverse strand, counting down.
TTTTGGTTAAATTTTTCTACTTATTCATTGTTTCTTTGTTTTGTGTTCATGCATTTCGTTCTTTTGATTATGAATATTTTATCCTAATTTTTCGACCAGTTTTAATGTCACTGTTATAATAAAAAATGCATTTATTTTCTTAATTCATTATAAGTCATCTATTGATCAAGAAAAAAACATTTCCCTTAAAGTATCAATTATTGTTACCTAAAATTATTGTGATTTTCAAGAAAGGGAAAATCAAGAGATTGAAAACATCATATAAAATATGAAAACTTAAAGAACTTAATTTCGATATTATCTTCTCAAAATCTGCAGTGATCAACCTTACTTTGTTATCCTCAAATCGAATCTGACTTTTCAAGTGATTAGTAATGCTATACCTCATCAAATATGAAAATATGTATACTAATGATTTCATACAACTACCAGAAAATTAATAGCTAATGTAATAGCTAAATATATCTTGAAAAACCAGGGTAATTTAACTCTAATGATTTTTTATTTTTCCCTTATATGATGGAATGCTGCCAGTGAGTCTAAAACTTATGTTCATTATGTTATATGATGTTCAATCTGAATACTTTTGTATCCTTTTTACATCCAATTATCGTTTTGTCATTTTCACTTAGAATCATAAAAAATACACACGCTTCAGCCTCTTCACTTTACAATATCGATTTGATGAATTTCCTAAACTTTTCCAGATATTGAAATTTAGTATTTTCAATGAGCACATCTCAGAGATTTTTGTTCATAAGTTAAATTGTGTTTAAGGCATATAATAGAGCTTTGTTTTGATTTTATTACCAATCACAATGGTTTAAATAGCTCTTTGTTGATGTTTAGTTCCAGTGATGGGCAATGGTTATAGTAGAATCGTTTTTTTTAAATAATTATGTTAACCTTTGCGAATGAGGTTATGAATGCTATCAGGCCATTTTAAACATATTCTGTTAAAATATCTGTGCTGGAGAACAAAAATAATAATACATAGTAAATAATAAATTAGATTTATCTACTAGTAAATTCCTAACCTTTTTTACAAAAATATGATTGTAACTGTTGTTAAAACTCATAGCTTCATTCTAGAAGCCAGAATTCATAATGCATGCGAGATTATAGTGACAGTAATATTATAAACCACAACCTCAAACATTCTTTGGCACATATTATAATTAGTAAAATAAAATAATAATATCTACCAAATATAATACTTTACAAGTATGAAGTATTTTCTTCTGATTATTCTCCTGCTATAAAAATACGAATGACTTTTTTTTCTACAAATCATCTTTCTTACTTCATTTTTTTTTTCATTCAACAAATAGAATAGTGCTTAAAAGTGTTTAGTATCAAATGACAAGGAACAAAATTCACGCACTTAATAAGACAGAAAATTTTTCATAGAAAGAAGTGGTAAAAGTATAAAAAATGTTTTCAATTAAAACAAGATAATGTGAAAAATATTTGAAATAATATGTTCATAGTATTCCCAAAATTTAATTGATTATTGCAGAGCTTCTTCAATCATCAGAAAAACTGTGAAAGGATGCAAAAAAAACAGACCAGTTAAATGAGAGCTTGAGATGGAAATATTAATTAAAACCTATCTTTCTAAGTAAAAATGATTAAAATTAATAATACAATTAAATAAAATATAATACATGTAATACTTTAAGTAATATTCTGAATTAAAATATTAATTTATGGATATTAGTGCCATTAACAACATATTAATTAATATCCTACTTTTTAATAACTGGACCAATACTAATGACCAAGTTAAACAATTCTGTAATAATTCTGTTATGCCAAGTAAATTAAAATAATTTTTTTCATGAAAAACGAAATGAAGAAATGGTTTGAAAAAACCAGTCAAATGCATTTATATTTAATATCAATCCTTTGTTTTCTGAAGTGATTGTAAATGCATAAAGCAATAAATAGAAGCTTCTGATTTCATTGGACGTTAAAAAGATATTTACGGCTGATATTCTGTTTACTTCTAAAATGTCCTTCTAGCTCTTACTATTAAATATTTTTTTTTAATTCTACATACGAGTTTATTATTAACTTTCGCTTTCTGTATGCTCAATAATATTTTCCACCTGTTGATTGTTTGACTAATTTATTTTTTACAATGTATTGAAATATATACGATATGTAATTATTACATATACCTAATTTTAGGGTGTATTTATAATAAATATAATGGAATCATTTAAAGAAATTGGAAATATTTATCTTAAGAAATATATAAAGTGTTAGATTTTGTATATATTATTTTGCTAGTGCTGCAATTTATAAATCAAAAATATTTTGTAAGGAAAAGTTTTTCTTTACAGTAAAAAGGGGCTTTCTAGAAATATTATTATATTTAAAGCTGTGAATACTGCATTTTCAATCTTTGAATGATATGAGAACAATTTAACAATATTTTTTTCAAGCTTCAGTCATTTCATTTGATATTACAATTAAAAAATCACAAAATACTTTATTTTTATCTTGTATTCTTCATCTTAAATTTGATTGTGACTGTCAAATTTAGGGATACACAAACGAGAAAATAATCTGATACACATGCACAAAATGAAACTGTTAAAGCATATACAATCATAAATAAAAGATTTTTTTTTTTTTTTTTTTGCTATTGAAAGCTTAAGTGGAGGCCACACTTCATTAATAGCAAAAAGTTTAAGCTCTCTTACTGAAACTTGAAAACTTATGAAAACATTATTGTCATTTACTTGCTAAGAATAAAATTTTTCTGAATGCTGAGATATTTTTAAAAATTATTATCTATATAATTTCTTGTCTTAGTGGATTTAAGACTTAACCGTGATTCTTTTTATTATGAAGGAATAAGTTCATTCTCAAATATATTAGAGGTTGAGTCTTTTCTCTTTCAAGAATGTCTTAAATTTTTATTCATATGAAATTGCATCTGAGAGATAAAGAAAAATGTATCACTTCTTTAATTATTTCATACATTCTACAAATTTAATCATCAATAAATGCTAGTTCAAGTTATAGAGGCATAAAGTGCTCGTTTTGTGAAATTCAGGCTGTACGATTGGAAAACATATTTTAGTATTAATACAAAGTATGAATACGTTTTCAATCCTAATTTTTTTTTCATTCAATTTCATTTTTATACAATTGTATATTGTATGTATTCTATTTCTCTTGATTCCATATTCATAACAAAAGTTTACGAAGACGTTGCATCAATACAAAATATTATTAATTATTTAATTTTTCCTACCAACTTGAAAAAGTTCAGTCTTATTTACCAATAGAATTACTTAAAACATTAAAATATCTTTTTATTGAATAGATAATTTGAAAGAAAATTCAATACTTTGTCAGAATAGAGAGTCTTTAGATAAGGAGCGAACAATCTATTTTTCTCACCAGTTCAATAAAAAAATAACATTTTTCTAGACACATCTAATAAATCAATCTGGGTTTTATTTTCAATATTGCAATACCTGATGACAATTTTTGATACTATGTTTTAAGACAAAACAAAAAAATATAGAAATAAAAGAAAAATTTTACATAAATTGGTATTTTGTTGTTTTTGAGTTTTTATTTGCATTTAATAATATTATTTGAAAAATACTTGCCACATTTGAATTTTCATAATTTAAAACTGCAGGATTTCTAATATTTATTTTACTTTCTCTAATGTTGGAGCTCTATCAAACAAATTTAAGATACCATTTGACAGAATGAAACAAATAAAACCACAAATGGTCAAGCAAAATCCACTAACCACTTTATTTAACACTCGTAAAACATACTAATACATAATCTTTATGAAAAATGGCGAAAATGTGTTTTCCAAAGGAACATAGTATCGTAACTAAAATAAGGACATTCTAAAAATATGATATAAAAAGGCTAAGTAAGTGTTGTTTAAATTGCATCATAAAGTAGGTAAAACGTAATTTCTATTCCAATGCATGTTATGATAGAATAAAATATGGCCATGGTGGTAAATAAAATTGAAAACTTGATTTCATCAAAACACGCGAACTAGACATCAAGTATCTTAACTCAAAGAAGCTTTTCATTGAATTATGAAAACATAATAAAATCCAATTAAATTTTTTATTTTACTGTTTATAATCAAAAACAAACAAAAAATCCTTAGAATTCATAGCTCTCTTAGAATTCAGTAGCCTACGACTTCGCAGCGGGCCAGTTGAGCTTTGGCTACAAGTAACAGAAATCTTTCCTTGTTTACAAAGAAATATGTTTTGTTTTTGAGATAGAGTTCCTGAGCTTACAAAAGCTTCCATCGATTCACTTTTGTGTAAGAGTGTTCTTAATCTCCAGCCTCAAGCACCCAATCTCCATCAGTCTTTCGGTTCCTATTTCTTTGCTTTCCGTATTCTTTCTGTTAGTCCTATTTCGTTTTTCCGATCTCAGACAGTCTATGCTGCAGGAATCTTCAACACAAGTCTCTTTTTTCTGTTACTTTTTTATATGCTTCGTAAGATGATATGTCAGTAGGGGCTTTTCAGATTAAAGTGACTTACACCAGGATATTTGAAGATCTACTTTTTTATTTACAATAAAGAAATATTTATTATAAAAATATATATAAAAAATGTTTCAGAAAATTTTAACCTTTTTTTCCATTCAAAATATATATTTTTATAATCCACTGCTTATAATAGGAATACGAAAAAAGAATATACATTGAAAAATAACCATATTCATACAACTAAAGAAAAAAAATGAAATCTACTATCCAAAATCTTAAGTTATCATGTGAGAATATTACTTTTTTCAAATATCCATTCAAAAGAGAAACATAATATTTTCACATGCCATATTTCAACAAATCTTCCTTATTTATGGTAAACCTAATTGAATTTAGGATATGATTGAAACCCCGACTTAATGGCATATTTCTATAATCGTTTGTAATATCTGTATCATTAATTCAATATTTTTTTTCATTATAAAATGTGATAGTTTCTAAAAAAAATAAATGCAATGCCAAGGTTTCTATAATCGTTTGCAACATCTAAATCATTTATTCATTTTTTTTTCCTTTTTCGCTTTCTTTAAAAAAACATATTTAATATTTTGGCAGCATCACGAAAAAAAAACATTTTTAATTCCAGGCCAATCAATGCCCGGAATTACTTCAAGGCTAATGAATATGTGACTTAATTGAATTTTTAGAACGCATTACTCATGGCGAACCAGCTGGTTGCCAAAGGCGGCTAGGATATATATAAAGAGAGAGAGAGAGACTTTTGATACCGCTCCCCAATGTTTCGCCATAATTCTATATTCTTTTCTTCCGTCGATAACTTCTTACAACCCGACTCTTTATTCTCCAGAAAGAAGAATCGGACACCCGGGCCAAGTTATAACATTTCCTTGGCGGTAAGTCACCAAATGGGATACACTATTTTATTCTTTTCTAACAACCCTAAATGTGAAACACTCATGGCTCAAAATCGATAAACGGCCAATTCTCCACCCATGCATTTTGAAATTTCAAACTTCCACTCCGAAAAATATACATCAGGTTGTCACATGATAAAAAAACAATAATTTAAAAAAATAAATGCAAGTTTATTATTTTAAACATTTTATATACTTTAATTTAAGTTTAAAGAACAGAATTACTTTGTAAAATATACCTTGAAGATGTACTAAGGATCAGAGCAAATTCCACTGAAATTGCCAAAAACTGCTTTACTGTGAATTACATATTTCATCCTTACTGGTTAATTTAAATATGAATGAAAATTTATGTTTTCATTTTTTCATATTTTTATCAGTGTTTTCTTCTAGTAAATCTTGTCCTGATAAAAATTTCTGCAATTTGTTTATTTCCTTCCAACTTTGTTTCTAATTACCATCTTTAAAATATTTTGTTCAATGCAGAAACTTCACTAAGCACTTTAAAAATCTTATTCTATTGTCAAAATAGTTAAGAGACGAATCATATAAAACATCATAGCTTTGTTCTTTAACATTCTTTTGTTACTAATCTCATATCCAGAATACCGACTTTAAGACTTTTCTAAAATTCTCTTTATCTTTTCACTTTAATTCTTTCGATAAAGCCAACCATGCAGAACGTTAATGTGTTGTCAATTTCAGCACTGTTTCTAGGAAACAATTAATCCCTGGAAACTTCCTTTATAATTAGAATTTTTCATTCTAGTATTTTCGTTTGATTTTAATACAAAATAAACCTCAATTCCTGGAAAGAATGCCCATTAGATGTTATTTATAAATAAAAATTTAGAAGTGCTTTCTTGTTATTGTTGTTGGATAGTTTATTACATACTACATTTTTTCAAAGAATTATTAATATGAGCTTAAGTTTCTGCTCCTTTTACTTCTTTATTATTAATTTATTCGCTATCAATTTATAAATAATTTTCCAAATTCTTTTATAAAAGAAAAAAAAAAAAATAGCAATAAATATTTGTCTTAGGATTTTCAATTTTATTACAATTGTCTAGCAGATGTCTTTTTTATATCTTTCTGAAGTTTATTGGAATGTATTAGTTAATAAACCAATATTTTTTTTCTGACCATTAATGAAAAATTTAACATAATTTTATACATTTTAATTATTTGGTAATATAAAATGGAAGCTTAAAAGCAAATATCTATATAACTCATTAACATTTCATAGCTAAAACTAGATTGATTAAAATTAGTATAAAGCTAAACTAAAAATTGTTAACTTTGAATACATGTATTCGTATTATTTTGTTTTAAATAAATAAGGAAGAAATTTGAATTATATATTCAGAAATAACTTTTTAATACTTAGATTCCAATAACAAATTCCAGAATAAATTAATTCAGGAGCATGAATTAAAATATTTTTTTCATAACTTTACAGAAATTTATAATGTCTATATTCAGAGCAAGAATAATTCCGTCTGAATTCATCTGACATTGATGACATTCACCTGACATTGATATATGACAAAATGGACTAAAAAAAGGGTAATATATATATATTCCGAAACAATATTTTTTATTATATTTAGATTCAAATAAGAAATCGGATCAAATCAATTCCGGAGAATGAATTAAAAGATTCTGTACCATAACTTTAAAACTATGTATAACACCTGCATTAAGAACCGGTGTAATTAAGTTTGAATTCATCTGCATGACATTGATACCCAACAAAACATACAAACAAGAAGGAATGTGAATAAGTATATCGAGACAATTATTTTTTTAAACTTACATTCAAATAACAAATTCTGAAATAAATCGAAATAAAAATAATGAATTAAATAAATCTATATCATAAGTTAAAAAATAATAAAAACATTTATAATAAGATCCGGAATAATCCCGCTTGAATTTATCCGAATGATATTGATACATTACAAGAGTGACAAACAAGAAGAAATGTGAATGTGTGCAATCGGAAACAAGAATTTTTAATTTCGGAACAAATTAAATTTAGGAGAATAAATCAAGTATCATATCTTTAAAATATTTATATCATATATATTAAGAGCGTAATAATTTCGTATGAATCAAACTGATGACTTTGATGTATGACAAAATATACAAACAGCTACCCATATTACTTTTATGCTTCAGAAACTACTTAGATGTTATGTTATCACCGAACATCATTCCGGAATAGATCCCAAATGAAATTAATAAAAAACCCATCCAGTCAGTAACATCATGCATATCTGCATCCACATCCGATACCGAGCCAATCAAAAGAAAATCTATTTCCTCATGCTTCAGCCTCCATGGTCTGCTTGGTCCAAAATCCCATCGCATAAAGTCATTAAGAGTTCCATCTGACATTGATAAATGGACGCAGCTCTCGGCTGGAACGCGGTTTGGCGAAAACGATTGAGCGCTGACAAGAACTTCTAGAATATCGGAACCACCTTTTAAAGACTTTGGAAGGAAAGGCTAAGAAGTTTTAATGACACTGCCATCGCTTTGAAATGTGCAAAAACACGCTTACACGATGCTTTGTGAGTTTCTCTTAATATGCAAATCATGAACTTCGTCTTTGAATCAGTCTGGAGAGTTATTAAGATTTGCTACAATACCAGTTCCTAGTAGAAGAGAGATATTGATCAGTCTCTGGATATTATTTAGAAAATTTGTAAAAACTACTATGCTTTAAACATATAGTATTTAATTTTTTATGTTTAAAAGATATATCCATATATATTCCATTATCAGAAGCATAATTTCAAATCATATTGATTAAAATTGCAAATGTTTTAGTGGATTACAAAATTTGGTTAAATACAAGTTATTAGAAAATATAGTCTTCTTTTGATATCTTAAGAATTTGAAGAATATCGAAAAAGGACTTTTTATGCAACTTATTGATAACCTGAGTGAAATTTAGATAAATTTTTTGTTCAATCACACACGCAATTCTACTACTTTTATATTCTTCGTCTTTTATTGTTCATCATTGCTAGAATAAAAGAATTTAAACGGACAAAAATTGTTTTATGAGATATTATTATTTAGACAATTTGCATTCTTATCTTTACTATCACATTTTTTGCATTTTTTTTCCTTTGCTTATTTAAATTGTAAGAAGAATAAAAAATAAAACAAAATTTGCAACATATTTTATTTTGTAAAAGCTGGATTTTTTTTTTGTTCAAAAGTATACTTGTTTCCACTGTTTAGAAAATCTCAATGCCTTTAATCTTATATTCTTCTTATTTTATTTTTTATTATTGTTATGATGAAATAATTTAAATGAATGAAAGATTATTTTTTAAATATCATTATTTAGGAAATCCGTATTAGCATTTTTACTATCACATTATTTAGAAAATTCATATTCGTATCATTATTATCACATTACTTAGAAAATTTGAAAACCACTATCAGTAAACTAAGCTCACGGAATTTCATTATCTAAGATTTATGCTTCAAAGAGAAATGATTGCGCACTCCTTTATTTACAATATATATTAAAATTCCGATTTCAAAGCACATTGATTAAAATTGCAAATGATGTCAAGAGTGGATATATACAATTTGACAGAAAATGTATTCTTCTTTTGACTATTTAAATGGAAAATAAATTAGAAAAAGGTATTTTTGTAATATATTTTATTGTATAAAATCTTGATATATTTTTTTTTTCAATCGCACACACATTTTTATAATTTATGTAATTTCAAGCTAACAATGAATTTAATCTTAGGCATTTTATTTTCAAACAGAATATCTCTAAAAATAATTTATAAAGAAAAAATGCTAGAAAACCTTATTTTAAAATAAGGTTATAAAATTAAATATTTTATAACCTTATTTTTGAAATATGAACCAAATGTATATGGGCTCCCCTTTTGGCTTATACAAACTATGGCCCAAGAAATCTATTAATTTTTCTTTATTATTTATTTATTGCCTTTTAATTATAAAGATACTACAATCTTTTTCTAAAACTATTCTTTATTTTTATAATTGTTATCATTATCACCATTCCATATTATTATTACACCTTTCCTTAAAATGCTTATTTGTGTGAATTAATGCTATAAAATTTGTACTTCAATTCTTCAAAACAAATTAAGCTTAATCAAAGCTCAAATAATTTAAAATTCAAAAAATAAGGAGTATAATTAAGAAAATAACTTAATTGTTAGTTTAAGATGTAATAACGGTACTGAATTTAACATGAGTAATATGCATTATTTCTGTATTGAATTGAATAATCTTGTTTTATGTAGTAAGCTGTCACTGAATGAACATTTAGCATGTAATCACATGCATACTTAAAATATAAAATCAATAGAAGGCTCAATAATTTTGATAAAAAATTACGGTTATTCATTCTCCTCAATATAAGTAAATTTACTTATAAATAAGATTGACAATATAAGCAAACAATAGTACAGAAATCTTTGTCATACAATAGCTCAACTAATTATTGCTTCTTACTTGGATTCTTCTTCATTACAATATACACTAACTAAAATATTATTTACACCACGATACATGTTGAACAAAATTTTTATAAGTCGTGGAAGTCAATATTATATTTTTTATAGTTACATATTTGGAATTCATTTTATTTTTTGAAAATATTGCAGTTTCAAATTGTTTTTCAAAATGCAAATATGATTGTAAAAATGTTTATATGTATTTCATAAAATATATTATAGGCTTAATTAATTTAAAATGCTCGTTTATAAATATATTAATTTTATCCTTTTCTTGTTTGAATAATGAGCTTTACAGTAAGAAAAATACTTTCTTTTCTTTTTTGTAATTATGCGAAACTATGATAAACTCCAACATGGATAGAGTTTACTCAGTGCCTTAATAATAAAAAAGAATTGAAGTATGAATTTATGGTAACGATATTCTTTGACACATAAAATTAATTAATCAATTGAAGTAATTAAATTGCATGTTTGCATAAATAGTTCATGTTATCTTTAAAACGTTTAGAAAACTTTTCTAATACACATAATTTATCAGAATTATAGAAATGTTCATTTGAATATTTTTTCAATCTATTAATAACATTGATTTAAAGTTTAATGGAAAGTGAAAAATGACTCTATTATGTCAAAATACTACAACAATAAATAATGCTTCCGTATAGTATTAATAAATTACCGTTATTATTCCTTAATACAGTAGCAAATACATCTTCAGCAGCTGTATTCTTATTATGATTAGTTATAGTTTGCTATATTTGTGTTAAATACATTTGAGGGTATTTTTTATTAAATGGATACTCTTAATAAAACTAATGAAAATGGATTAGTTTCTAACTTGCCTCCTATTTTCTGAACAAAGTATCTTAAAAATTGCAATAAAAATACAAAATTAGTCTTTAGATAAGCATTATACAGAAATTATGATTTTTAAAAAAGGTGGAGGATTCTTTAAAGCAAAGAATAGTACTCCTGTCGTAATTAGATTAAATAATTTAAAATAAATTCAAAATTGAACAACAAACGAAGTATTACAGTCTCATGAATTAGTTAACGAAGTGAACAATGACAATGGATGAGTTTGGTCATCCTCACTAAAGTGATTATAAATTTTTGAAATATGTGCTATGAGAGCTTTTACCTATATTGTACATGTTAATTCAAAATAAATACAGTGATTACAAACGGCTATTACTATTTAAGGAAAATGAATTTGTTCATAAGATTGGAACATAAAGTAGATGGAGCTTCAAAATTTCAATTGCATACGTCATAAATGTTCTATGTGTCTTCCCTTAATCACAGGGGCCATATCTAGACAGTAGTCAATTTCAAGCCCTACATTCTGAACCCTGCCTGCAATCACAAACGCAAGGGCATTACAAATGCGTTCTATTTGTTGTTCAATTATTTCAGACTTAGGGGAGTTTTGGAGGAGCTTCTACATGTGTATGTGTTCCAATGGGAGTCCTGAGAACTAAAGTACACAATGAACATTTATGGCGCATGTAAAAATATAATTTGAAGTTATGTCTGCATTAAGTGTTGATCTTATTGACAAATTCATTTTCATGAAATAAGATCCGTTTTTAATCACTATATCATTTTGAATTTCCCTGTATTATTTTACTAATATGTTAGAAATTATTCCCCAACAAACTTTTTCAATAACTGTATATCGAATCTTAGTACATTTTTATCGGATGGATATTCTTAACGTAATAGATGAACATAGATAAATTTATACCTCCTGATATCGGTGAATTGGATGACACAGTTAAGCCATAAATTGGCTTTTATACCAGAAAAATACAAATCCAATCAATCAATCTTTATTTTAGTGCGCTATTTCTTAAAAATTGCATTAAAAATATAAATTCTTCATTAAATAAACATTATGTGAAACTTATGATTAAAAAGAAAGATGGAAAATCTATAAAAAAATACATAACATTTCTGTCGTATTTAAATTACATAGTTCCAAATAAAAAGTGCAACTGAACAACAAATGAATCATGATAGTTTGAATTCATTTACAAAGTGAGCAAAGTCAAACGATGGTGTTGGTTTAGGTCCTCATCGCTAAAGTGATTATATCTTTTTGTAATATGAACCTTTTACATATGATGAATTATTGTAGAGCTATATTAGCAATCATTTTCTGACAATCTTCTCTCAATGGAAGGTTATCGAATTCGACGCAATGTATTCATCAATTATTATCATTGCTATGGTACTCATTTTAATCTAAATGATATTTCTAGAACAATTACAATCCAAATAGAGAAGAAGAATCCATTTATCTAAATTTTGATACTTAAAATACCTATCTTTAATTAAAATGCTTCCCTAAATAGTAGAAACATTTTATGTAATCAATTTCTATATTTTATTGTCAATACTTTTGAAAAGACGCAATGTGTGTTACTTTATCCATCTCCAAGCGTCCAATCCCTTCACATTCCTTTCACCAATACATGCTAATGATAATTCACGTCGTTGAAGACTAATAATATCAATTTTCTAATATGAATAACACATATTTTAATTCTAGTGAGTAAGCCCATTTTGCTCAAAACCGAATGCTAATAAACGTAATTAAGCTTCCTAGATTGGATAATAGTCTTAACATTTCAGCGGTAATATTTCTCAAATATTGCGTCTGCAGTTATCACCAGTCGATGCTAAATCTTTCCAATGTCTTTCCGTTCACCGTTCCGAGTGAATGTTAATGTTCAAACAAACGACCATACCGTTCCGTGATGACTCCATTTGTTCTGCACAAACTGCAGAAGGTGGAATTCTGGAATTTAATGAAGCCCGAAGAATAGAAATTGTCACGCCTCGCCCGAAAAGCCCTCGCAGACATAGATTTATGGCTTAACATAGCTGTAATGAAAAGTGAGGTTTTTATTCCTTTTTACTTTTCACGAATAATGTCTCTTTCTATATCCGTGGAACCTTTTTTTTCATTCCATTCTCCTTTCATTGTATATTTCATCAGTCGAGAAAATACAAACGCCAAAGTAATCTTGAAAAGAAGGAAAAAAACCTCAACAAATGGCTCCAGAAATGATTGTTAAAGCTTTCTTTTGCCAGATTAAATTGTTTCGCATGATTTAAAGTTGAGAAGTTCTGTTGAATTGCTATCTAAATATAAATCTTTGTAATATATGAATACGAAAAGAAACATTAAATGGTCGTTGGGGTAAATTAAAGATTCATGTTATGATTTATAGTTTTAAATTATGTAATTTCAGTAATATATAGAGCATTCTGCTGATTTTTCTTTAATAAATTACTTTGTCTTACTTTCAGATAAAATAGTTTTAGTTAATTTTATTTTTTTGCACATTTACAGTCGTATGTGTTCTTTTCTTAAGTTCTTTTTACATTATATGCTCATGATTATTCAGATAGATACTGAACATAAATTATACATTAAAAAATAAGATAAATAGTCTTGGTTCTGATAAATTGGCCTTTAGGATTCACACGATATTAAATAAATGCGAATTAGTTAGATTGTGGACATAAATCAGAGTAATAGATCTGGTTCCTTGAAAACATCAAATTTACTAAAAACGCTCAATAGAGAAGTAAAAAAAGGCAATAATATTAATTTAATACAAAATAATTTATTACAATCTCATTGTATTGATACGAATATCGTCGGTTAGAATTCTGAATGCTAGATCTGGTTCCTTGATAACACTAAAATTACGAAATGAACTCAATTCAGAAGTAAGAAAAATGTACAGAATTTAATGTAATATAATTCATTACAACCGCATTGTATGAACACGAATATCGTCAGTTATGAATTAGATGGTTGATATGGTTCGTTGATGAAACCAAATTTAGTATAAAAGCTCAACAGAGAAGCAGAAAAAATTTACAAAATTTAATGCAAAATAATTTGCTATTTTTGAGGTAAAAGGTAATCATCTGTCTCTTGATATGCATGCTATAAGCAAATTTTAATGTTATTTTTATATGAAATATTTTATATCAAGTGATTAAAAATGGTCTCCACCCGAGAAAAAAATTATCGATATCCTGTTCAATCGTTTTAAAATAAATTTATATTAGGATAATAAAGTAATTTTTTAAAAATTAGTTATGCATGCAGCTTTATATATGTACACACGAACATACATAAAGTGTAATTTTGTGTGCACGTGTATTTGTGTGTGTGTGAGAGAGAGAGAGAGAGAGAGTTAAGTATATATTTATTCCAGGCAAATAAAGCAAAAGAAAAGAAATATCCTCAGTCGAAATAAAAATTTGTTTGTGAAGATGAAAGTAAATGTTGTAAGCATTTTCACTCTCATCAAAAACACATAGTTAAACTTAGTAAATATGTTATTAGGCTAATGTAAACACTACTGATTTGAAGAAAAGTTTCAGGTGTTTAAATTCACCAGCACACAACACTTCATTTGTGTGATATATAATATCTGAAAAACTTTATCGACCTTATTGTCATAGGATAGTCCATATTATGAGGTCTGAGATAATTATATAGTGGGATTTTATGGAATAACAAGTCACTTCTATGGATTAATCAATATCAAAATTTAAAATAAAACCCATATGCATTACTATCACTTCTAAAAAACATTGATGATTTTACTTAAAGTAACAATGTGAATTTCAATCTCTTTTTAAATAGGCAAGGTTCATTAAATTAAATGCATTAAAAATTACTGAGGAATTTTTTTTACTAATATTTGATTCGTACATTTCTCTTTTCTGAACGCCCGTTGTTACGACTTATTTAGCAATTTTTATTTTAATACTTCACAGGAAATTATTATGTCGATAATGTATAATTAAATTAAAGAAATAATATGGGTGAACAATATATAAAGTTTAATATATCTATTTCTAAATCTGATTTATACTTGAAGTTATTAGAAAGTTGAGAGAAAATATCTCTGATATCATCCTCGTCATCCATTCAAAACGAGTTAAAATTATAGATACATTCGTTCAGATATTTAAGATACAATTAGTAAAACATCATCTTAAATATTTTATTAATTCTCGTTATTCAGCTAATTCGCGAATCACGCGGGAGACACGCATTCGTGAAACACACATGAAGCATGTATTTGTGAATCTTGCCAAATCATTCAGCACAAATAAAAGAAAACTTCTGCGAACATCCAATCATACAGAAAAATATTTTATATCAAGTACACCAACTTTGCAAATAGTTTTTTTTTGCCTATGGAGCAGCAGGTGACATTCGGATAGACTGTTTGTTTTTATAACCAACAACAGCAATTTTCGATACACCTTGCACTGCAGCTCCTCTACACATTTTTATAAGAAACACGTTACACAAGTTAATGGAGATCTAGAGAAAAAGATAAATGACTTTCTGCATGGCACTCAGTAATATTGCTGACTGAGATAGAAAGTACTCAAAGCTTCAACACTGATACCAGAAACGGAAATTACTACTTCAAATACAATCTCACCGGAAGTTGAGGCGGTTGCATTTTCAGCAACAATACAAAAGGATGTATCTGGAATCTCTGGATCTATTCAAGGAAAGAAAGCGCTAAGGATAGAACCGACCATTGACTAGAGAGATCATACTGAAATATAACAGAAAGGAGTTCTTTATTTGTTTGAAAGTAAAATCATAAAAATGGTGATACTTCAAAGAACCCATTGGTTTTAATACAAACGCGCTGAAGAAGCGGATTAAAAAGAGTTTTGTGAAGTATTTTGACTGTGGAATACATAGAGAATTATTTCAATATAGTAGGAAAAAAATTCTGTAAAATCAGCAGATTTATTTTTAGAATAACAAAAGACATGTTGTTTTCAGCATGACAAATGACCAGGAACAAGTTTATCACATTCTATATTTTGAGACAAACATTTCTGACATTTTTCTTGTAAAATTCAAATTTAAACATGGTAAAACTTTTGATTCGTAACATTTTTCATGTGCAGAATTTTTAAAAATACAATACTATTTACAACAAAATTCAAAATTCATTCATTCATGCAAAGTCATATAATCATATCTTTAAAAACAATTTATTCCTTAATAATATCATTTTTATGACAGTATGTTTTACTGCTGAAATACCGATTTAATGTTAATGATTTGTTTCTTCAAAATTTTCTGATTGAAATCAGCATTAAAAAAAATTAAACTACTGATATTAATGAAGCCAGACATTCCATATTTTTATTATAAATATGGCTTTATAATAAAAGATTGAAAATATATAGTTATAGATTATAAATTTCTTCAATTGTTATGTGTATTAATACATTTCATATTTTAGCATGGAGCCACAAATTAATTATACATCACAC
>JAPMOQ010004434.1:4271635-4338275 GCA_026543055.1 Argiope trifasciata | reverse complement strand
GGAAAATTTTATATTTTGGGAACTTTTTATATATATAGTTGTTTCATTTGTTGATATTTTTTAATGTTTTGCTTTGTTTTTGTCTTTTGCTTCTAAAATTGGTATGTCTCTTTTGCCTTCACTTTCAGGGGATTTTCGGGCCACGAGGTGTCAATACTTTTGACCATTGTCCACCGATGCCTCACAGAAAAAATCCCTTATTAGGATCCCTTATTATATATATCCCTTATATTATATCCCTTATTATATATATATATAAGAAATGTTGAAAATTCGAATTTCTATTATATGCTTTCATTATGGAAAAAGAATACAAGGAAATGAATCCTTTACAAGAAAATGAAATCATACTACACATGGAATAGTCACTAACGACAAAATCGTAAATGAATATGAAATAAAACCATTATTCTTTAAATTTTCAAATATTTTTCAATTTTATACAGCTTAGAAGATAATAGTTTAAAATAAATTATCTTTTTTAAAATTCAACAATCAATTTTATTACAAATTTCTGATATTTTGAAACTGTTTAATTCAATAAAATTAAAAATGAAATAGCATTCTTCAACATTCATTATTACTGTAAGAATATGTAAGCAATATGATGACTCTGACATTTTGTTTTTCATGATTTGAATGATGAAAGACCGGAACCTTTAAATTTCCTGTATAGATATTTTCAAAAAATAAAGTTATTGATCACCTTCCGAACAATTGTATTTTTTGGTATTGTTAATCCTCTCTGCAAAATTGACATATTTTTTGAAAATTATCCTTTATTCCTAATAGATAATAATAATAAAATGTTGTTTGAAGAATGATTTAGATAAATCTGTTGTCGGTATTCACATAAAACGCACAGTTCACTTTCTCCAATCCATTTAGTACCATTTTCCAAAAATGCTCACCTATAATTTTAGTCTAAAAAGCAAACCAGCAAAGAATTTATTCAAAGATGAATTTCTATTTAATAGACCAAAAATAATTTAACATATCTCTTATGAAAAAGACAAATGCTTCTTCCAAAGACATAAATAATGTTTCTCCTGAAGGCGAACTGAGAATAAGAAATATGGCTCTAGGCAATGAACTCTAAAAAAATGGCTGACTTAGATTTCGAAAAAAAAAAAAAAAATGAAAGATATGAGCTTGGCTACAGGACTATACGATATCGGAAGATGTTGAAATGCTCATTAGTTTCGAAAAATGGCTTTTTGAGCTTTTAGAAAACAGGGAATTCTTCTTTTGTTACTTGTTACAATGGTACTAGAATCGGTTCACCTATCTACCAGTTTTTAATAATTTTAAAAATAAGAATAATAAGAACTTTCTTCCTTTTTCAATCAATAATTTTTGGGTAATTACTAAAATAATTTTCTTTGTTTCCATTTTTTTATAAAAATGGACTTTTTTTCTGAATTATATATAAATAAAAATAATGAAATAATACAAAATATTTTTGGAAGAAATATAATTAATGATTTTTCTTCTAATTTATCATTGATGTGTGCAAATTCTGTTTGATTTTAACAAGAGTGAGCCTGTATTATTTGTCTGTGACGTATGATCTTTTAAAATATCACAAACTTCATTGTAGTTGCACTCAATATTATGAAAATCAAAAACAAGCATTTCGTGATGTTTCCGTATATTCTTTCTGATTTTTTAGATATTATTTTACTTTAAATTTTTATTTATTCTGTTTGATTTTTTAAGAGTTAATCCACTGTCATTGAAATTTATTTATCAACTATTTTAAAATGGCATGATTTTTTTTGTGAAAATTTCTTTCAAATTGCTGCTAAAACGATATATCTTTATTTAATTTCTCTCCAAACGATTTTTTTTGAAAAGTTGACAATTTTATTCTTTATTATTAAAGAATATTTCCACCGTGTTTGAATGAAATCAGGCCACTAGGACATGGGAAAATGCATATATATACAATTAGCTTTATTTATTTAAAACTTGTTAAAACAATTCAATTTGTCTCTAAATAAAATAACTTCTTTTTGCCTATTTTTTTCAAATACTGTAAGGATATTTTTTTATTCTTTTTCCCAAACAAAACAACGGAATTTCGTATTCTGATACTGCGAAGAAGTTATTTGATTCATTAAACAAAGGTTGAATAATTCCACCTACGATATAATTAATTATGAACAGTACTTTACCCGATAACAAAAGCAGTGAGCATTTTATAGATTAACCAAATAACCGCAAAATGCATTTTAATATCCTTAAAAGCCTTTTCACTGAAATGAAACACAACTCGCGATATTTGAGCCTTTAAACATCTAATTGGATTAACTAACTCTTGAAAGCTGAACTGATTTTATAACTTAGATTAATCAAGTTCGAATTTCAGCAATTCTCCTTCGAGATGAGAAAATATATAACTTAGCTCATTTCTACCATTTCTGAGAGACATTTAATCTTTTCTAGTGACAGACTAACTGAGCCCTTCAATTTCTATCCAGGAAAGCTAATAGAAGGATTGCCTCAATCAGTTCAGTAATTCGAGAATCTGCTTTGACCTATTTTATTTACGGTCGAATACCGGGACTAAAGCAATAAGTTTCGATATTCTCTCTCTCAGCATGTTATTAACTATATGTTTATATCTTATTGCATCTCTTCATTGCTTTGTTCGGAAACACAGAGTGTTGTTTAGGAAAATGTAAATAATAACCTTTGACATAGAATTAATCTTGTTATTTTGAAGGTTATAGAGAGCTGATTAAGGAGTGATTTTATTACTATAATTGAGAGAATATTTAATTATTGAAATATCTCGGATGTGTATTTTAAAAATAGACTGTTTTGAATAAGTCATGATAGCGCTAATCAGATATGGGAATGCCTTCAGCTAATATGTGTTTGTTTTAGTAGTTCTTTCAAAATTATCTTCTCTCTGTTTATAAAATTAAAAATTAGAACCTTATAAATTTCTTAAAAATAAGTAAAAGAAGACAAGGATATAATCTCATATGCTTTATTTATTCTATAAATAATATTTTTCTATATAAATCATCCTCTAAAATTTCTATGGTGTATCGTACTAAGCCAGAATACCTTGCCTTTAATTCAGCAAGAAATGAACATGTTACCTTTTAGATTAAACAAATTTACAAGATGTTACTGAAATGTTTTGGATCTGTACTTTGGAAACTGATAATTTTAAATAAGTCATGATTGCGCTATTCAGATATAGGATTACCATCATTTCATATGTATTTGTTTTAATATTTCTTTCATCGCTAATTTTAATCTATGTGAAAATTAGAAATGAACATAGAAAAACATAAAAAGAATAAACAAAAAAATAGGGATACATATTTACATGCTTTATGTCCTCTATAAATAATAATTATTTCTATAGAAATATTCTATATAAATTATTTCAAAAACTGTCCTGCTGCATCGTAATAATCCGTAATACCTTGCCCTTGATTCAGTATAAAAATAACCTGTATTTACCTGCATAAACAGTGTTATAAGATGAAGAATATTAGAAGATGAAAGTAAAACTTTATTAAGGATTATTTACTATAATATAAATAAAACCTCAAAACCATCCACGAAATATTTATATTTAAACTTCCATTCACAATTTATTTTTGAAATATATTTCATACAAACAAAGCCACTGATGAAAACCACCAAAAAGATGTTTTTTTTAAAATTTTTTTATTTGAACGAACACATTTGAAATTATTATAATACTTACGAGTCACATTAAAATTAATTATTTGCATTTTATTCCATTACATTTACTCTTGTATAACTCCTTAACTAACGCAACGTTAGAAAGGTTAAACACATATTGTGCTTATTATCAAAATAATAACATAATTAATAAAAAGTTAAAGCATAAATTTTGAACCTATTCGATGTTTTAAAACTTTTAACAGTTTCGGATTGCCTTCTCAAATCTAAATTGATTTTGGGTTGTACCAGTGTTGAGATGGGTTGAATCTTAAATAGAGTAAGCTTATTCACTATATCTTTACACAATTTGGAAATGATGGTTCTCCTTTTCCATTAAATTTCTACTATAGAATATATGTTGCTTGCAAATTGTCTACTCTGATATTCTTATCTTTATGTTTTATACTAAGAGTAAAACATTAAGGTAAACTTTGAATAATATAATAGGTAATTTCATATGGCAGTTATTCTCAACCTGTTGGGTGCGCCCCCCCTAGGAGGGCGCGAGCATATCCAAGAGAAAAGGTTATTTAAAAAAATTGATTAATTGACTGAAAGGAAAGAACACACACACACATACAAAACAAAATACATTTCGACATATTTAATAATTAACTTATTAAATTAAAAAAACTTACTAAATTAAAAACAAATTTAATAATTATTAGTGAATTCCTTTGGCCTGTCTTGCAGAACAAAGTTTTTCGAAGGGGGTTTAATATTAGAAAGTAACTATATTAGAAATAGACACTCTCAGCTCTTTTTCTATATTTAGTTTAGATCTATATTTTGTCTTCAAAAGCCAGTTTCACGAAGGTAAGATGTTGAAAATGGTAGTAGAATGTGAAATGCCCTTGTTTTTAGTCCAGAAAACTCATCATCCTTTTCCTGCCCCAAATACAAAGAGGGATTTATTACTAAATTGTCATTTGGTTTCACCGCTTACCGTGAAGTCTATGAAGGTTTCTTCCTCTTCAATTGAGAGTCATTCGGGAGTATTTTGAAATGAATCCCTCACCCACTTGTAACTTGATATCAGTTTGTCGTCAGCAAGAAAGCACTTTTTAAAATTCTTTGCTAGCATTACTAAATGATTTTCAGTGGTTACAAAAACCACTTTTACATGTAAGCCTTCAACTTTGTAAGTTTTAATACAATCATACAAATTCGCAAACATTGTTAAGTTTTCTTGCTTTAAATTTCTGCTCCACAATTCCAATTTCCTATAAAAAGCATTAACTTTATCACTCGTATCTAATATATGTGTATTTGCTCTTTGCAGTTGAAGATTCAAGTTATTTAATTTCTCGAATTTGTCAACCATGTAGCTCAATTTCATTACAAATAAACTTTCGCGAAAACTCTCAGCTTCCGGTCAGTTTTCTTCTTCTAGGAAAACGGCAATTTCTTCTCTTAATTCATAAACACGTTGCAAAAATTTCCCTCGTGATAATCATCTGGCCTCACAATAAAATAGCAACACTGAATATACTACACCCATGTCTTTACAAAGTGCGGAAAATATTCTTGATTTCAGGGGTCTCATTTTTATATAATTTACTACGGTTACCGCCGTAGTTAACAAAATATTCAAACCAGGACTCATTTCTTTGGAATCCAAAGCTTCTATGTGGATCATGGAATTTGTCCAGATGCACTGTGGCGATTTTTGTTTCACAGGTACTTGAAAACTTTGCAATCTTCCGGACATAGAACGAGCCCCATCGATGCATATTCCGACGCAATTTTTCCATTCTATGTTTAGCCTCGTTCATAAAATCATTTAAGATAGCAAATAATACGAGTGCTGTTGCTTTGAGCTCTATTGGTTTGCAGAAAAGTAATTCTTTTACTACTGACAAATCATCACACAATCTAACATAGGCAATGAAATGAGCATCTTTATTACTGCCTGTTGCCTCATCGAGTTGTAATGAAAACAATTTGTTACGTAACAATTTAACACTCTAAATCTTCAACTATATCAGCAATTCGACGGGCAACAGTATCATTTGAAAGAGGTATAGACTGCAATTGTTTTGAAAAATTATCTCCAAACATAAAATCTACAATCACAATTGCGGCTGGCGAAATAAGCTCTTCACCAATGGTGTGAAGCTTTTTACATCTGGTTATTTTATATGAAACTTTGTACGAGGCAATTAAAACTTTTTCATTCACATACAAAGTTTTTTTAAACAACGATTTTTGCTTTTCATGTGATTTTAATTTTAATTCGAAGAATTATCTAGGTTTGTTTACGTACTCACTATGAAGCGTTTCCAAATTTCGTTTAAGTTTATTAGGTTTCATGCTGACTGTCCCCAACATTTTTGAGCAAATGATACATAGGGGCCTTTCTTCTTCATTTACTTCAGTACTAGTGAACCCAAAATTTAAGTATTCTTGAGAATATTTTCTTGATTTTATTTTCGGAGCCGCGCTCGACTGTGTACTTGTTGATGCTTGTCTATCGTCTAATGCTCGCTTACGTCAGCTTAAAAATCTATCCATGATTCTGCATAAATCTAATGCCTTGAATATTTAATACGGTGAATTGCAATTACACGAAAATATATGTAACATACAGAATAAATTCAATAGCAATAGAAGGATCGAATTGAATGAGATTGTCTGGAATTGAAATTGGCATCGTAGAACTTTCTCCTTCTTCCTATGAGAAAACAATTTTTCACATCTGCGCATGCTCCTAACTTAACTTTTAAACCGACCAGACAAATTGAAACTTCTCCCGAAATCATGAGGATGTTCGTCATGGTGGGTCGCAAGAGCAATAAAAAGTCATAGGATTCTAGTTTTTCAATGCTGAGGATCGGTGTTGCAAAATTTCAATAGATTTCCGTATTCTTGGTAATTTGTAAAGATTAAAATTAAGATTGTAGTGTAGGTTAGCGCCAAAATACTCAAAATACATTATTATTGTACACATTTTTTGTATGCGATGGGGAGAATGGGGGGGGGGGCGATGAAAATTATGACTGAAAATTGGGTCGGGAATACTAAAAGGTTGAGACACACTGTCATATGGGGAAAAGAATTGCTTCCAAACTATGTCAATGTGAAGAGAAACTGAAGACTATATTAAATCTTCATGCTCAAAAGCTTTCAGAATAGGATTTTATTGTGTCTCTATAAATCTCATTAACTCCAAACACCGTATAAAATTGTATTAGAAGTATAGATGTGAATTACTATTCTTAGTTTAAACGAAGTCCTAGTAATATATCATTCCTATTTATACTATTGAGAGTGTTAAAAAGACATTAATTTATTTGTGAGCTGTTGTAGTTTATAATGGCATTATGTTTGGTGG
Organism: Argiope trifasciata; assembly: GCA_026543055.1. Taxonomy (NCBI): domain Eukaryota; kingdom Metazoa; phylum Arthropoda; class Arachnida; order Araneae; family Araneidae; genus Argiope; species Argiope trifasciata. The sequence goes on along the minus strand of JAPMOQ010004434.1, from coordinate 4,331,227 downwards.
ATTGAAGATTCTTGATAGTATTTTAAATGTGTCAGTCAAAACCTGATCACACCGATCCATCAATAGATGCAAAGGAATTTTAAATATTGCCTTTCAATTATTGCAGAAACTTAAGTTACTTTATACTCCGAGCAGTTTTCTAGTGTAATAATTTCCATCTAGTTTGTGTCTTGATATATGGATGTGAGGCAGTAACTTTCACCATTTGATAGTGACAATGAAGCAATAAGATCAATATGTTTCGAAAACTTTCGCACTGATTTTAATTTCAGTGATAAATATTCAATGATTCTAAGAGCTATTAGGCTGAAATAATTTAAAAAACAAAATTGCATTCCACCTTTTCAACCTTCAAATAAAGAAATCATGGAATGTCTAGAGGCAATACAGAAACATTCAAATATTTCTAGGAATTTCAAAACATTTTAAATAGATTTTAATAAAATCTTATATTTTCCTCAAACTTAATCAGCCAAAATCTCGATTTTTTCGGTTTTTATTTTTTTGCCTTTTTTTATTTTTTGGGGATTATTTCGTGCATTATTTTGTACGGAAAATATTTTGAATACCATCAAAAGAAGTCTGTGAAAATTAATAAGGTGAATAGTTGTCAAATTTCATGCTTTTCAATAAGGATAAACTTAAACAGAAATATAATATTAAAATTTTTTCAATATTAATGAAGTAACATCTCATTGAATTTTTGATATCATTCTTGTCTTTTAACGTTTATAAGAAGATGTATATTGCAGCTCTTTTTATCTCTGCAAAATTCTGGTTGCTTTATGAATTCCAAATAATCTCAAATTCTTTCTACACTAAAGTATTTTAAATTTCTTTAGTTTCTCGGAAGAAGAAAATTTAAAAATTCCAGAGATATAAATGTATTTAAAGAGATTCAAACAATGATAAATTGTTTCCATTTCGTTACATTTTGAGTATCATTATAGTGGCATTCACAATCCAAACTGGTTAAAAAAATCAGTAACAAATTTATAAAATCTTAGCTTTTATTGGTTTACATTAACTTAAAGACAAAATATGTCAGTTCATGTATTACAGGGTTTCCTCACTTTAGTCTCAACTGAAATATTGGTGAACTGTTTGATTGCTTCTATAATGTTCTTCTTTCTATCCTTCTACACAATTTTAGTTGATTGATGGATTACTAGTAACTTCAAGTTTTTGCTGCACTAAAAATATTAATCTGTTTATCGTCACTGATAAAAACATACCTGAAAGTTTCAGTGATGGAATTGCATTTATAGATATCAAAAAATAATAATTTCTTTTCATCGCATTTTCTTTATTTTTATAGTGACGTAATCAATATTGGTTAAAACTATCAATGGCAAATTTATTTAATCTTAGCTTTAATTGATTAAATTAACTTAATTCCATAATATTTCGCTTATAAATGAATTCCAAAGTTCTCTCATTTCTCTCTCAGCTGAAATATTAATGAACTTTTTATTTTCTTCTATAGTATTTGACTTAAATATTATACTTAAGTCAAATGACTTATTAAGTAGTATTTAAAAAAATCTCTTTAGTTTCTGTGACAGAGAAAATTTGACAATTCCAGAAATGAAAATGTATTTAAACAGATTCCACAAATAATATTATTTCCCTTTATTGCATTTTCTATATCTTTATAGATGCAGTAAAGGCAATTTGTAAATTTCAAAACTGGTTAAATGTATCAATAACAAATTTATGGCACCTTTGCTTTTATTTATTTACATTAACTTAATGACATAATATTTCATTTAGTTAACGAATTTCAGGGTTCTTTCATTTCACGCTCAACTGAAACATTAGCGAACTGTTTATTTCCTTCTATTAAGTCTTGCGAAGTTCATCACAGTTCTCATGTGCCATCCAGTATCCTGTTTCAGAGGCCTTACCTCCAACAGGAACACGACTTAATTGCAGCTTGGGAAGCGGTGGGACGAATTGAATTGCCTGGATACGATTGGATATTGCGCCCTCTAACTAATGAACAGATTCAAATCCCACACAATGGAGCCTTTAATTAGAAGTGTTAATTGACTCTCTCATAATTAGGAGGAACTGGAGCAGAGGGAGGCAAAGATGCCTCCTACTTACTTTGAATGAAGGAAAATTTAATTTTGTGGCGAAAGTGCGAAGAAAGTGAAAAAAAAAAATAAAAGAATGTAATTTATTTAATAGATATATTTAGTTTCTCCGTAAAAAGACTCGTAGAAGCGAGACAATTTCCATTAGCGGCATTCAGTGTTGTTCACCAAACTTAAGGTTCTTTTCAGATGGAACGCGCAAAAAATGAATTGCATCAGTGTCTTTTAAGATTTCAATTACTTGAGTTAAATTAGTTACCAATTTTATTAAGTAATTCAAAGGAACTGACAGTTAAATTTAGAGTTTTTTTTTCTTCTTAGATTTAAATGTAGAAGTTGGAAGGCTAGTTAATAGATTATACACGACAGAATGAAAAAAAAAATGTGAAATATATAAATTAAGTTTCTCGTTTTTAATATTTAATTAAATTTCTTATTTTTGTACATCATAAAATATTCGGATATTCAAATATTTGTTGAAAATATATCTTCACTGTTGTTTCAGAAACTTTTCAAGGGCAGTTGCATGTACAAGAATTAGTTATAGTAATTAATTAATAATATCTCCCTAATGGCAACAGATATTTACTACTTTTTAAAATTGTACAGAAAAAAATGATTAAGGCATTTGTATACATTCTTGAACGTTTCCATTATCTACAAATATGCATTGCAAAATCTACCGATTTCACTTAATTAAACTCCTGTAAGCATATTCTCACTCCCTACCCTATTTAATGAGTTAAGGGAAATTGAGTAAGGAAAATGTGGCTTCATACTAAACGAACTTCGACATAGTTTTGGTTTGTATTGCTGATGCTGATTACATATTATAATTTTTTATTAAACAATATTTAATTTTTGAAAAAAAAAATTTACTATCAAAAAGAATAGCATATAGAGCTGATGTAAATCGACCAAGGCATTTAGGAGAATTGGAATAGATAGACATTGACACAATTTTGATTTAAATTAAGATAGTATTTTGTATATTTGAAACGTAGTAAAATACATCCTTAATTAAATAACGGGAAACTTTTTAATTATTAAATGGAAAATAATAAGGGAAAATATCGATGGCAATCAATGTATGCGTAAATAAGAAATATAAGAATATCGATTAGAATTAAATAGAATTCATTCAGTTTATGCGATCCATCTATAAGAGGCATCAAATCCAAATTGGATTTAAACGAGAGTAAACATGACGTCAGATCTCGTCACAAAGTGAGTGGCAGTGGGAACCAATGATATTGTTCGTTTTTCCTAAAATATGAAATAATGTAGGGAATAGGAAATGCAAAATGTAATTCTATAAATATGTTCAAAAAAGTTCTAAAAGAGCAACGACTGCTATAAAATAAAATATACATTCCAAAAGGCTTTAAAATAGCATATTTACAATATAAAAAACTTTTACAATCGATATTTTTTCTTTATTTGTTGATCATTTTCATAATAAGAAAATGAAAAACAATTTAAGAAAAAATTGTAGCAACATAAAGAGACGTTATAAATCCATTATGTCAGGCAATGTTAAAAATAAATAATTAATTAGTATATGCACATTTGAATACAAAGATCAAATAACTAAAAACAATATTAAATTAGCCAATGGAATACAAATAGTTTAAAAATAATTTCTTTATCATTATTTCCCTTTTTTTCAACTATCATAACTAGAAACTTAGCTTTTATGCAACAAATACTATTAAAAAAAATTCATTCATATTTTATGGGAAATAGATTCATCCTAGATTTTAGGTTATCAAATCAAATTTCATTACTTTACTTATAAAAATAAAATATAGTGATTTCGGAAATTATTTACTCACATTTCATCAGTATTTTCTCCCATTTTGTTCAAAAACTATGTAATGGAATTTTGAACCCATTTCTATTGTGTACGAGTGTACACATATTCTTTTGAGTTCTATTTAATATGAGAAAAACATCATACTGTGGTCGATATAGGATTATGATCCTTATATTTTGTAGGAAAAAAATAGTTGTTCTGAATTCTTTCACTTCATATAACGAAACATATATTTATATAACGAAAGAATATAGTTATATAACCTATCATTTATATAACGAATTTTTTTTTACATTTTTTAATACTAAATCTATCATTTCTTGTTAATTTATTTGTATCAGATAACTAACTCCCTGTGCAATATTCAAACCACCACTACTTAAAGGGCGTGAGTGGATATTTCGACATTAATATTGAATGTCCTGTTATAAATTCATATTAAGCCTTGTGTCAAGAATTATATCTTGTATTTTACGCAAATTTTAGTAAACTCATATATAGATTAATTTATTTTATCTTTCAAAACAATTGAAGATTCTAAAGCACAAAGTAATCATATGCGCTTAATATATAGAAATATCAAGATAATTTTAATGCACTAAATAGAATAAGTAGTATATCAATCCATCAGATAAATTTTGGACAATCTTGAATAAACGAATCTTCTAGCAACTGTCTGAAAAATCCTTTTCCTTTTGGAAAGACACAGAAAACACCTTAATTTATTCTCCTTTGGGTCATTTCAGAAAATTGAAATGTTTTAAGATTTTTTTTCATTTTAACCCACTCTATCTTTATTCGGTTTTCTTTTTATACCGCAGTTTCAGCAATTTATTGTACGACAAAATGCATTTAATTACGCTTACTGTCCAAAATTTTATGTCATTTAACTTTTTAGAGAAGTATATTGATATTCTTTGACGACTGTTATCATAAACGTTATTTTACCTGAAAAGTGAATGAGCGACGAGCATATTTTTAATATCCTCATGATTATTTTGAAATAAATAAAAAATTTTAAATAGAAAAACCAAGGGAATAAAAACATTCCGATATGAAATAAAAAATTTAATCCTGTAGGAAAAAATAACTTGAAATGGAATAATTGTAAACATTAACTGTAAATATAGCCCTATTTTGTATTATAAACTTATTTTTCTGTATTCTACATGATTCGAGGGGAAATTTTTAAAAACCGCAATAAATATTTTATTAATTTGAGGCTTGTTTAATAGAAGAATTAAATAATAAAAAGGGGAATCATTTAAATACATATGAAACTTTTGAAGAACAAGCCTAATTGCAGTAAATTTTAGTATTTTTTTACAAAGACGGATTATTCTAAAGAAAAAAATATTTTATAGTTTTTCATTTTCCTTAATTATAACTTAGATTATAATTAACCATCTCTAATTATTATATTAAAGAGAATTAGTTTCCTTTTAGGTTTTATTTATTATAGTTTTATTTATTATGTATATTTTTTAATAATAATAATAAAAATATATTTATTATATCTTTATTTATTATAAAATTAGGTTTTATTTAAGGCATTTTGGAATTTTTTCAACAATATTTATACTAAACAAACACAAATCCACTTTTAGAGTCTTCATTAGCAAAAACAATGCTCATTACATTCTGCATATCTTGAAGAGAACTCATTCCAAATTTAATTAAGAGAACTTGATTATTTTTTGAAATATGATAATGGTCGTAAAGTACATTTGTGTAAAAAATCTTTCTTCACAAACTGCATTTAAAATTTTTAAATGAAAATAAATAAGCATCATGCGAATGCAAATAGCTATAGCGTTGCTTCTATTTGACATGGGGAAAAAATAAAGATATCTCTGGAAACAGAAACTTGCTAATTTTTTGAAGCTGCGAAAAAGTTAAAATGGAATTTTTTATCAAAATTTGTGTTTACACCTAGCTTGATATCTTTTGAATAAAATTTTATAATTCAAAATTTAATTGTTTACCTTTTTCACATCCATTGCTATTTTTTAAATACTTGTTTCATCCGTATATCAGGAACTTAAAAAAATATCATTATTATTTTGAAAATGTTAATTATCATTATAATACTGAATAAAATATTTAAATTAAACGATAAAATCCTCATACTATGTTACAATGATTGATACCATATATTTATATCAAGGGAATATAGAGCACATTTATTATTATGATTTTGCAACTTGTCAAATAAATATAACCTATTTATTAAATTGGTTAATGATGTAGTTTGTTATGTGGAAGTTTGAATGTTTTTAGAGGAGTCGTGAATTGAATAGTGTTATTATGATTTAAGAATCATTGGTGTTCCTTTTGTAGGTCTAAAAAATAACTGTCAAAAGAATATAACTCAAAATCGTGTTGAAATGTTCTACAATTTAATACTGAATTTAAGTAAAAGAAAGAAATATGCTAATAGAATATTTTATCATTGAATAATAATATTTATTGAAAGACTGGACTTCAAATTTCATCACATGAAATTTTCATTTTCAATATCTAGTTTTGAATATTTTTATTAAAAAAATTAGCCTATTTAAAAAAAAAACGGATAAAAGTATTATATCGAATAATATTAAAAATCACAGAGGGCTAAATAGTGCTTTGATATTACTAGTTTACATTTTATTCCTTGAACACCTACCAAAATATGACAAAAAATAATTCCCAGTGTTTCTTTTAAACCGCATAATTTTAATTTACATTACTTAGCAAAATAAAAATAATTTTTTATCTGAAATTAAAATTTTTTTACTGATATGAAAAGTAAACATTTATATAAAATCTAATATTCTTATCAAATAAAGTGATATAACAAATATGGTGGAAACTAATTTTTAAATTTTATTAACTATATATGAGGAAGGAAAAATCAAAAGAAACTTTAAAAGTAGATTGGGATTTGAAATAATGAGGCTTGGAAGCTTTAAAAGAAATCGTAATGACTAAAGCGGACTTCCAAATTTAATCCTCTTTAAATTCAATTTCATTTTGCTACAATATAAGAAAAATTAACCTTTTATTTTATTATAATTTAAAAATAATTTTCAGATCAATTAATCTCTTATTTCAAGATAATTTCTAAATTTAATTTTAATTTCCTATGAAGATTTATATTAAGCAGAATATTTAAAATGTTCAGATTAAAATAAATTCTTTGGTTAATCAAATATGTACTCGAGAATTAATATGCTTATGGCTTATTCTTGATCGTTTTATCAAAACATTTAAGAAAATCAAAGTTTGAGTTTATAGTCGTATTTTTTTGCAATAAATATTGCATAAACAAAACATTTGAAACCTTAATAAAACTTTAATTAATTATATTTTAAGTAGTTCAGTACAGTAAATGTTTTATTGTTATGGATTTTAAGTTCAAATGGATATGAGTCATATTTAATAATATGTTTATTAAAGCGCGAATATGACTATTTTATTTTTGAAAAAAACCCTTGAAAATCAATCTTGTACATGTTCAAACATTTAGCGAACGTAAATTCATAAATTTTCTATAGGATCACTTCCTTAAATAAGGAAATAATTTATTTTCATTAATTAATAATACACGATTAGACGTATCGATCAAATTAAGTCTGAGAAAACAGAGATCCTTTCCTATTCAGAAGTTAGAATTATAAAAATGTTTTGTTGAATATTATTCAAATGATAGAAAACCAGTATGAAATTTAAATTTCATGATTTACTTCAAAAATACATTCATTTACTAAAATAAAATAATTGTATCATTGAGTAGCTCATATAGAGTTTTTTAAAGTAAAAATGAAATTTACGGTGAATCATGTAAATTCTTCATGAATAATTATTTAATATATTGAAAAAAATATTTAAAAATATTATGTAAGTTGCATAAATAATTAATATTGAATGATAGTATTTCTTTATTTATATTTAAAACTAGCCGCCTTTGGTGACCAGCTGGTTCGTCATGAGTAATGCGTTCTAAAATTTTCAATTGAGTCACACATTCATTAGCCTTGAAGTAATTCCAGGCATTGATTGGCCTGAAATTAAAAATGCTTTTTTTCCGTGGTATTGCCAAAATATTAAATATGTTTTTTTAAAGCGAAAAAGGAAAAAAAGTATTGAATAAATAATTTAGATATTGCAAACGGTTATAGAAAACTTGGCTTTGTATTTATTTTTTTAGAAACTATCACATTTTATAATGGAAAAAAAAATATGGAATTAATGATACAGATATTGCAAACGATTATAGAATATGCCATAGTCGGGAGTTTAATGCATATCCTGTCTAATTTCAATCAGGTTTACCATAAATAAAGAAGATTTGTTGAATAAATGATTTAGATATTGCAAAAGATTATAGAAACCTCTGCTTTGCATTTATTTTTGTAGAATATATTTTTGTAGAATTTATTTTTGTATTTTATTTTATCCAGTCATGTGCTAAGAGTATCATTTCTTTAGACTTGATTTACGATGATAGTATTTTTTTATTATTATTTGAACTTCCGTCATTGTTTTCTTTTATTTTATCCAGTCACGTGCTCAAAAAAAATGGTTAAAATATTTCTTTAAAAATTCGTTAAAAATAGACGCTTAAGTTATACATTAAAACACTGATACCATTAGACAGCTAATTTTTTAATCTTTAAATGGATGTAAAAGTCATGTTTGTGCGATAATATTTTCTGAAAAAATAGCGGAAAAACGTCGAAATTTCGCTTAAATTTTAATTAATTCGAATTCTAATTAAAAATTCGAAAAAAAAGCTCCAAGGTGCACATTCCCAACCTCCAAGGTACACATGTACCAAATTTGGTAGCTGTAGATCTAACGGTCTGACCTGTAGAGCGCCATCACACACACACACACACACATTGAGCTTTATTATAAGTATAGAAGAATGTATGTTTTTGATTCAACAAAAATTATATTTTTATTATTTGATTTTCACTTATTTCTCTCTCAAACTATTGATGAAATGACGTAATGCAATGAAGAAAATAATACAAGGCTTGTAAAATGGGATACATTTTATGATTATCAAAATTTGAATTTTTAAATTATTTTCCTAAAGAATTTATTAATATGAATATATATAAAGAAAATAAATTGAAAGTCTTAGATAATTATTCTCATTGAGCAAGCTTGTCACCAAAGGCGGATAGTATGATATGTGACTAAAATTAAATAACATGTGGCATCTAAATAGAAAATAGTGGATATACAGAAAAATATCTTTAATAGTTTTCATACATACCTAGGAGCATTGGATTAAAAGAATAATTTTCTATTTCTATGGACTAACTAATTTCTTTCCACCAGTGAATAATTAGGCACATAATTATTTATTTTATGATGCGTTCAGTTAAGTATATGTCCTTCTTTCGATGTATTACTCTACCTAAATAATTCAAATTCACCATTTCATTCATATTCTATTGTAATTCATGTGTTTACAAAATTGCTCATTAATCATGAATACAATAATATTAATCTTATCATTTGTCAAAATAAAGTCAGGCAACGGTGAGACATATCGGTGATTTCATCTGCAAAATAATATCATTGCTTTATCATTAATAAGATTTCCTTTGTTGCAAACAAATGAAGAAGATATATCTTTATAGATAGAAGAAATAGTTTTCTATGACTGCTATAATTTCTTTTTTTCACCTCAGAATATCCCGAACTTGGAATGAATAACTGCTATTCTGGAAACAATTCTTGATTTTAAGGAGTAATCCAGTTAGAAAAGAGATACGAAAGTAGAAAAGAGTTTCAAAAGAGATTATCAAAAAAAGATCAACATGACTTTAATAATTCCATTAATATAATAGTTGAATAGAGTGTGGAAAAATTCAGTTAGTCAATATTACATTTTTATATGTGGACAAAAAAAAAAGGCTTCAAGATAAATACAATCTTATTTTCTTTAAATTAATTATATGTTTTATAGTAAATGTTAAAGTCTTTTTGTCATAAATGTTATATTAAAAAATTGACTTCCTGTGCAAAGTTGCAGAACATGAAAGGAAATTGGAATCAACGCATCATATGTATTCCTTATAAGCGTGTTATATATTTTATTTTTAATTTAATCACTTGTACAAAGATATGAAGATAAATTGATATCGTCCATAACCCAAGTATCAAATAATGTTTAATTCTGTATGACATAGATCAACATTCGAAATATGGTATAATATTAGGGAATATTGATTAATATAACATAATGTCACACAATATTGTGCAACAGGCTGTCCTGCTTATTATGACTTTATAATAGATGAAAAATTTTACTGATTCAGAATTACTCATTGAAACTAATTTTTATTAAGAAAAGCCAATATAATGAGATAATGTTTAATGTCATAACAAATTCTAACGACATTTTTTCATATTTAAAAAACACTCCTAAATCTATAAACACTCATCTATCTCGGAGAAAGAACCAAAATTTTTATTTTAAAGACAAAATTGTCATTTAAAGAAATTTTCATTTAGGTTTTATAAGTTTAGTCAAAACGTTGAATTCATTAAAATTCAAAGCTCAAGACATCAGATGCATTGAAAGGACATTAAAATTAGTTTTTTTCATCTTTATTTTTCTAAAAGATTTCAATCCATTTAATAAACAAATGAATTTCGTTTGCTTCGTAAGATTGTTGGAAAGACGTACTCCTCTTTCGTTTAGTTCCAAAGCGTTGCATTTCTGTTTCATTCAATCAGACTAATATATCCCAGAGGAAAAGACAAATGCAAAATTCCTAAATTAAACAGTAGAAGATGGATTGTTTCGGAGGAAGCAGTCAGAAAGCCTTTCATCGGCAAATAGCGAACTAATTAATTCTGAAAGCGAATGCGTTCGGCATACTTCAGCGGAATGCAACGTTCCAAAAGTTAAAAATTAAAACAAATGGCTTTAATTCAATGGCACCTCAATTGTAAATTGAAATGGGAATTTCAAAACTAATTGCAGCTTTCGTATTCAGATGTCACTAAAAATATACCAGGCGTCACCCGTTCTCTGTTTATATTGTGTATTGTTCTTTGATGCTAATCAAAGAATAATAATCATAGCTGATAATGGTATTGTTTGTACTTGTTATTATATTACAAAGAATTTATCCATTATTGTAAGAAATGAATATAAAAATTATATTTTTTTACTCATTTCTTATGAACATATTTCCAGAAATTCGTATTCTAGAGATATTCAAAATTTGAAATAAATCTACGATTTACAATAAAATATTACAAATTTGAAATTGATAATAAATTAGGAATTTTGTAATAAAATAACAAGAGTAATTCTTGTACAAGTCAAACTTATCAATAAAAATTTAAAGTATTTGTATTTGAATTACTTAAATACAAAGTATTTTTTAGCAAACATGAGCTTTGATTTAGTTAAATATGATTTTACATGAAAGTATATTTATTTCATAGGATAAGGTAAATATAATAAGTAATTTGTCTAATAATTGATGTGAGTCAATAAAAAAGTCTTTAAGTTAAAAAATAGTTGATTTTTTTCTCGATATTTTCTTGTATTAATTTATATTTTCTAAGCATTTCATCTTTTAATTATTAAAATAATTTCAATATATGTATTTTATATTAATCTAGAAGCAATGCAGGTAATTATTTTAGAAATGTTAGATGCATTCCTGACAATTATATTTAAAAAATCGTTATTTAGCCTCAAGTCAAAACACTTAACAAATTCTTTGGTTTTAAATGAGAAATATTAGATGGAATAAAACTTCTTGGATGATTGTCATGATTCTAAAAGGCCATTTTAATATGATTGATTTAAGTTAAATCTTATCAAATATCTAAAATAGATCATAATATTTTCACAATGTTAAAATATTTTTTCCTTTGATCAGTTATTACGTGGATATAATGTTTGTTATTAATCATCATCAATCACCAAATAATATAGTGAAATACAAATTAAACAATTTAAAATTAATTTATATGGAGTTATTAACAATAAATAAAATAATACTGAGAGTTTAAAATATATTTATTGCCACTAAAATAAATTCTGTTGATCATATAATTACGAATAAGGATCACGTTACAAAATATAAGTTTTAAAAGCAAAAATATTTAATATTGTAAGTAATGTGTAAAAATTTAATTTATTTTGCTAACATTTCAAGTTTTCTTTCAGGTTCATTCTTCTTTTAAAATCAAGAACAATGTTTAGGAGCGTACATTGTTTTTATAGTTATCTTAAATTTATATGAAAATAAAAAAAACCTCAAACAGAGCATTAAAAATTCACAAAGATTGTTTTAAAAGAAAAAATTATACCTTACAATGAAAAGCTTTCTAAAAACAATAAAGATACTCTAAAACTGTTGAATTAAGAAGTGAATTAATATCTTCTGAGAATAGTATAAAAATGAAAGTAATGGCAATGTAAAACTCGTTAAGGGCATCTGTAATTAATTATTTTTTCTTGATGTTATTAAGTTTTTGATAATGATTTTCCATAAATATATAATGAGTGTTTTTGTTAAAGAAAATTCAGGTACTAGTACGAAATTAATCCAATGTACTGTAATTGATGATGAAATAGCATTAAACTTCATCGATGGATTTTAATGTAAAAATTATGTTACCTTATTACTATAGATTTGCAACTTCGCTTTCCCTGTGCGATTACTTCCTAGTTAGAAAATTTTTCGTTTACTGAATGACTGTTAGTCACTGACCCTGACAAAGAGTAATCATTTATGGACTTAGAGATGAATTTGGTGACTTTTGTAGCAAAATTTAAAGAACTAGAACAACGAGAAATTCTGAGATTGCAATATTAAGACTTCATTTCGGCGCTTATCCGAGAATACTAGATGTACTACCACGATACCTATAAAAGAAGAGCCACACATGCAAGTTAGTTGAGTTATCCAAGAGTGCTTTGTGCTGTTATAGTTGTATATTATCAATGACATAGGTTGTTTTGTGAACGTTTCATCCAGTTTTTTTTTGCAACAGTGTCTCGTGGTTTTACTAGTAGATTAAAATGCATTTTACAGATATCGATCGTGATGGGTGTTAATACCACACGAAACACAAAAGGAGTTTTCAGATTTGTGTCCATATAAAGGAAATACGGTAATGGTCTTTTTTTTTCATTCCTAAGTATATTTGTCCTCATGGTAAACATTAATTCCCGTATAATAATTTGGAGAAATTTTTCTAAATATTTAGGGTATCAGGATTTAAAGTATGAATGAAATATATCTATATCACTTATAAATGAGTAAAACCTTATTAACAATATAATACGTTTAAAATTATTTTTTTTAAATTCCCTTTTATAATTTTAAAGTTTTTGTCAATGAATAATAATTAATTATCAGAAATTAATGTAATAAACAGGCATTTTTTATTTATCTCCCTACATGCCTCTAATTAAAATGTTGATTTCATTCGTGAGATATTATTATCTACTATCATGATCAAATTCATAATACCACCAACTCTCACTTTGAAGAAGCCATTCATATACCAAAGAACCCTTCCTTAAATTATATGTCGTATTTATCTTTTTATTGTACAGAGCATTATTTTATCATAACTAATAATAGGAACAAAAGAATTTTAGCCTTCGAGAGGCCCAAATACTATATATTTTTAACACTTAATACTTAACTAGAATATTTTTTCGAACGAACCTGTAAAGATTCAAATGAACCTTCTCTCTGTATTTTATATGCACATTTCTATTACATATAACATCATTTTATCTTCAATAATGTTATGGAACAAAAGAATAGTGTTAAATACAAACATACTAAATATTTCTTGGGCAAAAAAAATAAAAAATAAATACACGCTTGAAATAAAATTTTCAGAAATAATGTAATTTTTCATTCACACAAAGTTTCTTTGTTTTCGTGAAATTCATCGTAATTATCTCATACATGAAACTTATCAGGACATGATTTTACCCAGTTGTAAATTCGATTTTTGTCCCATTAGAAAAGAACGAACACAAAGATATTGTACAGTTTCTCATATTACAGGTAATCAATTAAATCATTAGTGTCACATTCATAGAATGCAACTCATGAAAGAGAGCATCTAAAATAGACTGATAAAGACAAATTTTAAAATATAAGATTAAATACTGAAGAACAAAATTATTAAAAGTTATACAGTTTCATTTTTTAATTGATGGAAATGAGCTTGTAATTTTTGTAATAGATGGAATTTTGTTGCAGTTGTTTCAGTAAACTCTTGCTTTTTTAAAAATCCCTATGTATTTCCATTTTTTTTTTGTTAACTAGTTTTCATGAAGAATTCCTACCAGAAGATTTTCATTTAATGCTGTCGAAACATTAATTTCCAGCCTTTTTATGTTGCAGATGTTACTTTATTTCATTGTTCTGACTTTGAGATCATTAAAAGCCCGATGAGGATTATTAATTACTTCATGCGTCACATTTGCTTACAGAACCCCTTTTAACAAGGGGACACATTCACACACCTCACAGACAAACACTGAGTCAAATCCAGATCACGTAGAAGACACGCTACCTCTATTCGGGAACGCTGGCATTTCGTTCTTTATTTTTGCTGTATACATATTAAAAAAAATTGAAAATGATTCCTGCTTTGATGAGTTTCTCTTATTGCCAATCATTTCACTTTAAAAATGTTTGAAACAATTGCAAATTTTCTAGTTTTTCGATTGAAGTCTTTATTCCTTGCAGAAGTAATGGCTGATATTTTTTTCCCCTTTTCAATAAACAATACTTTCAATAATCAGTAATCACTACAATTTTTTAATAATTGTTACTCATCTTGTGCAAAGATGATTTGATATACCTTCTATAATACATTCATTCTACATAATTATTCATACATCATTCTACATAATTGTTCATACATCATTCTACATAATTGTTCATACATCATTCTACATAATTTGATATACATTATTTAAATTATCGAAGAAATAATTCCCTTTAAATAACATGAAAATAGAACCTCATGCACTGTTTGCTTACATGTTACAATTTGAAAGAAAAATAAATTTGAAAAAAATAGCGAATATCTCTCATCCCAAGTAGTAAAATAATGAAGTCCAAATAATATCTTTTCTCCCTTACAAAAATTTCATTTTTTTTCCTTACAATGACTGATAGCTTTTCCTTTTTCAATTAGCAATGTTACTTATCTTGTATAAAGATGATTTAATATACATTTTACATTATATTATACAATATAATATATTATATATATTACACAAAATTTAAATTATGGAAGAAATATTTATCCCAGCATAGTACGAAAATATGTCTTCATGCACTACTTGCTAGCATGTTACAATTTGAATTAAGAATAAATTTAAAAATAATAGCGAATTTCTCTCATCTCCAGTAATGTATGACCTTAAATGTTTCCTTTCTTATTATTCATTATTAATCATTTTAAATATGTGTTAATAAATATTGCCGCGACTTTCTTCATTTACATTTATTTCAACTTATTACCAATATTAAAAAAACTGTCTTTTCATAATTTTTAATGTACATTTATATTTATATATCTACCAAAAAGTATATTATAAATGCGAATTTTCCTTAAGAATTCACAGAATGCCAAAGGGATATAGATACTTTAAATTGGAAATTAAAAGGGTATAACTTTTCTGATTTCACACCTTTTATAAATTTAAATAAATAAGATCCTTTTAATGAAAAACAAATCATTTTTCCTATTATTTTTACATTAATACTAATCACAACCGATTTCATTTTCTTTTTATAAAATATTATTATTTTTACTTCAAGTGCACATCGGATACTGCAAAATTTAGGAACTGTCCAAAATTGCCTTCCAGGTGAAACAGCTACAAGAACTAGATTGAGAGGAAAAAGTGTCTTCGATTTGTGGCTATCAGGCATAAGTTCTTTTTTTTTTCCTTTAAATTACGTGATTACGGTTCTGTAAGGAGTAAAACAACATAGTTATTAAAAAACTGTAATTACATTGAGCTCTTGAAAACCAAATTTAAATCTTTGAAGATAAAATGCTATAATGAGTGTGAGCTCTAAGGCATTACATTAAATTAAATGACTAATAAGGTATTTCTTTATTTTGAATCTCCTTGAAAATATCTTTGATCTTAATTGATCTCAAGAGGCTGGCCTTCCTTTCTACTGAGAAAAAGCATCAAAATTAAATTAACTTTCAAAGAATACTGAAAAGGATAAGATGTTTCAACATTAAAGTAATTATCTTTCTTATTTTAAATAAAAACACCAGGATATTAGGACGCTTTGAATTTTATTCAATTTAAAATATTAAAAAGTGATTTTGCTTTGGATACTTCACTTTCTTTCAGAACCTGCATTATCTAAGAGTACATAGAAAAACTTTCAATATGTATTTTAAAATTGTTTATTTTGAATATAAAATAACTATGATAGCTTTTAAATAAAAAACAATATATTTTCATCAATTATTTAAATTTTATACATTTTTTTTAATATTCTATGCAATCTTTCTCTACATCCAATAGATATTATAAGTCAAAGAAATATTTGCATTTCATTTTTTTATCATTGTAGCTTAATTATAGTTAAAATTGCTACGTTCATATGATTTAGCTATATTTGTATGGTTTAAAACAAAATAACATCATCACAACAAAATATATAATTTATGAAAAAAATCATTGACTTTGGGTTTTATTAATCAAATATTAATTGATGATTTGCTTTTTAAATTTCAATGTTGAGCATATTAATACATATATTTAAGTGGAAATAATTTTACATAAAAAATAGATGGAGAATCAATTGATTAAAAATTGGAATACTTCATAAGGAGATTAAGCTATTAATTTGGTGTGGTTAGAGAAATACTGATCTTTTTAGTTAATTTTCACTCACCAGATGATTGTTCTCAATGTAAATAACATGATATTTATAAAATTAATTATTCCATAAAAATGGTATAATAATTTAAGTGGTATCATTATTTAATTATAGTATAAACTAATAAGTTTTTGAAGAAAATAAATACTCTAAATATTGAAAAATTAAGGCTTTCTTGTCATTTTTTTAAATCATAAAATGCCATTTAGTAAAATTTTAGCCATATTCTTTTAATTTATAACTGCCGACGACCTCGCATAGGGGTAGCGCGTCTTCCCCGAATTTGGGTGTCCCTGATTCGGGAATAGCAGTCTTCTGTACTCTATCTGAGGGGTTGTGACTGTACTCCACTGTAAAAATTGAAGTAGCTACGGAATGAAGTAGCTAAGTCGTAATCTTAGGAATAGTTAGATCTGAGGAAAAAACAAGAGACTCTGACATTTATCTGTCAGTGGGCTTGTAAAGTGCCATAATCACAACAGCAACAAGTTTATATCTGTAAATTTTCGGCATTATATGATTTGTATAAAAAATCAATCTATGATTTAATTCCTTAATTTTAAAGGATTTTAAAATGAATTGCATTTTCAGTTTCAAATAACAATTAAATAAGAAAAAAAATATTTAAGAATAAAGGATAAATACAAGATTTTTTTCATTTTGTATGAAAAGTTTTGACAAATAGGTATGAAAAAGGGAGTTTTCGAGATCTTAAATCATAATATTCTCATGTTTTTAAACAAAACAAAATAAATTATTGTAATGGCGTTGAGAAAGAAATCCCGTCACAAATGTTTTTGAGAACTTGAATATTTTGCATGGTGTTGGAAATTCGTATTCAAATTAAGCATCTTCAGTCAACTTTTATCAATATAATTTTTTATATATACGCCATTGATATTTATATGAAGTCATCGATCATTTCTTTATGTGTCACATAAATTTCTCAAATAATAAACGAAAAAAGGAAAGACATAAAAAAAATCGAAATAAAGGAAAAATGCATGGATTAATTGCTTATGAAAAAATGAAAATTGACCTAAATAGCCTTATAATATGAAACTCACATAGTTTTTTTTAATTATAAAATGAGGCAAAAATCATTGTTTGTATTAAATTACACAAGGTTTTTAGAGAAAAGACTCATCTATCTTGTTTACAATTTAATCATTTAAAATTCCGAAACAATCTTCCATATGCATTTGATATGCCTATAAATTATACTTATGATGATACAATTCTTAACAAACTGTTCAAAAAACCTTAAATAATTCACTCTGAAAGAGAACAAACAGAGTTCACAAAAACAGTTTCTTGTTTTCACCAGAAATATTGATAGAGAACTAATACGGAAAATAGGGGTGCTGGATTTCTGAAGATTACGACCACTGAACACTCAGGGGCAGAAGTTTGCCTTTAGATCATTATAAAGATAACGCATACACACAGTCGCTGACACAACCCCTTTTTGTCACACACCTCACAAATAGAACACAAAGTAAAGAACAGCCATTCCCTAGCCTGAATTCGACCTGAGAAACCAAAATCACGGGAGAAATGCGCTACCCATAGGCTAGAAGATCGTCAAATGAATTGTTCTTAAAGTAAAAAGTACGGAATAAATAATACAGTTATAACTAGATTGATCTATTGCATATAAATATATTATTTTATCCCAACAAAAATTAAATATATTCGGAATTGCGCATTTAACTATGGTATAACGAAATCGAAGAGATTTATAAATCAATTTGAAAATAGATGCGGAAAATTTCTTAATTTTTTTACACACACACATACACACACACACATACACACACACACATACACACACACACACACACACACACACATATATATATATATATATCTGTGTGTGTGTTTCGTAATATTTTTCTATAAATTACAATATTTATATACAAAATACAGAATCTTTTTATATCAATAGAAAAAAATCAGCATGTAGATAACAATGAAATTGTAGTTATAATACATCAATTTTTCATACATTATTCAAATAGTACTTGAAATTTATCTGCATCTTAAGGCAATCTTGCTAAGTGTCATAAAATTAATAATCGTTTCTGTCATCTCACTGTAAAAATCAAGAAAAAAGGTTTTTCTATGTCTATAAATAAACCATTCATTTTTAGTTTATAGGCTATCTCTGAATTTGAAATTACGACATAAGCAGAAAAAATAAGTCATTTACTTTAAATTAAATAAAATAATTTTATACATTCTGATGAAGACAAGTTTACCAATTTATATACCTTCTATGTGAAACTCATCTCAAACGATTTTTTTTTCTGTACCAAAGAATGAAAAAAAGAGCATTTAAACTATTCGCATTAAAATTTTGATGCTCAAACTTTAAGATATAACTAAATATTGAGAAGAAATTCTTAGAAATTTGGATTAAAAATGCTCTTCAATAAAGAAGTGATTCAAAAGAATAAGATTAAAAACCTGCATACAAAAACTAAAAGAACAAAACTCTTTACAGATGAAAAAGTACATTTTTTCGATGCAATGTTTTATATTTTTTCGCTTCAAATTTTTTTCAAGTGTCTGCCATGATGCTTTTACTGATGAAGCACAAAATAATTGGCTTTCCTTTTATCTGAGCTGTATTTCTTTAAGAAACACAATTTTGTGTTTCATAATTTCTTTGGATTTTTGCCAAATCGTCTTTCGAGAGCAGGAAGAAGTGATTTTGAGATAGGAAGGAAACAACTTTGCTTTCGGTTTAACTGTTTTGGATTTTAATGAAAAAGACAATGTGGATCTGTCTTTTGTAATGTGTCTCAAAAATAGATAAAGTTTTCGCGAAATAAATTTATTTTTATGTATATGAGCAGAATTTAATCGTTTAGACTGCAGATTACTTCTGAGTTTCTTCTTTTAAGAGTGATATGAAATGTTTCTTCAGTATTTGATTTAAATCTGTAATCTACAGCAGGTGTAAGCTTTACGAAAGAAATTTTGAGCACAAATGTTTCCTGGAAAACAAAGATAAATTAATCAAATGTCAGAAACAATATCAAAAAAAGATTTCTGTAAAAAAGAAAATAAAAAATTCAACATCACTGCAAAAATTTTGAAAAAAAAATCTTATTCAATATAATAAAATCATATTCAAAAACTGCATTTTTTAATATGATTTTATATAGTTTCATAGATCTTTACTTAAAATAATTCTTTATTTTTAAAATGTTGGCTTAAATAAAATAAAATAATGTTGGTATAGTAAATAAGTATTATTTTGTTAAAATGCGTCATTTAATAATTTGTCGTAAAGTAATATCTTTTAAATTAACTGTATTTAAAAGGAAATTAATAACCAAAAGAAAATAAATGCGGATCGTATATTTGACAGCAAATTTTAAAATAATTTTAAACTGTTATCAACATGAATTACTAATAATTTTTAATAAAGCATCATCATGATATGTATACATTAAGAATATATTAATGAACATTGTGAATCAATGCAATGAATTAATTATGGTGAAATTCAATGCAACATCCCTACTTATTTTCCAATAAAAAATTGAGTTTAGTGTGTTCTTTTCATTATGAAGTCTGTTTGGTTTTTTGTTTAATCACCTTCTGTTGAGTGACAAAATTTTGCAAAACTGTTTTGGCTTCATTCCAAGAATACTAACGTTTTCTATCCAGATTATGTTAAAATTCTGAAAGTAAGCCGAATAAACGATTACGTAAAGCAGAGGGCCGATTCTGAATGTGACTTAGAATCGAACTTTAAAGTGATTTTTTTGTATTCTTTACCTTTTCGAAAAATCCTTTAAAGAGTTTTTAGGATTGTATTTTAAATGCTAGAGACAATAAATGCAACACTGAAAACGTTATGAAATTTAAATACTGTACTGTCTAATTAGCCATATTAAAAAAAAAAAAAACTTATTTTAAAGATACAATTTTCTGACAACCAAAACAGATTGGGTTAGAAAAAATTAAATATTTCTACTTTACAATGCATTTTGCATTTTATAGATCATCTCCAGACATATTCATCAATCAATGAATACTTAAGGAAAGTTCAAAACTAAATTGGAAACAGCAATTAAATGTATAACTCCATAAGATCAAGTTATTTTCAAAAGAATGACGCAATTTTGTTTTAAATAGTAAATCAAAAATTCCTTATTAATTATGACTTATTAGAATGAAGTACTATAGAAGAATTACGATGAGGCTTTTTCATAGTACATTTAATTTTTCAAGCAATAGATATCTTTTAAAATCATTTACAATTTTTTTTCGAATTAAAATAATTCTTATCTTGTTACTATCCTTTATCTAGTTGCAAAATTTAACTGTAGAAATATTATATGAGTAGATAATTAATTATACACTTCTACATGTGCAATATTAACTTATTTACAAGAGAAATTATTGTTGAAGAAGATTAATAATTTTCGAAGTAGGTAGCTTTATATTATTTTTTTAATTAGGTTTTATTATTTTTTATATTATGTTCTTTATTTAATCTTTGATATCTTAAGTTTTAAAGCTGTGTCTATTAAAATATTTCCAAATTCTTCGCCAAATTAAAATAAGAAATACCAACTTAAATTCCATAGAATTAAAGAATCATCCATTTCAAAAATTGAATTTTATCCTAATTGTGGCAATTGGGATATTATATTTTAAAAATATTCATAAAATTGAAGAATATTAATGATTAATATCTTCACTTTGTTTGTCAAGCATAAATGTAAACTATTACTTATTTAATTCAAATAAAATATAATTTTGTTTCCAAATTAGAAAATGTTGAATGCTAAAAAAATCGAGAAAAATGTTGAGAATTTCTCAGCGTTTCTATATTTTGGAATTCAAGATAAATAATGAAACAAAAGTTCAATTTATTTTTAAATTAAGAAATATTTAAGCTCATACATTTGATTTTATGTGCGGAATTGAAACAAAAAAAATGTTTCGTTATGTTTTAGAAAGTCGTAAGAAATTCGTTTTTCAGAATTTGATTTAAAGCAATTAATTTCTAAATGCAAGTAAATGAAATTAATTGATTTAAAGCAATCAATTTCTAATTTCTTTAAACGCAATGGATTCTTTAAAAAATGAAACTTTTTCAATGTCTGAACATTTATATTTATATTTTCTGCTTATGCATGCTTAAATTGTAAGAATTTTTACAATTTGAGAAATTTCTTCTATCTACAAAACTAGATCTGGACTTTCTTCTACTTGCATTAAACTAGAAAATAGGCAATACTTTAATTAGGTGTGAATCGTAACATAGTTCAAGCAATGTATTACTTGCTAAAGAGTATTACCTGAAAAGAGATTTCAACCCTTCGTTTGAAATTGAAATATTTTATACTTTAAATACTTTTAATATGCTATGTTCTTGAATCCTAATATCCTAATTGTGTTTCATTTTGACACACTTGCAAAGATTGTATTTTAATTTATCTGAGATGTTTGTGATTCTTTATATATTGATATTCTCTCTTTATAATTTTGGATGTAACAAATGTACCTTACAGTTTTTTGTGCTTTATAGATTCAAACTTTTGCTAAGCTTTAAGCAGTAATGGGGCATAATATGGCATATAAATACCTTTAAACAGCATTTATTTAGCATTTTATTAGGTAGTTTTTAGTGAAAGCAGCACAATAACAAAAACTGCGTATAAATCTACCTAACTATTTTAAAGCATTTATTTCCTTCTGACCTTTTATAGCTGAAAATAAAATAAAAGGAATACGTTTTATATTCTTGACGCGTAAGCTCTTAAAATCTTTTTTCTGAAACAAAATTTCGACTACTCAATAAAATGACCATTTCAAAGCTTTTGGATTTTTTCCTTTGTGAATCATCAGTATTGTTATTGATTATTCTGCACTTTAGTTTTCAAAAAAGGTATACATTTTATTATTTTCGATCTGAATCTGTTTTAAGTTTCACATGCCAAAAAGTTCTGCCATTTCAATTTACGTTTTATGACAAACATTCACAAATGCATTTTATGAAACATCTATAAAAATCTGGCTACATTTTAAGCATTTTCATACTTTTTCACTTTAAAAGACTTGTTAATTTGTTATCTGATTGAAAAACTTTAACACCAAAAGAACGATCAAAGAATAATAAACATGGTATAATATTTCATAATGGGATGAATCGCATTAAAGTTGCCAAAAGAATTTTTGAAAATCTTCTGATTTTACTGACATACGCTGTTTGAATTTGAATAATTATTTACAGAAGACTGTAAACTAAACATATATGCGAAACCCCATTATAGGCTACGTTTATATGAAATATTTATAATATTTAAATGAAGTAGGGGGAGCTCATATTCTTTTTTACATTATTTTAATTATTATTTCCATATGAGCCCCACATTCTCATGAATAGAATGATATGAATATGATAGATATATAAATATAAATTAGTCGTTATTGCCATTATGATCAAACGGGAATAAACCCTTTAAATTCTGGAAAGAAGAAATTAAATATTGTTGTTTCTTTTTTAATTTGAATTTTCCATGTTAAACTTCAGAATGTTTCTTGGGATCGTTTCGAATTTTTTTCTGGGAATGTATCTTGTATTTTTGGTATAGAGTCTATTATCTCATATTACGACACATTGAACAAAATTTAAATTTTCCACATGTCGCTAACAAGCAGAAAAAATTATCTATTTTTTTCCAAAATTTAAAGGGAAAGAAGTGATCTCGTTCTCATATTAAACGTGAAAAATCACGAATATTGATTCTTAATTTCAAAGAAATCAATACAAGTTCTTTTGTAAAATCTTGATGATTGAGATAATTGATGATATCTAATAAATAGCATTATGCACTTGCCATTATATTTCTGTCATTACCGTCTCTAACTTTCTCTAACAAAACTAACTCCTAACTCCTTGCACATCTTACCTGTAAATTACTTTATAAAGACCCGAGGACTCTATAAGTAAACACAATTTCGCTTTTACCTTCTTGCAACATGTATCCAATGACTTCTTGGCCATATTTGCAAGTTGGAAATTGCATGAATTCTGGATATCTATTCTATATAAACAATTTTAATTTCATAAGAACATTAAGAATTAAATTTAGACACTTAAAATGCACTCATACAATCTCTTTTGGGTACTATCCAATTTTCAAACATTTTTTTCAAGCCTCTTCTTTTTTCTTATCACATTTTGTATGGTTGTTCGAATTCTCGATTTCTTTTATTTTCGTCCCTTCAACGATCGTCTCAAGCATTTATTTTTGCTCTTCTATCGGTATTTTAGGGATTCGTTATTAACTTTTTTGGTACTTGCAAGCAGCAAGACTTCTTTGTTCTAACAATTTATTTCAATCTGCCTTCCATTCACCATTCATCTAGCTTCTTATGTTTTATTCTTTCGTTCAAGATATATTGGTTTATAATGTATTTGCATGTGAAGATTTAATGATACTTTTTTAAATCTTGCTTCATTTCTTATGTTTGGAAATTAATTAAAAATAATCGGATATCAAGAAAATGAAAGTATGTTATGTACACTTATTAAAATTATGAAATTCAGAATCTATAAAATAAAATATTACAGCATAGTAAAATATATTCAGTGTTTGAAATTCCAAGATATCAAAGACTAACGAATAATCAGATGAGAAAACGGGATTAATTAAAGCATGAAAACTTAATATACGACTTCTGTCTCCATCATCATCACGGAAATAAAATTATATTCTTATAAATAATAATAGTTGACATGATCTGGCTGAGTTTGCAGATAGAAGAAAAATTTCAAATTGTAAAAATGAAGAAAAATTCTTGCAATTTTCTTTTGTTTTAATAGAAATGGAGATTTCATTTGGTAACTGTACAAAGATATATGGAAGATATGTGAAATGCGAAATGATATGCAATCATTTAAAATATACAATCAACATTCGGTTATACAAAAAATATATTTTCAAATTTATCAAAATTGTTTTAAAAAAAGGCATGATCAGAAATTTTAATCAGAGAATAAAATTTCTCCATTTAAAAGTAAAACGTATTAATATTTTGAAATATTTTTTGCAGTTGAGTCTCTACGTCAAATACGGCATTCCACTACTAAATCTGATCCCAAAAAATCAAATAATGATAACTAAGCATACAGGCATTATCTCTTCAAATTTTATTTTTCATTTCTTATTTGATTTATTCTCAAGTTAAGAGTACATTTTAAAATTAAATTTTTAATGACTGAAGCTATGATAACTGACCCATTGCTTCAAGAAAAGTGAAAAATAATTAATTTTATATTAAACTAAGAGAATATAGACAATATTACTAAATATTAATAATCATGATTTTAATAATGATTTTCATTTTTGTTGCATACATTTTCAAATGTGTATTTATAGAACACAAAAAGACAATTTAGCTGTCTCAATGAATAGAGCTAAATGGAAATTTTTGTTGCTAAAACAATCGTTTCTCCTAGTCAAGATGATTACAAACGACCATATTTCGCAGAAGGGATTTTGTAGTCTAGACTTTCAGAAATGATCCAGGTTTATGATATCATAACGACTATTCAAAAAATCTCTTAAATAGCATCGTTTTATATAAAAGCTACAAAAATGTATGAAGCCCTGAAAATTTCAAGCAAACGCAGTTTGAGGAAGTATATATATTTCTCAAACAAATTGCAATGCGGACATATGAGAATATCATAAAATGAGACAATAATATAATGGAACATTATCCTTTTGATTACAATATTTATAGTTGCATCAAAGTTGGTATTGTACATATAAATTTTCACTTTAAATAAAACAAATTAGGTGAACATATGTTTTACAAAGCAGAAAATTATTACGAGTCACTATCAGACAACGATTTTAATACATATAACTTCTCTCTTTTAGTGAAATTTTCATACATACTATGCTCTTTATAACGTGTATAAACTTGCATTGATTCATGAAGCATTTTATTTTATAAGTTAGTTTCTAAATAGGTTAGTTAAAGAATGTTATTTTCCCTTTTCATATAAATATGCACAGTAATTTTACTATTGAATACTATTTAATTAAAGATTTTAAAGTTAAAATTTGTGGATTTGTAAGATTTAGTAATATTATTTTAGAAATAAGTAGATAATTTGGTTTAAAATTATTATTTTATTAGAAAAATTATTTCGATTTTAGAATTATCTGACACTGTTTCCATTTTCTAATTTTTTTTGCTAGCAAACTTTTATTTCATCCAATTACTGATTTTCTATTTAAATACTTTTTGTGTATCTACTTTTGTACATTTAATTTTTTACATATTCATACAAGATCATTATATTTGTGTGTACGTTCAATCATGGACCTCCTTTTTTATTTTATGTTGAAAAATTCTTCTTTAATTTTAATTTGGTTTTTTACTTCTATTTAATATAGAGTCAAAGAATTAATTCTAAAAATTCGAGAAAGTCGCATTTTCCCCCTACTATGAATTAATGTTTCACTTGAATTCAATTATTATAGTAATAAACTGCATTATTATTCATATTAAATACAAACATAGAGATTCTATAAAGTATTTCCCATTAACTTTCATTAAATTAACATGAATATTTTAAATAATAATAAACGTAAGTAAAATAATAATAATAATTAAATTTATATGGAGAGAAATGAAGATTGAAAAAGATTTTGCTGTAATGAATGCAGATAAAGACACAAGAAGAATAGAAAATGAATACAAATTTGCTTATAAATAATTTAAATTAGTTCTTATTTTTCAAATATTACAGTCAGTAATAAATTTATAAAACTTGCTATTTTAGAGACATGGAAATAATTATTTATAAATTATTAATAAACGCATTTGAATATTCGACTTTCCATAGCAAAAACATATGCTTGACATTCGAATCTAATTTTAGTTCTTAACAAACTAGTAGAAACTAAATTTTTTTATACATTTCATAAGTATGCATTACTTTTTTCCTTTGTATACCTGTTTAATTTCTTCACATGCGAATTTTCTCATTAATTAATCGAGTTAAACAATACCTATATTAAAATTTTATGTAAAACTTGTTTTATATTTTTATTCATATTTTTGAATGATGTTTGCAAAATTATAATTGAGGAAATGCTTCAGATATTTGTAAAAAAATTATGCAATTGAAGATGTGATTAATTTTTCGTAATATTTAATGAATTTTCTAGAGGAAAAAACTAAAAACAGATGAATTGAGTAGAACTGTTGCATGTGTAAAGTATATCATCAGCTTGTCGGAATTTCTGAAACAATAAGGCAATAATTTTTTTTCGAGAATTTTAATGAAAATGGTATTTTAGGAAAAGAAAAACAGGAATTTAAATGTAGGGTAACTTTTATAGTTTAAAATAGCTAGATTTTTTTTCAAAAATTAATGATATAATACAAATTATTTTATGTAAAATTTCGATATCAATCATTAATAATTACTTTTGTTAAATGAGATGTTTCAATTTGCGGCAATTTTTCTTTTGATCATAAAACAATTATTTGTAACTGTCTTTTATTCTTAAAAACCAATGTCGTACAATGAGGAGCAAGCATTTCCCCCTTTTTACCAAAAACTATGAAAATTTAATCAAAATTAAAAGAAAATCTTCCAACCACGATTTATTTTTTTTAAATAACGAAAAAGGAATCTCAGTCAATATTCTTTGCCATCTATTCTACAATATATTCTTCTACCAGAGCTAATTTTCGAAGAGTCATTTGAAAACTGCAACGAATGTATCGTTTTTTTTCCTCTTCTTTCAATGTGTATTGGCTTCAAGTTTCATGATTCATTATACTACTATTTTTTTTTTTCCTTTTCTCAGTCAAGTGAAAGCGTAGGTAAAAACACGCAGGCATCATTTTGTGCCTTTTTTTCCCTTCCAGTATGTCTATCAAATATTTTTCAATGCGACCACAATTATTGGTTAAAAAATGATGATGAAAAAGCAGAAGAAAAAAATCAAAATCCTGCCAAAGCAGGGCTCCACAAGCCATTTAATGGAAATCACGCTGACTAAAAAATGAGAAAAAAATATTCGGTATAATATACTGGAAAAAAACTCTTTGCAAAAAATATAATAATAATAAAGGGAACGCTAATGACTTTTTCCTTCCTCCCCTTTCACTTCAGGCTTCACCGGAGTTGAGCATTTTTACCATGTTTTTTTTTTTCTTTACTAATAGTATTTAATTCTTTATTTTTTTTTTTGTAAAGTAACCTTTTTTTATTTTTGAAAACTGAAAGAAGTGGAATTCTTGAACCGTTTGATTCTAAAGTAAATTGAAGATGAAAGTTTGAAAGACATGTCGAAGAGGATAATGAATGATTTTTTAAATAATTAAGTTTACTATTACTTTAGCTAAATGAAGATTAGAAACGAAAATACATTTGCATAGTAGTATGATAATTAATTACATTCTAATTTTTTATTAAATTTAATACTGTATTACTTTGGATCACTTTTACAGCCACATTAAAAAAAGAATTTCAATTGCATTTATTCTCACGAAATAAATAATTTCTTAAGTGCTATTTATCTGGCTTCATCTTCTTCATGCAACGGAATAAAGGCAATTTTTGTAGGAAAGGCGAAATTTATTCTTATATTTCAAACCTGATTTCTAATATGCAAAGGTTTTCCCAAAATTAACGCAATATTTTAATTTACTGCCATTCATGAATTAAAGAGATGACAACCATACTGAAAAAAATTATTTAACTACTTATAATTTAAGATTTATAAAAATGGAATGTTACACAATAGAAAAAAATGTGTTTTTATTGGTGAATATTATTTGAAAAACAAGACTGGCTCCTAAGTCTGAAAATTTGAAAATTGATCCCTAGATATTGTGACATGACAGTTTTTAAATAAAAACAACTAGGAAAAGCAAGCCTGAAATATGGTTTTATGTGGGATAAGTTTGAAGATTCACTGTTTTGTGACATACCTAATATCGACTTGGATAATATCATAATTACAAGACGGAACATGTTATTCATTGTACAGAGAATTTTCGATCCAATTGGTTTTAGCTGTTCTTCCACACTTCAACTAAAGGTGTACTTGAAAAATGGTTAAGAAACTAAATTGAGCTGGGATGCAGAGCTGCCTGAGGAAATAAACAGAAAATTCTTGAATTGGGTTAAGGAATTACCCTTTTTAACATCAGTAAAGATTCCTAGTCAAGTTACTCAGACCAATGGACAGTCTTTTAACCTCCATTAATTTTTCGATGCTTCACAGGGATCTTATGCGAGTATAGTGTTTTTAAGAATCCAACAATTAGGTGAAGTGAAAGTGACATTATTGCAAGCTAAAGCCTGAGTAGCTCCGTTGAAGAAAACAACTATACCAAAACTTGAATTGTTTGCTTGCCTTATTGGATCGAGATTGACTTCATTCATTAAGAAGAACCTCAAAAGCGTAATTTCAAAAGAGTATTAATGGATCGATTTTTCAATTGCTCTCTCCTGGATAAAAAGTATACAAGCTTGGGGAACTTTTGTGAAAAACAGAGTCTCTGAAATTAGGAATCTGACAGACTTTAGAAATTGGCAAAATATACCTAGTACAGAAAATCCAGCTGACATACCATCAAGAGGATGCTCAGTGAAGAAACTTATTAAATCCAGATGGTGAGAGGAGCATCATTGGCTGACAATGTAGGAAGATGAAGGTCTCCCTCTTTGCCAATCTATGACAAAGTAAAGGTTTATAAAGAAAAACGTAGAGAAGTACTGACGTCATTAAGTTATGATGATGATTTTCCATCACAAGTCTTCAACTACTTTTCAAAGTACACGAAGATACTAAGAATGATGGGTTGGATATACAGATTTATAGGGAATTGCCTGAAGACTAAAGAAGATAGAGAAGACGGTGAGTTAAAGGTTAAGAAGTTAAAAATGGCAGAGAACTCTCTCGTAAAGGTTATTCAACGTGATACATTTTCTTCAAAGCATGTAAAGAAGCTGAAGTCACTTAGAGTGTTTAAAAAAGAGGAAGACATTTTACGATTTAAGACCAGATTAACTGAAAGAAAGAACCATCACAATTTTATTTTTCCCATGTTGCTTCCAAAGAAGCGTGCAGTTGTAGAGAAGCTAATACTTAATATACATTTATCCTTGTCTCATGACCGGATACAGGTATTGATCTCCAAACTTCGAGAAACCTTTTGAATTAACAAAAGCAGATCGACTATCCTAGGAGCTTTATCTCAGCGTATTAATGCAGAAGGCATGAAGGTAAAGGACTGCATACAGCTGCTTTAACCGAAATTAAAATTAGTGGTGCTAAGATTTTTGAAATTTTGGGTGTAGATTTAGCTGGTCCACTAATTTTGAAGAACAAGAGTAAAGTTTGGATCATACTTTCCACCTGTACTGTTTTCAGAGCAGTTCATTCGGCATTTATTTTGGCCCTCTCTACACACGGATTTTTACTTGGATTTCGAAGATTTCATGCGCTTAGAGGGCTGCCATCAATAATTTACGGCGACAATGGTAGTAATTTTTTCGGATCCAACAACTCTTCGAGTTAGTTGATTGGAACATCATTGAAAGAGACGCTGCCATACTTAAGGTAGACTGGAAGTTTAGTTCACCAGCAACACCATGGTGTGGCCGTTTTCGGAAACGACTTGTGCATATGATTAAGAAACTTTTACATCGCATCTCGGGCCGGGCATCTTTAAATTACGAAGAGTTAATGAATGTGTTGTGCAACTGTGAATCAATTGTGAATTCCAGACCACTCATATATGTGACAGAGGATTCTGACGATCCCATTCCTTTGACACCATCCTTATTTTTAGATGAAATTCCAGTGTTTGGTGTACCTACTTGGATCACCTAGATAGAGTTGATTTCAACAAGAGGCTTAGACATATTCAACGTGTGCGGGAACTTCTGAGAAAAAGGTTTAAATTGGAATATCTCAGCTTATTGGTTCAACATCCATCAACAATCTTAATTTACAAAGCTGGGGATATAGTTCTCATCGAGTGCGACAACAAACGCAAAGTTCTATGGTCCGCTGCCAAAGTGACTGAGATATATCCAGGAAAAGACGACAACATTCGTATTGTTAGTGTCAAAACCGCTTCCGGTGAATTAGTGAACCGCTTCCGGAAAATATCCCCCCTCGAAATACCTTCAGGTATGGAGTCAGATGAAAAAAATGATTCTGAAACATTTGAAAAGGAAAATATGATTTCTGAATCACCGATGACTAATTCTGTTAAAGAGTTCTCCAAGAGGTTCAAAACTATTGTGACTAGATCTGGAAGACAAGTTAAACTCCCATCCATACTCATAATTTGAACTTTCAGTAACTTCAAAGTTTAAATAATAAGAACTAGATTTTTAAACATTTGATTTTAATAGCTTTAATTGTTTTATTAATGTTTTGATTAATTTGTGTGACGTTAATCAAAAGATGGAAGGATTATTAAATAAAGACTTAACTGGCAAAAGAAAGCCTGAAATATCATTTTATCCTTTCACGTATTGTAGTACTTTCACTTTTTGAAAGTGGCAACATGTATAAAATCAGATTCTAAAAATAAAGGAAGAGAAGAATGGATCGATTAAAATGTATGATACTGTTTTAATTTTTAAAAAATCTATAAAAAAGAAAGAGAAACAAGTTTGTTTTCTGCAATTCTCAACAACATTGATGGATTTCTTTAATAGACTTGTGAAATGTCTTTGGTACAAAGCCCGAAACTCAACATGCATTGAAGGAGGACATTCAATCTTGCATCAATGAAATTCTACTTCATTTATGGAAAAATGACCATGGAAGATCATGGAAAACCTCCCTGATCAAAATAGTTGCGTATGTTCAAGCAAAGTCGTGGAAGTCATTTGCTCTGTATTATTAGTTTGTTGTGCACTTTGCGATTCAATAAATAGTTCATTATAAAAAGAAAAAAAAAAGACTGTTTATTTATTTAAGAAATTCAAATCTTGCATTGATTCGTTCTTCAATCATGTAATGCTCTATTTTTTCTAAACATCAGTTGTGAAATGGTTTGCTTAATCGGTTAACAACACTTTACTGCACGAATGATGGGAAATTCAAATCATGCATTAATTCTGGAGCAAGCTTTAGAATGTTTCACAAGGTTTGAAA
This sequence comes from Argiope trifasciata, assembly GCA_026543055.1. Classification (NCBI taxonomy): domain Eukaryota; kingdom Metazoa; phylum Arthropoda; class Arachnida; order Araneae; family Araneidae; genus Argiope; species Argiope trifasciata. The sequence goes on along the minus strand of JAPMOQ010004434.1, from coordinate 4,299,210 downwards.
CGTGCTTTAATTATTTGATTAATTCATAAAAGTGAACGACATGTATTGTATAGCTGTTCAAGCGAAAAAAAATAGTGTAATTAATTCTAGATAATGAAAGTTATTTTCGTTAACTTTTTAAGTAATACTTTTACGATATTTTCGAAGCTTTGTTTTTTAAAACTTTATACAATCCTTCCAGAAAAATATGATTTTTGCTACAATTTTTTTTGCTACAATTATATCCCATTTACCTTTCAAATGGCCTGAGTGATTGCATAGATGAACTTTTCTTAGGATTTAAAATAATTAAATAGAGTGAAATATAAAAATCAGTAGCAACGATCTTTATAATAAACGTGTAGTAAAACTATGAAAACACAATACCGAATGCAGATCAAAATAAGGCATTACGTGGTGGTAAAAGATAAATAGAGTGAAAAATATTTAAATTTCTAAAAGTGAATTTCATAAAAAGTGATTCATAAAGGTCTCATTTATATGTGTTTCATAATTGTGATCTTCATTATTAAGTCAAGTTTTGTTTTGTAACTTGGGGGGTGGGGTGTCATGACAGCACATGGTGTCAGCACAGGGGGTGTCATGATGAGGAGGTTCGCAGCTAAAGCTTAGTAACAATATATAATTTTATAGCTAACTTTGACAGATGCTGAACAGATGCCAGTTCTTGAGTCCCAGTCCTGACTAACAAGACATCCATTTGACAACTTGGTGATGGTTTTTTCGACTTTCCTGAAAAAAAATAGAAGATTCCTGAATCTAATGAAAAAACAGATGCTGTGTTATATTTAATTTAGTAAGCAAAAAGAAAAACATTTAATTCTGCAGTCATTGTATAAAATTTAGGTGTAAATGTTTTATATACTAACAGTAAAACTATTTAAATTGACATATACTTTTTCAAGTATCATTATGCTTATCTTGTAATTTCTAGTAATTATTTATCACTAGTAAATGAAAACCTAAATCAAGTTTAAGATTAAGTTCAGTGACATGCATTTGGGTTAAATTGAGGTGAGTTCTAAAGGTTTTTTGTAGGTTCAATTATGCTATAAATAGCCTGCCAAATAAAGAAAAAAAAACCTTTTTTTTACCTTTTTATCCAGGTTTTATATTGTCTTTTCTAATGTAATTTATGTTGAAATTTCTAATGTGATTTTTGTGTGTCGAGATTTAATTTTTGAAATTAATATGTTGATATTCTATACATTCATGAAAATAATTCCAAAGATTTCTTCAGAGTCCTTATTTCTTTGTTTGAAGCCTATCTATAACTTTTTTCGCTTTTTCAAAATATGAGTTTAATAGTTTCATAAATTACATTTAGCTATTTTAAAATTCATTTTCATCGTTAAATATCTTTGGCACATTTTTTTTTCAATCCTTGGTCTTGCCTCCGGTCTTGTCAATTTCATAATAGAAATATTTCGCAAATACTTTAAGCGAATTTTCAAAATTGATTTTCTTAAAATAAAAAGTTTAATTGATAATCAATTTTGAAATAAATTTGGAGTCGAACTTCTAAAAGTTCGAAAGAATATCACCAAAATAAAATCATAAGTTGAACATCATAGTTCTTACTTTCAGATATAGATGAATTATAATTGAAATGTAAATATAAAGAAATTTAAAATGAAACCTTTTACCGTCTTCAAGTTTATAATCTTACCTCATTTGGTAAATTCCATGAGGAAAACAGGGGAAAATATCGCTCCTCGTTTCTGCTTCAATTTCTTTAACAGTACACTTAGAAGCTCTAGAGGCCTTGATTGTAATAAGATCATAAAGAATCATTACGTTACACAATCGTTTAAACAATTTCCTTGAGATTCTGAAGGTGAAATTCAAGGTAAACGATTTCACCAGGACATAAAGACAGTGAGAAGTGGATACTGGGGCAGATGTGACACTCCCATGATGGTAGATTTCTGTTGCAATCTGTGAAGGGACTGTATAAATATGATTCTTTCTAATCGTATTTAATTAATTAATTAAATTATTTTATTTAATATATGTACAAAACTTGGACCATGGTAAGTAATTCAGGATGAAATAAAACTTTTTTTCCATTTTTTCGAAAGCGCTTGAATATTATTAGTAAAATAGTTTAGTACCACTAAATTTTAAAACAGTTACCCAAGCCAACTAACTAATTTTGCACTTGAATATGGTTATCTTAAAAATAATCAAATACTAATTGAGAAATATTCAATAACTTGAGGGAATGAAAAAAAAATTCAATCACATAATGAAGGTAATATTAAATTGATTCATAGCACATGTATCGCTAACTAAATCATGTTTAAAATCATTTTTAATTTTTATGGAAAATAAAAAATAAAAAGGTTAGAATGATAGGGTAAAAGTAATTAGCCAAGTGAAGAAAACACCAAAAAGAATTCAGAAATTTTATTTTGATTAATTTTAAAATTCTGACTCTGAATAAAGGGTTTGCTATGAAAATATCCCACAGAAATTCTTTTCACCATGATGATTTTGCTTTTCTGAAATGTTATATTAAATCATATCGAAAGTTTTATTTCAAATTATATTGTACCTGCTTTAATAAAAACATTTTAAATGATTAATATCCTTTGTTGGACATTTTAAATATATGCCTTATTAAATATTTAAAAATGAAAAATGTTATTTGATAAAAAAGGAAGATTTGATTTATTTGATAAAGAAGAAGGAAGAAAGAATATTTAAATTTTAGAGAATCTGCATTTATCCTCTTTGAAGGAAATTTGCAGTCCATATATGCACTTTTAGCGCCTACTTCACTTAGATATAAAAATTAAAATGACACTTTATTACTTTTGTCAAATAAATCTGCTATGTTTTTAGCATGATTCACATATTTGAAACATCATTGAACTTCTGTGTCCCTTGTTGATGTATTCGAACTATTTTTACTTTTTTCTTATAGGAAGTTCAGAATGGTGTTGTGATTGTCAAAAAAATTGAACTCCAGATTTTGGGGAATCTTCAGACGTTCTTAAGGTCGAAAAACGTATTTTTGAAATTATACCTTCTTTGGGAAATTTTGGTTTAAAATTGATTTAAAGGTGGTTGAAATTTGGTATATATAATTGAGAATAAATTCATCGATTTCTATTTAAATTATTTAGATTATTTGGCTGTTTGAGGAGTGCAAGTGAATTTGACGATTACCAAATACAAAGAACGCGATATAAAATTTAATACGCAAGTTTAGCATCAAAAATATAGATTGATGAATTATATAGCGTCTAAAAATAGACATTGAAAGAAACATATCTACCATTTGATTCCTTGTCAGTCTCTATTTTTTATGCATGTAAACCCAGTAACAAATTTTAAAAAAGTTGTGTGTTATTTTGTAATTACAACTGCAGATTTGTATAAAATTTTGAAAAAAATTAGCCCATAAAAAGTGTGTTCAGAACATTTATTATCGCGATCGATAATATAAGTATTTCATATTCACTCGAAATATCTATATTTCGTACCAATCGATGTACGAATGCCATGAAAGATATTCACTTTCTTACACAAGATCCTCGATTTTGTTCGTATAAAAAGAGATAACAGCTTTTATAGATAGTATTCAAAACCTTTTGGGAATATTTTAAGGTTACAAGGAAACTGTCATTTTTTTTCCCAAGAAATTCTTCGTATTTAAATACTTCCAATGGAAGTTTGCTATTTTGAAGCTATGATAATACTGTAATCCTGGTTTTAACTATTTATTTAAAAATATATATATTATTCCAAATGCTGATATGATTAAATATACTTGGTACTTTTCAATTTTAATCCTCAAATATATAAAACTGAAATAAAAAGGTGAAGTATGTTACTTTTCATAAATTATTATTTGCACTTTGTTACTAATATGATTATATTAATAGACACTGAGTGCAAATTCAAAAGTAACTTTCTAAAATTAGTCTTCTATTGATTGCTGACATCAACAATTCCTTATATTAGCATTCAAAATTTATGAAAACTGAGAAAAAAAATAATATTTCAGAAACAACATTTCTTTGCTTAATGTGTCTTTCAAATTAATGAATAAAAAGTTTTAGGCTTAAAACAATGTGAATTTAATATCAATAGATGTATAATAATATTCAAATCAAATTGTTTTACAACAAAAACTTTTTAAGGAAAAATCATAAAAAAAATTTTGATAGGGTTTTAATATTATTAAATAAATAATAGAATTAAATTCAAATTATTTGATAGTAAAATTTTCAGTGACAAATTATGGAGGTATTCGATATGATTTAAATATTTTCTTCAAATAGTTATATAAATGTCATATTCCTAGACATACTTGTATTCTATAACATCACAAAAATTATTTCATGAATTTTCTAAATTTAAATTTTATTTATTATTTTCACATAACAAATATTGTTTGAGCTGAAGCTCTTACTACTATGTTAGTGAGTTTCTTAATATTAATTTCTTTGTAACTCCATGCTTTATTCTGATTGGTTTCTTCACGTTTTTCTAATTTTCATTAAACCATATACGATTACTTGCTTAGTTTAGCTGATAACAGTTTTAAACTTCTGGTGACATATTAATATGCCAGTAACAGCCAATAGACATAAACGTACGCTTGGGTCTAGCGGCTGTTCCTGACTTATTAAGATGTCAGCACAAACTCTTCTTTCTTTGTTGCATGGAACAATTATAATCACAGTTAATACTCTTTAATTTGATGAACCATTCAAATGTACAAGAGTTTTCATACGGGTCCATAAGTTCTTAATAATTTTGAGATCAGGACTATTTCCTGGCCATGATAACATTACAATACTAATGTTCTAAACTACTCTTCTGGTATCTTGTTTTGTTGCAAGGAGATGATTCTTGTTGAAAAATAAATGATGCGTTGTTAAGAAATACATCAGTGATGGAAGGTGTAAGTTTTAGTTCCAGAATAGATTCAGTGCATTTTCATGCATTTAATGTCCCATCTATAAAATGAAGGATACGAATATAATTTGCAGATATGCCTGAACAAATCATAATACTAAATGAAATCTTCCTTCTTGCATGAATGTAGTCAGAATGTAATTCTGTCAAACCTACTTTTTCAATCGCTACCGAATAACTTTATGTTTGTTTCATCACTCCTTGTGACCACTGACCATCTATCCAATTAATACGTTCCTTTGTCAATTGTAATATTTTTATGCAACTATAAATCGGAATAAGCAATTTTTTCGTTCAACTACTTCTTTCTACTTCTTAGTCCAGCAACTAATAGACTTATTATTACTCCTGAACTGATATAAATGTCAGCATTATTGAAAAGGCCAGGAATGGCATTCCTCGATTTCGGAGACGCAGTCTTTTTTATTTTTCAGAAATCACTTGATATGATGCACCTATTTCAGCATTTTAACATTTTGTTTTTTATTGAGTTTGTCTCTTAGTATCGTAGAACAAAATTTTAAAACTTCAGATATAGTCATTGAATCAATTGTCTTGCAATTTCGTCATAGGAAAGACCACATTTCTGTTACACAATAATTTTAGTTCTATTTCTAGGTGCCCAGTATATTCCTTTATTTGATTTCAATGCTTCTTGACTAAAAATTAGAAGTATTATAAATCTCCAAGAAAAACCCCAACAATGACTTGTTCTGACTTTAAAAACTATGTCAGCTTCTGTTAACAATTAATGACATTTGATTTGTTTCCAGAAAAAAAACAGCGATTTGTCAAGCAAATAAGAAATTACTATCTACTTCATCACTGTGTTCCTTATTCTAATTAAAATAACAATTTAGATGAACATAGATCTAAATGTTTCGAACAATTTTAGTACAACATCAGACTCCATTTATTCCTTTAAAGAGATTTCGAATTTGACTCAGTATTCAAAAACGGTATTTTATGAATTTAAATCTCCTTTTTTCATCAAGAATTTCATTCTAACCGATTAAATCAATACATTTATATTAAGATTTTTCTTTTAATGCGTAAATAATCAGTGATAGATGATTAATTGCTATGAATTAATACATTTGTGAGAATTTCTGTGTATTAAATCAGAGTAGTAAAATCACTGGAATAAGAACAGAAGACAGTAAATGGAAATACATTAAAAGCCAACATTAAATTTTACCTCGGGGAAATTTATAAAATACCAATATAAATGCAATGCACGTTTTCTACACATTAACATTGTGTGAAGAACATTTACAAATGTGAAACCTTAACAGTATGGAAAACACACTGTCAAGAGCAATATTGTTAGTCACTGTGTCCAATATTATCTGCAGTAATTGCCTTCAGGTTTGATTAGAATATTATTCGCGCTAAAAGAAAAAGTAATGCAATTTCTGATACAAACAGTGAAGGCTTAAAATTGGAAAGATATATATATAAATCTTGAAACGCGTCTTCACTCTTTTATAAAATTTGAAATGTGCTTTCCTTTTATATACCTTTGAAGAATTTAATTTCATTTTAAAAGATTTTTATGTACTTAATTTCCTCATTATCTTATTATAACATTTATTTTAATATTGATTATAAATGGTAGAACTATATTCATTATACTTATTTCAATAATAAGTAACTCTAATGATTTTTGTTGATTCAAATATCGTTTTAATTATAATGAAAGCAAATGTAATTCTGTGAAGCAGACTTAAAGACACCCACGTATTCAAAACTCAAAATATGTACCCACTGAAATAGAAAATGAATATTAGTTATTAATAACTACACATATTTGAGCAATCTTTTCCATATTTCATAAATGAATTCACTAAAATAGTCCTTTGTTCTGTAGTGGGTTATGTGTAGGGACTTCGAAGCAATTGTTTGTTCTCATCTAAAAAAGCACAGATTTTAATGCAAACGCTCTGTTTCTTTTCGAAACTAAGTGACCAAAGATAATTACTTCTCCGCAGACATTTAAGAAGCCACGATAATTTTCTTAACAATTCCTCACTCCTTTTTTTACGTCCTTCAAGAGAAGGAGGAGACAGAATTTACATCAAAGACTCCTGCAAGTCGTAACAAGTCAAGGGGAAGAAAATCACAGAGAGAAAGTAAAGAAAAAACAAAAAAAAGGAAAAGAAAGGGAGAGAGACGATGCAAAAGAGAGCAGAAAGTAAAACAAAATGTTAGATACTTTCCAGTTTCTACTCCAGTTCGTTAAGATGGTAGGACCACTTTGAGTATCCGAAGCTATTAATAAGAAGTTCTTGACGTTTTCAGAAAGGAGAAGATTGTAACTCATTCTGACCTACTTCGGACTTTTTTTCCCCATTCATTTCATTTTTTCCCTTTTCTTTAATGCCGAATCCTGTGCAAATGTGTGAACGTGAAAATGCTTTAAGATAATTGGTTCTGTTTCATTAGCAAAAATCTTTTATGGACGTTTTTTTTTCTTTCGAGCTAATTTAAGAGAGTTATGCTATTTGCAAATCGTATTTAACACTTAAGTAATGCTGAGAACAAATCAAATGTTTTTATACGGATTGCATCTCGCACCTTCCTTCTCCACTAATCTTGTTTAATAAACATCCAGGAATATAAGCTATCAAAATCTTATGCATAAAAGTTTTGGAATTTATTTTATCTATCAAATATGTAACTATTGACAGGTGAGTTTCTTCTATAATTATTAATTATAGAAATACTGTTCTAAAATTGTATAATAAAGGATATTATTGTGAAAACTATGAAAAATGGGATCTTTTTATTCCTACAAAGAGTCTTAATGGTTATGATAAGTATATTAGAATTATAAACCCTAAAAATACAGAAAATGTTTTGGAAACGCAAAATTAGAAGTGATTATATATTGAATGATTTTATTTATTTAATTAGCCAATTATAATTTAATATTTAATGGTTTTTTTTGTAAACTGGAGTGTGTAAATAAACAGGGGAACTTCATAAAAATAATTACCAAAGATGGTTCCTAGCTTTGGTAAATATACATATGCTTATTATTAAAGATATTTGAAGAATAGACGTTGATAAATATGTATATGAGAATCTCCAATTTCTTCTTCAATTTGGGTACAAAGGATAACATTATTTCAAACTTATTTTTTTATTTAAATATCACATTATGTTTAAGTAAATGGAGCAATTTTCCTTGCCGTAAAGTATATTTTATGCTAAAACATAACTTACTTGATTCAAACTTGTTGATAATCAATTGATATTAAATTACTCTAAATAAATTATTCATTTAAATTAAAAATATTGTATTAAAACATTAATGAGCTAATACAAAAATTTGAATTCTATAATATTAATAAATTCAACGAAGAATTTTTTTTGAAATTATATGAAATAAATCAAATAAATTTATTGAAAGATTAATTCTTAAGAATGATAGTAATGGTATTTTTAACAAAAAACAAATTTTAACAAATTTAGGTCTTTACATTATACAAGTATACGCTGATTCTTTCAAGCTGGAATTTTGTATTGAAAAGCTGGATAAAACACAGATACAAACGAGGAAGAAAGAATGAAACAATATTAATGGTTTTTTTACAAAAAGTATGTACATTTATTGAAAAAAAAATATTTATACTTATTGAACTTAGATAAACTGATTACTTCAAATAGGAATTTTATATAAAATGCAGATACAAACAGAAGAAGAAAGAATAACATAATATTTTGTTTTTGTTAACTCAAAAAAATACCTAAAAATGAAAGAATAAAAATTGTGATAAAATTTTAAGTAGATATAGTGGACTATTTTTAAAATAAAGATATTAGGCCATTGAAATAATATTCAATAAATTCTAATGTTTTATTTCTTTTGTCCTTTTTCACATGAAAAAGTATCTAAAATAGTAGAAATTTCAAAACAAGGTATTATCCAAACATTTTTCATTACAAGGCATAATAAGGCTTTTTCTTTTCGTTTAATCAAAGAAAGGTGTCATTATAGGAAAAAATTTGAGGCTATTCGCTTAAGAGTCAAACTTTTGATGCTTTCGAATAAATCAAAGCAAAATGAGGCTTACGTTCACTAAATGCTTCTAATGGGTTTCCTCTGTTTCGCCGAGTGTGAAATTCAGCGATCCCTGAAATGCCTTGAAGCGCCCGAGGGTCCTTTCAAAGCCTCGTCATTCTGGCCAGCTGTTCCGAGCATTAAAGCCCTTTATAATATTTAATGTCCCAAGGGGAAGGGTCCTAAAATGAAAATGCATTCATCATAGGTCGCCCAATTACTCCCAGGTGAATGGATAAAATATCGATAGTCGATGCTATCGGACCATTCAGACTGCGAGTAAGACGAGAATGTGTATTCTGTCGTACTATTTGAAACAAGATAAAGAGTAATCCATGTAGCAATTATTGTATCCCAATGCGATATCGGGGGAAATAATAAATGTATGTCTTGCACTAAAGAATATAAAAATATATAGAATTTTGGAAATGGCATTTAAGTTATAAAATAGTACGGACCTCAGAGTAAAAAAATCATATTTTTCGTCTTAATTCTAAAATTAATCTACCTTATAGAAATATATCGATAAAGATCACTATCATTAGATGTCACTCCTATATTTTTGCATTCATTTCAGTAGAAATTTTCATATTCTAATGGTTTAGTGCAATATATGTAAATGTTTTAGTGCAACTGAAGTCATTCAAAATCTACATCTGGATATTTTCCGCGATTAGCATTAACATTATAAATAATCTTTTATTTTCTTATGATATCGAAAGATACATTATCTTACTCAGTCGTCATCTAAATTTAGTCTATGAATAATCACATTAAAAATCTCATATATTTAAAACAATGAATTTGTTGCATTTGTAAAAAGGCTTTGAAAATAGGTTTACCTTTTTTGTAAGCTCTAAAGCTTCAGGAAATTTCAAATGCTTGTATTTTTATATTTTAGAAACATATAAAACTGTAATGTTTATGATTTGGAATAGATATATTTGTGCAATTGCAATATTAGAACAGTGAATATCTGACATTTAATTTATAAAAATATAGAAGGAAGAAAATTAATACATTAAACTGTGGCAATAACATCACAATTCTAACTCCAGACAAATATGAAAGATATTAAGTATACATACTTGAATTTCAAAAGGAATTCAATTTAAATTAATGAGTACATGATTAAAAGTTAGTTTAATTGCTGTAAAACGTTTTGCGATGAGATATAAACGGTATTACAAATCACCCTATCCTACTATAAATATTCTGTCATTAACTGAAAATAGAATACGATTTTATATCTATGAGCCAACCCAACAATTTATTTCATAGACATGGTCAAAAATCTACAGTTCATGCTACTGAATTGCAAGGAATCAGTCTAAAAAATACTTGATCGATTTTAAAATGTATTCTCATCAAAATATTATTTTAATCAGAACTCAAAAAACGCCTTTTTTATTGAACAGTAGAGATTTTAAAACCATATTTTAGAGGAATTTTCAACAAACATCATGCTTAAAGAAAGGATGATTAGTAACGGTATAAATGAACGGTAACGGTAATGCTCAATAGTAATATAGCTATAATAATGCTATGATGTGATAGGTATTGTTACTCCTATTGACTTACCTGGAAATTCAATGGATGTTTCTAAGGATAGCGAAAGCTGTTTGTTTGATTATGTGATGATAACATTTTTTTCCTGAATTTTTTTAGAATTCTTTATATGGTATATAAATTAGCCTATATATGTTTTATACATATTATAAGAAAAGCAATATTAAGCAATACGGTAAATTATTCTACGGTATTTTTAAATAATTAAGAGAAATGAGAACATTACAATTAATTAAATTAAGAGAACACACTTGCACAACTACTTGCTTCTTTAAAAATGTCTCTCGAAATTACAATGCTCTAATTTTAAATTTTGATAATAAGTCGTTTCGAACGCCCTTAAATAATCCCGAATTCGCACATTTTTTATTTCCAATATTTAAGAAACAAATTTATTATAACAGTTATGTAATAAATATATTTTTATTTGCTATGAATGCATGTTTCTGGGAAAATGATATGTCTATAACACACATCTATATTAGAGATGAATATTTGTTAATAATTTATAGCTTCCCCCTTTTTTTCTCATTTCAAATAATTTATTGTCTAAAGTCAGGTGTATTTAATATTTATTAAGTTATATTATAAACCTAATATGTAATTATACACTGACTCTTGTGAAAATAATTATTAGGCTTCATTTTTGTACCTTAATTTTATTGCTTTAATATAAATATCTACTAGTAAAGTTAAACATAAGTTATGCAAATACAGTTTCCCCTCAGTTAAATATAGATATAATATGCATTTATTTTAAGCGTCTAAACTTTTATTTAGCATGTAAATTCCCAGTAAAATATATTAAGCCTTGATTAGTATCTTTAAATGCTTAAAATGTACTTGGATTATCTCACTTCATATCTATTATTAAAGCATTTCCTTGACTTCTAATAAAGCTTTGTCACCTTAAGAATTATTTTTATTAGAGATCATCGGGGAATTTGTTTTTAAAAAGGATGCATTAGCCCTATGAAAGTATGACAATTATTTAAAATTTAACAGTTATTTAAAAAGGAAATCATTCTCGTCTTGTTGAATCTCTTTTAGATAAGGCAACAGTAACGTTATACGTCTTCAAATAAACAAATAAAATACAAAGAGAAGTAAAAAATTACTACTTCAGACGTGACATTCTGATAAATTGGCGATGTAAGATTCCGCCTTTGGCGATGAGAAACTAATATCATTATTTCCCACAACTTTCAGGTCTATAAAGATAGCTGTTAGGGCATGAAACTATCACTCGTTCTATCGGAAATTTTAAATCAATTTATAAGACATATTCGATTTCAGTCACATCCGCTTTGTTTATTCCATTTCTTCTTCTTCTTTCTCAAGTAAAATATTTTATTTTCAGGTCTGCTCTATATTTACATTAAAAAGTTTTCCTATAGCTTTTTTGTGAATGAGTATAATGTTAGTAAGAATTGCGAAAACTTCTTAAATTAACTAGCCAATATATTTTTCTGAAAAAATTATTTGAGCAGAATAACGAAAAATTCGTTCATTTACTTAAAATTTCAAAGAATATTAGAGAAAATTTAGAATGTTCTAGTCATTTCTAGTCATTTAATTCCAAATTTACTTAAGTTTATTACAAAAAAGCCATATACAAGCATATTTTTTAAATTTAAAAATACAAACAAAAAAACTATATTTTTAAATATTTAAAACTTATTCATTACCCCTTAAGAAACATTTTACTATTTAAGATGTGAGGCAACTTGCATATGTTTTGCAATCTAAAGTAAAGTCATAATAATGCTTTGGATGGATTTAAGAGTTTAAGTTGTCCTTAAAGTATGTTTCACCAGCATTTATAGAATGTCTTGTGCTTTCAGTAAAATACGGGATGTTTTGAGTTACTATTTGTTTTCACCTAGAAAAATATATAACAGTGAGGATTTGTATAGAATATCTAGGTATTTTATAGAATGTATTTAGCTTTTAGACAAAGTATGAAACTTATATGTTTTAAATTTATATAAATTGAAGAAAAAACTTAATAAACTATGATTTTTTAAATATATTTTTCATAGACATTGTATATTGTTTTCAAAAATCAATATATGGATACCTTTCAGGAAGTTAAAGATTTGAAATTGTCAAGTTAAAATATTTTTATGGGTTGAAATTGAAAAAAATGAAGAAATGTAAATTAATATATAAATTTTTCTGTTGAAGTGCTTCAATTCTTACTTGAAACATAAATGTATATGAAAAAGAATTATTTTCTTTATATAATCCTTTATTTATATTCATATTTAAATCAGTTAAATTCTTTCTCGCATTTAAATAAATATAATAATTGATAGTTGCAAGATTAGGATAAAAATTATGATTTTTAATAATGCATTTTAGCAATAAAACGAACATCATAGTCACCTCACTAATAATTTTAAAACTAATTGGGCTCCACGCTATCAAGATTAAAAACTTCAAGGCAACAAACAAATTACATTACATGTTTATCTGTTTTTATCCTACTATATTTTTCTGTATTTCAATATTTAGGTACTTAATTTTAAAACATATAGCATCATAAGTGATGAAAGAACAACTATTTGATTATTAATTTCAAATATTTGTTCATATACAGAATTATTAGAATTATTTGGCAACGATATGAATGAGAAGAAAATAAAAATGATATTAATGAGTAAACAGCTAAATATAATGTTCACCTTCTTGATCTCATCAAGTATTTAAAATAAGTCATTAAAACTTGAAAATAGCAATCAGATACAAGAAACTATTATTGAATAAATAATGAATAATCAGTATTAATTTTTAATAAAGAAATGATGTTTATACGAGAAAGAATTGACCTATTCCATAAAACGAAAATATTTATCCTAATTGAAAAGAGCATCCGAATTAAGAGTTAAAATGATTGTCATGATAATGTTTACTTCTTATGGCATATCAAACGTATAACATTATGATATCCATAAATTTATTAATGAACAAGATTTCATTAAAACACGTCACAACATTAAATAGAAAAATTAAAATTTTATATTTTGCATTATTTATTTAGAATTGACAAGCATTCTTAATTAAAAATATTACATATGCAAAATTACGATGATTCAATTGACAGTTAAAACAAGCTAAATCATTTCGAATAAATACATCGGATAAAATGATTTGGACATGCTTGTGAAAATATATTTGCTATTTTGATTTTGATTTTTTTATCTTCCATTTCTGCTAATTTTCTTGTTTCTGTAACAAAAAGCAAAAATATGAGAACCATGATTAGCAATTTCGGTATGATTGCTTAGGAAGATGCAATTTTACATTATTGCAGACTAGTACCTTTAACGGATATAATTTTGTATAAAACTGATATCAACATTTCGAAAAATATAATGACAACATTTAGAAGGATAAATAGAAATCATTTTAATACTTGCATTTAAGTTTTATTTGTATTCTGAATGACGCTGGAAAAGAGAATGCGAAACCATCTCGATAATGCGATTATCATTTTCGAAATTGCTGCAGTTCACAGAATGACATTTTTATCTTAAACTCGCATAAACATTCTGACAAATAGCTCTAATAATCATTACTGTTATCATTTGTTTCCTGCACTTTAGTTTTTGAGTATCGAAAAGCATCGGTGAATTGAGTGATGTCTGTTATCGCAGGGACACGAATCCCACTTTGAATATTTTCTTAGGAATAACAAAAGCGGCAAATGGTTTACATTATGGATGTCATAAATTTTGAAAAGAGGAGGGACTGCTTTGGGGTGTAAAAAGAACACAAGTAAGCATTGAGAAGGTAGTTTGAACAGGTGCATAAAGGCAACTTTTAATCGATTTCAACACTCCTAATTAAAAGACTTTGTTAATCCTTAAATTATTGATGCATGGTAATTTGTGTTACCTAATTACGATTATTCCTCTATAGTTATAGAGACATATACATTAATATGGCAATCGTAAAAAGGTTTCTAAAAGTTGTATGTGAATAAAGCTAAATTCGTCAATGATGATAATATTTTAACATAATGTGTTTTTATAAAGACTTTCATTACCTGAGGAATTTTTTTCGGTTATTAAACCTTTATACTTAATTGAAAGGTTGTTATTTTAGTTTTCATTCATAAATTTAGAACACCAAATAAATTTTGTTACATATTATTTATGGACAGTCAAATACTACCTTTTTTGGAGAGATGAGTTTCTTTTTTAAAAAAATGTCGTTTCGTGGACACCACGCAGCTTTTATTTTTCATTTAATCAAAATGTAGAATTTTCTTCTATGGATTTTAAATTATCTTCCTATCACTCTCTTTCTGCCTACATATACTCCCTTTAGATACTGCTAGATTTCCTCTCAGCTAGACATAACAAACTCGCTTAATACAGCCACTACATCCATTTTATTATTTTTTTAGATAATATTCGGATATTTTGACTGATGCATTGTAACTTTCAATGGTGGATCTCACCACTGACTTGCAGGGGACATAATAGGTTAGTATTTGTTCCAATTTAAAAGCCAGGAAAGGACCCCACAAATCCTTCTAGCTACAGACCCATATCACTAATGACAGTGTTAAGCAAAATTGCTGAAAATGTGATACTTAGGAGACTCAAGAAACATCTAATTGATAACGACAAATTGTGTCCTGAGCAATTTGGGTTCAGACCGAACCTCTCAACGACACATCAGCTCGCCAGAGTATAAGAATATATTTTTTTTTATTTCATTTTCATTCATGCATATATTTCTTAATAAAAATCAAAAGGCCAGTCCTAGTTGCTCTTTCATTTTTTTTATTGCGATAAAATTATTTTCAAGTAATAAAAATTAATTGATTGCGTATTACAACTGATAGCAGTGATTGAAAATAGACAAAAAGATAATTTTCCTGCAGTTTCAAATGTAGAAGTATGGTAGGTAACCATGCTCGTTTAATACAACCAAATTAATGCAAACCAATTACTGATTAGCATTCTGTCATTTGCCAATTCAGATCACTAAAGGCTAAGATTAATATGATTATCAACACTATAAAACTAAATTATTCACAGCTACAACTGACAACAGAAGTAACTGTGCGTGTTATATAGGCATTCAACTAAACTATGCATGAGATCGGTGTAATATTTGAATATGGATAATATGCATATGTGCTTTTGCATCCTTACTGTATTTTAAATTAAATATCTATTATGCCGAAAAAATTACTTATATCATCAAGAAAAAAATAAATATTTTCCAACTTCTAAATTGAAAATATGGAAAATTTCATCCCAATAAAATTTTGTATACCTTCCGAAGAAATTAAATCTTAAAATTTCTTTGTCAATAAATATAAATAATAAAACGATTTTATAAGTTTGACAAGTAAATTATTCTAATGTCAGTGATATTTAGATGTTATCATTATTAATTTTGCCGTAATCTGTTACCCCGTTTCTACAGATATATTGAAAAATATAATTCAAATTAAATTCAGATTAACAAAAAATAAAATCAATAATTGAAACACTTTAGCTTCATTATCAGAAAGAGAATTAACTTAAAGAAATTAAATATGATTTAAATATTGTCTATTTCATTAAGTAGTTTTAGGGAACAGTTATGTTCTCCTTAATTACATTAATGATAATTTTAATTAATTAATCAATCTTACAAGTTTCAATGTAACCAGATTTGGTTCTATTTTTTTTCATCCTTCTATAAGGCATTACTATGTAAAGAAAGTTATGGTAAGAACTCTTTTGCTAAAGAGCTCTATTTAATGTGTGTATGTACATATATATATATATATATATATATATATATATATATATATATATATTTATATATTTTGCCTTTATAATAATGCTCTTTTTGTAAATTAAATCTCTTGTATGATTTTAAAAAATGTTATTGAATCAAAGTTAATAACCAGATTTCAGAATAGCTTAAAAATACACTAGAATAAAATAATCATAAATTTCTAATTAAAATTGCTTCTTTAAAAAAAATTTTGAATAATTTGATAGCTAAAACTGCATTTTAAAATATTTTGAAAAATCATGATGCAATGCTTTTAAGAAATTCCCAATCTAAGGCGATTGACGTAAAATTTATTTCTTGTAAAACAATGCACATTATATAATATTTTGATATTAAATTGTTTGAATGGGAAAATAATATTATTACTGTTTAACTTATAATATTTTCTGTCGGTATGAATCTGATTAATTTTACTGCTTCGTGAATTTGTTAATTCGCATGCCTATGATATTCCTAAAAGTGAGAGGGGAAAAAAACTGTTTTTCTTCTCTAAAAATGATTTGACTTTCCGTTTATTTTTCGTACCATGAAATTGTACGTGTTGGAATTCATTGTTAATTTATTCCATTACATTTATATTTTTTAGTTTTCTTCTTTTTATTATTTTTATTAAACTTTTTATATTAATAGGGCTTTTCAAATATTAAATTAAAATTTTAAATTAATGCTTTCTATATTTAAAATCCAAGCTTCACAGACGGGAACTAACATTTTTAGGGAGCAAGCTGGTTACCATATACGGATAAGGTTGAGAAAAAAATATCAGTATATATCAAGTGTTTAATAAAATCATTGACTATGAAAATATAATTTCCTTCTCCACAAATTTAAAGTAATGCATTGCATTTTTTTTTCCACATTTTAACCTAACTGAATGAACTAGAAACAAATTAGAGAAATATCTACGCGGTCCCAGTCGTTTTAACTAATACTGGCGTTTTTCCTGGCAGACTAAAAAAATACACTGCAACTTAAGAAGGAATGACAGAAGTTGAGGATGATATTAGCAGCAGCAAAAGCCTTAAGCTGTCTGCAGCATGGGCGATCATTCGTCTTCGGAGCTGTTCTTTTACAGCTCTGCTTCAGCGTTTCTGAGTGTTATTGCTCCCATAAGCTTCTCATTGTAGTTAGAGGCATATTTTTTATTTGTGTCTGAAACAATAAACCATAAATGGCCAGGAAATAAATAGCCATTTGTGAGCGTTTTTTGCTAACTGCTCGACATGGAAAGATTCAAAGAAAACCCAATTATTTCTTCGAACATTCAAACTCTAAATGTCCTGCATTTTTAATCAGCGCTTAAAATGCTTCAGCTATTCAGAATTGTTGGTTTTAATAAAAAGTGTCAAGATCATTCGAATCTTTAATAGTTTAAAGTTAGATAGGTATTTTTAATAACCAAGTGAAATATTGCATGTTGCATAAAATATTTTTTTATTTATTTTTGAAATCAGATCAGACTGCACTAGTTGTCATAGACTAACAAAAGATATATTTATATATAGTACAAAATGTTTTTATAATGGAATGCAACATAAATAAGACATAGATATTTTTGGTTATTTATGAAACATATGGCTTATATTTTCATTTTAATTCATAATGAACATTTCAACATATTACAACACATCTTCTTCTATACTCTAAAAGAAATAGAGTGTCAAATATTTGATTAAATTAAATATAATGATTTAAGTTGTTGTTATTATATTGCATTGAAAAATTAAGTTTATAAAATTTTTCATACTATGATATATTGCAAATTCTAATATTTTTGCATAATATTTAGACTCATAGACTTTCACCAAAGCGTTAAATAAACTTTAAAATGGAGAACCGTTCTTATTTCTAAAACATCCTTAGATATTCAAATTTTAACATCCAGAAAATATGTAACATGCATATTAACAAAATATAAGAAACTATTTCTATGATTAAATATGCACGATTGGCGATATAATTAAATTGTGCTTTGAATATGATAAGAATTAAATTAAGGAATGTTAATGATTTAATAGACCATATGAGGCATTTATTTTTATCTCTATATCTTTTAAAATCTATTCTTGTGAGCAATGAGAATAATTCTAAAGGGCTATTTAACTCGCACTATTTCATAGAATCATTTAGGTCTTATATAAGAAATTTCATTAAAATTCAAACTTCCGAATTAAACTTCATAGATTAAAAATAATGATTTTTTTTTCCGTTCGTGAAAAAAATTTTGTCTTTAAATATGCATGGTAAATATTTATCAAGCTGTTTAGTAAAAAGGCAATGGATATTTAGGCGGAACATACCATAACATAAAACAATATAAATCTAATTTTACTTTCTAAATAGTTTCACTTACTTAGATTTTTAATACTTTCAATATAAAATTATTAAATTTTTTAATGTTTTGAAGGTTTATCAAACATACGTTTAAATTCGAGGAACGAAAAAAAGCTATTCCAGAATTGTTAATGAATGAATGTATGAATTTTAGCATAATAAAGATAGACTATCAGCAATAATCATAATAAAACAAGGATTGACTGTGCTTATATAGAGAATTATTTTAGATTATCAGAACATACTTAAAATAAGTTGATAAATTAAATAATTTATTAAATATGATTAATTATTATTGAAGAATATTCTTTCAGCGTCATTTAATTATTATTGTTATTGTCATAACAACTAAAAAATCAGCAAAACTCTATATGCAATTTTTAATACTTGTGCTAAAATTATTAGATTTTTCAAAAAAATGCACTTCGTTTGTAGGGTACTGATGTTATGCACTGCGTATAAGAGAGTTAAGAATTTAAATAATTCCGTATAACATCAACCCTTAATATAACACAATTTTCTTAATTAAAAAAACATTAATTTTTTAATGCAAATTCCAGTTGGTAACTCGAAAAAATATTTAATTGAGGATACTTATATCCATTACATGAAAACATATGAGAAAACAGAGGAACAGTTAAGGTAATCTATTACAATTGTAACAAGTTAATCTCGATTTCCCCCTAATGCACAAAAAAATAATACTTTAATGATTTTTTGTTGTCAGGATTGAGATACCACATATTTATATTATGATTCTTATCAATCCTTTGCAAACAAACTGAATGTATAAATCATTATCATGCAAAAGTTAATATTTCAATTCTAAGTGTAATAATGTGCTATTTGGTTTCACTAATATAAAAATTAATTAAATAAATTAACTCTTCTTGAAAAATAATTTGATACAGTTAATTTTTTTCATACATTATGTTGAAATAATACAGTAATGAAGGAATAATTATGTGCAATTAATTAATTTCTTTATTAAAATAATATTATTTAAATCTTGTATCTATTTATTACTATTTTATTTACATAGTAAGAACATAATTAAGGATAATTGTTAAAAAGAATATAGGCATTTTAATAAGGTTTTAAAATACATTTTATTGCTCCATTACGGTTTTTATACGATTTTTAAATTCCATTATAAGATTTTGATAACTGATTGTAATAGATCCAAAAAATAATCCTTTAATATAAATAATCCATGTTTTTTATTTCCATAATACAAAAATAAACTCTGTTCTTAACTAGGAGGATATTTCAACACTTAGTAAAGGATGTTTTCTTTTTCAGTTTAAAAATCCATTATTAAATTATAGGTCATTTTACTTTCATATCACAGCTGATAAAATTTTCTTCACGCCAATAAAAAAAAATCTTCTTTATAGGGAAAATCTTCAAAAAACTGCTCCTTCGGGGTCTTTTGCCTCAGGGTAGAGAAATTACCCAACCACAGAAAAGGAATGGACGAGATTTTCTATACGCTGGGGTCTTTCTTTTAAAAACTCCAAAGCATTAACATATCAGCGGCAGCTGCTGGTCCATGTCGTTCATCAATGTCTGAACTTAAGGATAATGGAAACTTAAATTATCTGGAATAAACACAATTTTTAAAAAAAGTGAGGAGTCTTAAAAATGATTGATGCGGAGCCTGGTGTGTTGTTAATTTATCTTTGTTAGGTTCCAGGAGAAATAAAAGGGTAGAAAAAACTGTTATCTAGCACTTTGATATGCGACTGGCTCTGAAGCTAATAAAGTAGTCAAGATTGGCATGTCATTCTGTGAAGAAAAAAGGATTATGTTGCAGTTTTGAATGCCTCGTTTACATGACTCTACGAAATTTTTAAAGAGTTAGATTTTTCAATGATTTTTCCTTAAGGTTATAGAAAACCCTCATATCTTTCTTTGAGGAATAAATAAATAAATAAATAAATAATGATTAATAAAGATAAAATACATTTTATTTAAGCACTTTTTAAGTCGCTCTGATCGTCTTCGTATTCCCTTAATGGTTTACTCATTATTCGGTCTTGTGTTCTTTTAAGAATAATTAATTATTTTTTTATTGAGTCGTTTCTTCAATAACGAATATTTATATCTTTATTACAAAAGAAATAGTAAAATTATTTTAAATGGATCTATATGTAGATATATTTTCGGGAAAAAACTAATTACGGAATAAAAAATAATCCCTTTTTTTACACTTCTTAATCTGAAACTTCTTATATGAAAGAACATATCAGATATTATAATCCAAAAAAGAGTTTCAATTAAGTTTAATTTTCTTACTGATTTTATAAAGACATTTTAATTTCTTTTGAATCGTATTTTAAAGCACAAATTTCTCTGTAAATTAATATTTTAAAATTTTTACTGTGTATTTTATCTTATTTTTCTAAAAATAACTATCGCTTTCAACTCTTTGAAAAATTATAAATTCATAATTTATTATTGATTTTTAAAATTAAAGATAAATTAAAATTTAAAATATATAATGCCAATTTCTAGTGTTAATTTATTTCCTAGAAAATCAATTCCTCTTACAGAAAATTATCACACCATTTCAGATCTTTAAGAATTCTTACGCAAGTTTGATGATGTTGGAAAAATTTTCTTTTTTTTCTACTGAAATATTCTTGAATTCATGATAGCTAAATGGAAAAATAATAATTTTGACCAACAAAAAAGGGCATAATAAGTAGCTTATCATAAGTCAAAGTGGTTAACTTGAATTTTTATGTGTTGGTATAATGTCAAAGCATTTAATGGATTCCGCATATTAAAAAGTCAAAGAATTGCTGGAATTTGTATACAAAAAAATACAAATATTTAATATTGCAAATGCTTATTTTGAACTATAAAAACTCCACCATAGTTAACAAAGCAAAATCATTTTTTACACAAATATACGTGGTCATTATAACATCATAATAAGATAATATTTCACTTTAAAAAGCTCATTATTTACAATGCATTATACAATCGTCGTAGTGAAAAAAACTGGATTATAATAATATAAAATAATGAAATAATCACAATAAAAGAATATAAAACGCTTAAACAATAAAATTTTCTAAAACATATATCTGCAACTCTCTCATATAGCAATTTTTTTTATTTCTTTTAAACTTTATACATTTTTTTTCACAAAAAAAAAATTTATAAGTAAGTAGAATTTTTAATAGCGCAGAATATTTGATGAGAATTATTAATATTATTTCGCGATTATTTTAAGAGAAAGAAAAATCTATTGAAACCTCAAAAGTGACATACTTTCAGCATAAAATATGGATGAAAATTTAAAAAAAATAAGCAAATTTTTGAATCCTTAATTGTTTCTATATATCATTTTCTGAAGATAATTTTTTTTCAAGAACATTGCATAGTTTTTTATCCATTAACTAACAAAAGGCATGATATAAAACATTAAATATACTTCATAACATTGAACTTCCATTTCCTTTTCGTCAATAAATAAACAAATAAAAATATGTTTCTAATAAGAAAAATTTCTTAAGTAAGGGGGAGTAATCTTTACGATATATATCATTTATGGTCTTGAGTTCGTGAGAATTTTGTAAAATGTGCTTCATGAAAGTTTTGGAAATAACTCATAAGATCCCCATGTGGCATACCCTGATGTTTCATAATCAACAAGAATAATATGTTTTCTGTGTTTTGAGAACTCTGCTATACTGAGCCATATATATATTTCTTTTAGACTTTCCAGGATAAAATTCATTTTAATATAAAACTTAAATTTTATTTAAACTTTTCAAATGCACGGATTTAAAGACACATAGTATTACATTAAGGAATGTAATCTAATAATTTATTACGTTAAATAAAGAAAATAACCTTAATTTAAGGTAACATTAAAATTAAAATGGAAAAAAAAGTTTTGAAGATTATTTCCAATATAAATGTTAGTAAATTTAATTTATGAAGTGTTTAAATTTTGAAAACCTTTATTTAAAAAAAAAATTCAAAGAGTTATTCTTTATACTTTCAAGAATAATTTATATCTGTTAATATAATCACATTAAAGTCAATTTTTTAATAATAATATGATAAAAAGGTTTTCATAACAAATATTTAAATATTATTATTATTAACTATATTAAGTACAATTGAAAGCACATATCTGATTCTGTTAGCAGTTCCCATGTCTAAATCATGATTTCTGTCAAATCAGTCATGTTAGAATAAATCATGAGAATATAACATGTATATTATGAAATGAATTTTTTTCTTTAATTTTATTGTTAAAACTGATATTTTTTACTACTTGTAATTTAACTTTCCTGCAGGTGCGAGTATGTGAGAGATACACTTGAGATGAACTTCGTTTTATAACTTTGGATCTGGTGGCACTGGGGACGCTTGACTTTGGCTATTTGTCCCCTTCCCTTTGACTTACTTTCATTTGTCGTCGTAAGTTTGTGGCATTAATGGGTTTCTTCCTATCAGATATTTGTATTTTGAAGCCTTATCACACGGCAAGATATCGTCGACACTTTCCGTCAGCAAACGACAACGAAAACGACGTCACTTGTGTGACATCGTTTCAAAGTTTCACATGATTAGTTGAATTTCTTTTGCAGACAATATTTCGTCGGCATTTTCAAACTGGTTAGAAAAAGTTTTCGATGACGAAAAACTTGCTTGACCGGTTCTTGAGGTGAAGTGCTGATGAAATTTCACCGTGTGATAAGGTCTTTAGAGATACGCGTAAACGTTCATGTAAGTTTTTGTCACATCTGGTTTTGTATGATTTTACAAATAAATCCGTCTTGTTTTAGACTGGCCACAGCTGCCAAATGCACTTACGAAGGAAACTGTTGCCCTGCATCTCTATAAAAAAGCCCCGCATCTCTATAAAATGAGCTAAATTAAAGGAACTAAAGAGAAAAACCGAACTAGGTGTTGAAGAAGTGGAAGATGCGATGTCAGGGAAAAAACCTTGCCAAAAAGAAAAGTGGACTAGAATCACGAGGTTCGGTTGTGAGATTTTACAGAAATTTATATATTTGTCGCACAATAAACACATTTGCTCAAACTGCAACGCTGCAAAAAAAAAAAACAATGAAACTATTTTCTTCCTTTTCATATCTAATTTTCAATTACTTTTAATACATAAATTATGTATTTTTGCTCTTCTATATTTTATATGTAAATTGTACAGTCGAAATATCGGCAATTTCATTTATATTATTTTGAAATCAATTCAGTTAACCTGTGGTCATTTTATATTGTTATTGCAATCTATGTTTATATGGTTTCTGCTTCTTTTTAAGTAAAAACTGTTTAAAATAATTGTAATTATTTATCCTAATCTATTTTCAATATAATTTTAATTGTTACGCTTTTGAAAATTTACAATTTACTGTATATATACTGTATATAATATGCGTATACTGTATATAATACAGTATACTGTATATAATATGCGTGACCTTTCAAATTGGTATGACGGTCGTGCCAGCTGGAAGGTAAAAGACTTTTATAAGACTGGCATTTTATAACTGTGGATTAGAATACTTCCCTAAAAACAATAAATTTCAGCGTGTCTATAAACTTAAGATAAGCTCATTAATTAAAATATTCTTCGGTATTCCAATAATTTTGAATTATATCTGTACTTAAAATATCATCTTTTGTTAATTATAATCCTTTGGGATAAATGTTGGATTCTTCTGTGAAAGCAAAATCGAAAGAATTTATATTCATTGCACTTTTTTTACGTATTTTGGTAAAATTAATGCATACTCATACATTCTTATTCAAACGACAAAGTCTTTCAGACGATTTATTATTCGTATATTCCAAGAGAATCGATGCTGAAAACAGTTTATTTATTTTTTCATAAAATCAAATGAAACGTTTTTTTTTTTTTTCAAAATAAAACATTTTTATGTTATTTTGAAGTTTAATATCATTATATTTTATTTCATATTTTATATTCAAATGATGATTATTATTCCTTCTAAAAGACCAGAAGATACAGAAGATAAAATTATATATTTAAATTTTATTTAGTAAATAATACATAAATAGATAAATAAATCTTAAAATTATTAAAATACCCTTTAATAAATAATACCTGCCTATATGACTACGTAAAAGAAAATAATTATAAAATAATGCTATAAAAATATTTGATTAATTATTTTTAAATGCAATTATTTTCTGTCTAATAATTATTACAACTAAAACACTTCGTTCCAGAATAATGTAGTAAAATATATATTGTATCATATTCTATTAACAAACATTCAGAAATCTTTAAAAATCACGATTTGCTCATTTTGTTAAAATGCAATCATTTAATACTTTTATAATAAACGTTAAGCATTTTTCTCCAGCTTTAAGAAGTTGCAAAAAAAATAATAATAAACTACTCTTTACCGAATGGCAAAATTGCAGAGACTTAATGGGTGTCCCCCTCTACCAAAACTGCGAGTGTTTATTAGATGGATATTTACTTTTTCCCCAGTAAGCACTTTATTCTCATAACATCCTTTTACAACTTTCTTCCCGAGTGATAACAATAACTGCGATAGCGTAAAAATAAACCGTGAGAAGCTCAGCATAATGGCAATTTTAGGGCTGCAAGGAGAATGAGAGAAGGTTTCTCAGTAACATCTTCCCATTCTTCCATCATTATTTAATTAAAATTGTTTGCCTTCTACCCGTATTCCTCAAGTTTCTCTTTTATCCAGGAAAAGCTTCATTTGGCTTATCGCAATTTTCCAGATTACGGGAAGTCCTCTCTTTGGAGTTTACCCTCCCCCCCTTCTCCATTAATCAGTCGCCAAGGCATAATCAATTCCAAAACAACGCATCTGATTAGTTATCAACGCCACCTTCCTCTGCTTTGCCTATGCCCTGTCCTTCTTTAAAAGTAAATTAATTTTGGTGGCACACTCACATTGTTTCTTTTTTCGTTTTAATTGGATATTTTACTGGCAAGTTAGTAATGGAAAGACTGCTGGGCTGATAAGTTTTCGATCGGTGAATAGTTTTCATTAAATTTCCTCGGCTTTGGAAAGGGTATGCTTGTAAAAATAATTTGGAAGATAAATGCGATCCAAAAAACATTACTCTTTGTTTGGTAATGTTCAATCACCAAGATTCAGTAAATTCAAGTAATTTGCCTGTATTGTTGTGATATAATCCAAATATGAAGAATAAGTTGCTAAATAGATAACTTGCAATAAATGGTTTATCACTAAAATAGAAAAGTAAATAATTTTTCTAGGAATTCCAAGTTAGTTAAATTGTGATATTGGAAATTTATATTTTTTGTGTTTATTTGGCTTGGGCTCCGAACATATAAAATGATTCATGTTTCAAATATGAGAAGAAAGTTAGAAATATCCTGGTTATTTTTTAGGAGTAGCAAACTAGAATAAAAAATGACCATTTTTATTTAGTACTACGTTTTACTATCAGCAACATTTTGAATTATTAATTTTTATAGTTCAAAAATAGTATCAAAAATATATCTGATTTGAATCCCTGTCTGAGGGTGACCCTTGAGAAAGTCCTCAGACAGGATTCCTTTTTTAAATTGTTTAATTTTGATTCCTAGGCAATAATTGTTTCAATCGTCGTAACATTTATTCTAAAGTTATTCAAAAATAGTAACATGTTTTTATTCATGAATTACTTTATTTTTTCAATATTATCTTCCAACATATTTACTAAGTACAGTCATGTCAAGAGCCTCCCAATAGAGTTCATTTAATTATTGAAAAAGCTGGTATGTTTTTTGCGCACTATCACAAAATCTATCCTATAAAGTTTATTTAATTATTGAATTTTTCTTGTAAATAAAAAAGAACATCTAGCTAGTGAGTCAATCTGAATTTTTTTTGTTTTTTTAGCTGCTGTATATTATAAAAGGTGCTTTTTTTTACCGTTCATCATTTACTTGTAATATTTAAAGGGAAAAACATGTCGGTAGATAAAGTGCATTTACGGCACTGCATATTACATGAATTCCAAAAAGGAAGCACCGCATCTGTTGCATATAAAAATTTATGTGCGGTATTTGGAAAAGATATTGTAAATGTTTGTACTTGTCAAAGATGGTTTAGCAATTTCGTTCCAGGGACCTGAGCCTCAAAGAAAGTGTTCGATCTGGACGACCATCCAAGATCGATAATGATGTTTTGCGATCCATATTGGAAAATAATCCACATTTAACAAGTCGAGAAATTGCAGAAGAGTTTGGCATTCATCATACAAATGTTGGAGATCACATTAAATCTCTTGGGTTTGTGTTAAAGCAAAGTGTTTGGGTTCCACATGAATTAACAGAAAATAATTTGTCTGATCGTGTAAGAATATGTTCATCACATCTGATTAGACACAATGTGGAGCCGGTTTTGGACAGGCTGGTTACTGGAGATGAAAAGTGGATTCTTTACGAGAATATTAAAAGAAAAAAATCTTACTGCAAACCAGGAACATCATCAGCAACAGTTCCAAAACCAAGTATCCATCAACGAAAAGTACTGCTTTGTTTGTAGTGGAACAGGAAAGGTCCAGTGTATTACGAGTTGCTGAAATAGGGAAAAAACATCAACGCGGATCTGTACTGCAATCAGCTGGATAAATTGAATGCAGCTATCAAAGAGAAAAGGCAGCATTAGCTTCCAGAAAAGGAATAGTGTTCCACCACGATAATGCTCGCAAGCATACTGCAATGGTGACACTACAAAAACTGAATGCTTTAGGATGGGAAATCCTTAGTCACCCCCGTATTCACCTGACATTGCACCCTCTGATTATTACCTGTTCAGATCTCTGCAAAAGTATCTAACGGGAAAAAAATTCAAGTCTTTTGAAA
>JAPMOQ010004434.1:4161911-4271235 GCA_026543055.1 Argiope trifasciata | reverse complement strand
CGTAAAACAGAGTTATTTTTAATAAAATACTACGCCATGTCTGAATAAAAGCTTATTATATTTGCATCAGGAAAAACCTCAACTAATTAAGTTACACCATAACTAACCCTTTTAATTTGAATTAAATATTTTTTTAACGAAAGCTTAGAATTGATATAAAACTCTCCTTCTTAGATAAGCGTACTGAAAGAAGAGACATAAATTGGACTCACTCTTGATATTTAGTTCAATTCTTTCACTAAATCCTAAGTAACTTCCTCTCTGCTTTCCTTCTTCGCCTTAATACTTACCAAGAGTTTGAGACTAACAACTTCTGCCTTTGACTGAAATTTTTATGGCAAAGTAAATGTCTAATGTGTCTTTATAGAATCAAGATAATTTAATGCCCATGAAAATTCTCAGAGATTCTTGCTTCTCTTTATTTGAATATTTTAGTAGAAATGATGTAATGACTTCATACGTTTTCCATAGTTTTAATAAATTTTCTGAGTTTCATGAGGAGAAAATATGCATACAAATTAGAAGAAGAACAAAGATTATTGACTATATCTGTAGAAGTCTTCCTTAAGGAAGCACAATAAGATTCTTCAACAAGTTTATTATTTAGTAAATATTTCAATTGATTTTCTTTATTTAATTTGCATGCTTTTTCTGTGATATAACCAACGAAATAAGCAAT
Organism: Argiope trifasciata; assembly: GCA_026543055.1. Taxonomy (NCBI): domain Eukaryota; kingdom Metazoa; phylum Arthropoda; class Arachnida; order Araneae; family Araneidae; genus Argiope; species Argiope trifasciata. The sequence continues at coordinate 4,270,556 of JAPMOQ010004434.1, read as the reverse complement.
AAATTATACATCCAAATTCAAGCATATGAATAAACCTTAAAATTCTGAATTTTTCATTAAAAAACCACCAAATATAAAAATTCAAAATTCAAAAATTAAAATTAAAATTGAAATCAAACTTTTACCCTCATCTAAATTTAAACACAATTGGTAGAAAAAAGGCTTTTTCAGACCATTAATAATTGCTTCCTAAAATTAATAAGATTTGTAATAAGACTGTAAAGTTAAAAAAAAACTATTATCTGTCAATTCACTAGTTTCTTCATCCTCTTAGATCCTAAGAGAAACTCCTTTAAAAATTATTGAATTTTTATGTTCGAAAATCATATTTGATGATCTTCAAACTAGATTTCCTTAAACTTTAACTGAAACATGTATTTATTCTGTGAAACCGAGTCACTTTGCATTTTGTCACAATGGAAATTACTCATCTAGATAAAACATTTCTATATTTCAAAAAAAAACTTTTAGGACTTTTTCCCCAAAGTATAATTATTTTTAAGCATCATTTAATAAAATGCAAAAACCGCTGCTTGAAATAGCGTATCCACCCATGCTGCCATCAGTATAGATCTGCAACGCATCATAAGAGATTTTATAGTTTCCAAACTGCCTAAAATATTCAGGGTGATATGTGCTCTTTTCAGGGCTCAATTCAGTTTTGAAAAAGACTGGTTGACCTAGAGAAAATAAAGCGGGCTTGTAATGTGACATATGTCTCAGCAATTATGCAAACCATTTCTCTTTTTAAAAATCTTTAAATTTTACTTTTTCTCACAAGTTTTTTAATACATTTTTTCAATATTGAACGATACTTGCGAATCCCTTTCATTTAATTTGAACTAAGATTTTAAAAACCAACAGCACAACTTTTATAAAAATGGAAACCACATTAATTTCGACAGAATGTAAAAAGGATTTTACAATAAAAGCATAATAAAATTATTTAATTTCCTGTCATAAGCCATTATTTGAGAAACCATAAGAGGCATTCATATTTGCATGCATATTTGGCAACAATTGTTATGAAAAACTTAATATGTTTAATTTATAGGCTAAATGTTCTTTAAGTAAACTAATTATATAAATGATATGAAATACCTTGATACATTATCCTCCTTTCATCAGAATTTGCGAAGCAAACACTCATTTAGAAAACATTAAAAAATAAATAAGCAAATTTACTGCTTTGGAAGTATACATTCTTCTCTATCTCTCTCTATTTATTTAATTAATTACAGTAAACAACGATGCCTTCAGACTCATACTGTAAACAAGCGAGCGACGCGGGAGGTGTTAAACTTAATTATGCGACTGAGACAGTTTGAACTGAATAATGACTGCAGCAATTACTACGCTATTCATTACGAAGACACTACAAAGATTTAAAAATGGGAGAACTAGCATCTATTACCGATTCAAAGATTCAAAAGAAGAATTATAGAAAGAGGATCGGTGGAACAGAAAAAAAACTGTCTCCAACAGGAAATGATTTGAACTGAAAGAGTGATTAAGTGTTTCGAGGAGAGAGACAATAAATGAAAGATTACATACAAATGGGGAGTCATTGTCGTCGTGAAACGTATTGTGAGGAATCCAATTTATAGAGTAACTTTTTTTATTCTTCCCCTTTGTAGTTGCCTTCTTTTTATTTGAAACCTTTAAAGTAGGGAAGGTATAATTTACTGCCACAGAATTAAATTTTGGTGAAGATGGAATACAGTAATATATTTGTTGAATAGAAACTCAATATTTTTGAAGATGACTTTATAAAATGGAAGAGGGAATCTCCGTTAACTAATTTTAGTTCTTTCTTTTCATACTTCTTTTTCTCATACTAGTTACTCGAATTTTAGAATAAGACATTAGCTTACATATTTCAACCAAGGCTCATTAGAATTGTGATTTGAATTGGATCATTATCCGTGTGCAGATTCACTATTCTTTTCTTTTTCATCAAATGCATAAATCCTGCGAAGTAATTATTTTTATGTAGCCGAATTTTGAAATTAGAATACAACAAATGAAAAAAGAATGACTTCTCATTTTTATAGTTAGTTAATTTATTTAAAAATTTAAACTTATTTTGAGAAAGAAAATATAATTTATTTATTAAATCTAATTTTAAGAATCACTCTAAGCCTAATATATATTCATTCTTATTCTTCTATCATTCGAATGAATTCTGACTATATTTATTGAGTTTCAAATTTTTAATCAATAGTACTAACAACAGTTTATTAATCCAAGATATTAGTTTAGCAAAATAATTATAAAAGATTATAAAGTTATCAATATACGAATTCAATGAAAATGAATTATAAGGAACATATTCCTAAAGTTTTTCATTCCCACAAATGTACTATGTATTCTTACATAGATGGTAGAATAACAAATACAATAATTATAGTGAACCATGTTTCTAAGAAAATTGTAGTTCTTAGAGCTTTACTTTTTACTCAAATTCTGAAATTTAATATCTGAAATGTCTGTATGTCATTGATCACTACTCAATGATATAGACATCGTGACAGATATAAATTAATTTTATCCATTAATTATTGGGTTCGGTATATGTTCATATCATGAACAGAAATTTCAGTTTCAGTAGAATTTTCAAATTTTCCAATAAAAAACCTGTTGTTAAGCCACGTTATATCAAGATAACTTCGCTGATGCCGGCGTCCTGGTCTAAGAGTAGCGAGTCTTCTCCGTGATTTGGGCGACCCGGGTTCAAGTCCTGGTTCAGACGTGTTTGTTCTTCACACTGTACAAATTCGGCTTAAATCACTAGCTTGAACAAGGGGGCTTGAGCAAGTGCCACAAGTAGCAATAACAGCACCTATGATAAGAGGAAATTTGCATTGATAATCGTAATCATCTCAATCCAATGATACAATAATTTACTTTCAATCATTGGAAATACGATTTTGATTTCGCCTCAAAATGGTGTAAGATTTTGATTTATTTAAATTTTATTTGTAAATTGAATGTTACTGATTTCCAAAAATACTGAAGATTTAATTATCAGTTACCATTTCAAGTAGAATTCTTTCATAACATAACATATGCAATGCATATAATATCAAGCGGACATATGCCTCCAGTTAATCAAAACCTGACATTAAAGATGTTAAAAATCTCATAGTTAAAAAAACTGTGAGCAAACGAGATAGAACTTGTAATGTCAAAATAAATACATACACGAAAGTTATAATTATAACCCGCAAGTTATTCTAAATATTCACAACATTTTCCCATTTTGAAATTTAAGTAAGTAATTTCACCATCAGTAATTGCAGATCATCCTTCAACAGAAAACAAAGCATTTATCATTAATCAAAGAAACTTAATTTCAATTTCTAAAATAATTTGTTGCTCAGGAAATGTCTTCACTGACCTCGGAATTCTTTATTCCAAAACTTAACAAACAGTGACATATTGTGGAAGTCTAGATCTAGGAATCTGTAGATGAAACCAATTAAAGGTAATCAAAAACAAGGGAAGGATTTCTATATAAATGCCGACTTTCACTGAACATAATTTCCCTGTAATCTTACATAAAATGACATATTGAGAACATAATAATGTCTCAAAAGGCTTAGAAAAGAAGTGATTGAGCTAACTTAAAATAAAATCTTCCAAATGTTACCCAAATAAAAACATTATTAGAACTGTAGAAAAATATTTTCTTAAAAAGAAAATTCTTCGTTTTTCTTAAGGAACTAGAGTATGCTATCATTTAATTTTGTACCTAACATTGAAAAAAGAAATTATTAAAATAAAACTGTTTATATTACTATTTTATTAAGGGTATACCCTCAATTTGTCATAATGTTGAAATTTCATCATAGTGAGGAAAAATTTCTTAATAGGTTATGTACACGAGTTTTCATAATCGTATTATTTTTAAGTACACATCATGTTTGTTTATTTTGGTTTATTTTGATGTATTTTCTACATTCAAGAGATATATTGAAATAAGTCTCAATATATTTCTTACATAGCTGACATTCTTTCTAGCAAGTCAGCTTTGTAAGAAAACAAATTTTTTCACAGCATAAACGTTGTCTGAGTAGTAAACTTTTTATTATATTTTATTTTGCTTATTTATTCTAAGCCTCTGTCTCTCTCTTTCCATATGGGTTTTACCATTTTTATCTTAACTTTTTTTTAAATTTGGTATATTGCAATTATGATTTTTTTTTTTGAATTTTCAAAAATGTAGCTAAAAATAGTCAGATTTTAAATCCTGTTGATAATGTTTTTGATAAACATTTTATACTTAAATCTCAAATATTTCCTCTACCATATTTTTTCTTAAATTATCGAAGTAGTTTGATAACTGAAGAACTGGTAATTTAATTTGTTAAATATATCCTTTCCTTAAATTACTACATGAATTAGAAATTAAATAATTTTTGGTTTGTTAATTTTGGCTCAGATTTTGTACAACGAATATACTGTTTTTGAAACTCATTCACTGTATTATAGAATTATATATAGACTAGTATTTTCTCTTATCTTTTGGAAATATTTGGTATTTGGAAATCTCGTAACATAATTTTTATGAAGCAATTGGGGAAATGTTAGATAATACAAAAAAATATATATATATTTTTATTTAAGATATCTAATTTTTCTAAAAAAAATTCAACAGCTGAAATTAGTTTTATATACACATTACATATTCTGCAATTTTTTTTAAAATCATATTTAAACGGAAAAATGAATGAGCTCAAAGCATTATGTCCATGTTTCGATTTCCTCAATAATCAGACTTATCTAAGCGTAAGTTATCATATATCTAGTATTAAAATCCCTTTGTTTTTATCAACTAAATATTTTTGATACCTAAGGTACCCGTATATAATCTGATACTAGTTTGTTTTATAATTTATCCCAAAGGTCTCTTTTGGGCTTGTAATAAATTTCAACTTGAACAACTTTAAAACGGCTGATAGTTGTGTTTAGTTCATCACATAATTCTGAAAAGTGCCAAATATATAGCTTAAATGCCTTTGAAAATAAAAGAAGAGAAATGAAACTGACATTAGAAAGGCAAATTTCATTTCTGATTTAATTTCCGATTCAGCTGATGGTAAGCTCTAATTGATCCATTCCTCATAGTAGCAATTTAAAGTGAAAGCACATTGAACAGGAATCTATATATCTTCAAGTTGAAGATATATAGATAATTATGGATGATTATAATTATGGATCAGGTAATCACGATGCAGGTAAAATTACTTCTAATTGATTTTTTTAAATATGTATATTTTTATCAAGAAACTGATAAATTAATAGATAATTTCATTTTGTCATATCTAAAAATTTCAATTTTAATTTTATTGAAATCTATCAAATTTGTGACCTTCTAATATTTATGAAATTTACGAAATTATTTTGATCGTCATCAAATATACAAGAAAAAATGCACGGAATAAGAAAAAAAGAAAAGAAAATTTTGAAAGAAAACCGAACTAAAATATCAAAATTAGTTTAATGAAATATCATTAGCAGTTTTATTTCCTAACCCTACGATTATTAAGAACTAAAAATCGTGATATAACTCGAAATAATCAAACGTCACTCAACATTCCATTTCTAACTTAATGACAAGTCAAATGGTTCAAGTATTGCACAAATTTCAGTTTCAGAATATGAAAAATCATGCTTTGCAAAAAAAGTTAGCAAAAAGCTCTTGACAAAGGCCTGAATCCGATGAAGCCTGAATTGAAATTGGGAGGAAAGCAAAATCATTAAGTTATTTTCCTTTTTTTTTTTTTTGTGAGGGATAATTTTTTTAATACGCACGGTGCCAATATTCATATTTTGGACAGCACGAGCGCCCATTAAATGGTGTGCGGCAAACTGCTTTGGATGATATTGTTTTTTTATTGTATAATTTTATTTTTATTTCTTTTTATTTGATAATCGGACTGTGCTGAAAAATATTTGAACTGAAAAATCTCAAAACTGATACTCTGTTCTTTTTACTCATGTGTATTTATTTGTATTTAACTCAGAAAAGTGATTATTCCTGAAAGTTAAAATAATAGATTTTCTTGGAGAAGAATGGTTCCATCATGCAGTTTTTAAATGATTCCAATCATTATCTCTCGCAGGTTGCAAAATATATCAAAATTTTCATTGTGAATGTCAGCCATTGATGAGCATAGTTAAAAATGTGTGTTTTATTAATCCATTTTATTTTGTGGTTTGGATACCAACCAGTCTTATGGCTGAATTCTGCCAGTGTTTTTTTCAGATTGTAAATGTTAAGTAATTTTATATTTTCAAAAAATTAAATAATTTGTGACTTTTAGCAAATCTACTCTAATTCAGCAAATCTAAAATAATAAAAAAACGAAAAAAATTGTAAGGACATATATTTATTAGAATTTTGCATGATGTTTAATTATTATTTTCCATTTCCTCATAAAATCAAAATAAGAAAGAAAGGTCTTCAACAATTTTTTCTATGGTTTTTTTTTTTCTAAATTTATAATCAAAATCCAAATATCTGAGAATTTTTAACTCTTCCTTTCAAATTCGAATAAATAAACGAATGTAAAATCCTGAAATTATTTTGCACATTTTATTGAAACATATTTTAAAATATTTTCTCTATGCGTATTTGCAATTTTCTCAAGTAGGAGCCTCTTTAATACATATAGAAATAGTATTAGCTCAGACAAAATAAAAAGGAATAAAAATCTCATTTCTAAGGTAAAAAAACGAAAATTCAGTGTAGATAAATAAATAATGTTTATATTATTTAAAAAAAATAAAATGAACAACGCTCTTGTGACGTTTTCCTTTTGCTATTTTTATTAATATTTATTCCATTTTCTTATTTATATTTATTTCATTTTTTATTACTTAGTTGTAAAAAAGTTAAAATATTTCATAAACAATTCATTATTTTAAATAAATATTTCTTAATTATGAAAAATAAATTATTCTTGTATTTAAATTTTTTTCTTAACAAATTCCAATTTCAAACTATATTATTTTCCATTATCTTTTCATAAAAGTAATAGTAATTTTTTTAATGTTCTTTTTCTCATGGATAACTTTTATTTTCTACAAATTCCATATAAATAGTATTGAAAGTTTAACTATAATTCTGCTTTCATATGCATCCATTTCCAATTTTTAACGATTACAATTATGTTTATATAAATATGATGTCAATGCGATGAAATGTTTAGAAAATATAACAGTAGAAGCTTATAAATACTTTTTTTGAAAATTTTGGTATTTTTTTCTGGTAAGCAACTTTTTTTATTATTGAAAAAGATAAAAATTATCTGCCTTGAAGTATTTTGAACAAAATAAAATTGTAAAATAGCTAAGCATAACATTTTCATATTTGTTTTTGACTTCTACAGCTACATATTATTTGGTGACAACGAGATATTATTTGGTGACAACGTGGGAATTAAATAGTCTGGAAATAGTGTTTCCTTTTTGAAAAAAGAGTTAAAGGAGAATTATTATCAAAATATAAAAGGAAACGTATGTTAATGTGCTGTCTGTTTTGCTGGGACCAATTACAGTTTGCTTAGTTGTAGCCAATATAGTAGTGACGGATCTAGTTAGATCTATCTCACAGTTTTTACAAAATCTCTAAATGGGTAAGCTTTCCACTTGGAAATCGGTGACGTAGAGGCCAAGTAAAGACATTTTGTTTATTGAAATTTAAAAACTGTGTGATATTGTACAGCAAATTCGAAATTATTTAAACAGTATTTTTTTGTTTGTTGTTTTTTCGTTTGAAAATGAATGTTCCACTCATCCCTATGTGGATGAAACCAAATACTCATCCTGATATTAAAATTATGTATTTTTCTTAAAATTTTTATCCAGATGGAGGGAGAAAGCATTAAGAAATGTATATTTCATTGTATTGGTGAAACTCGCACTATTAATTTTGTTAATTAGAATGTTCAGAGAAGAACAATAATTGTGATTACATTATGCATCTATTTTATTCCATACATAGCTTAATGTTAATAGTAAATTTTAGTTTTTTTTTCTTATGAATTCCATTTGAATGCTTAAACATTATCCTAAGAAATACATGTTTAATTTCTCTACAATACCCAATTATGTTTCCAAAAATAACTTTCGTTAAAGTGCTTCAGTGATATTTACTATTTTTATTTTGTTTGTTAATGAGTACACTTTTTCTTGCTAGCTTAAGAAATATTCTCATCCTCATTTTTATTTTAAATTCTTATCTTATTTTCCACTTTCATGGTGAGTAATAAATGTAAATGCTTTGTTTTAGTTGAAATAATTCATCATATTCAAAAAATAATCTGAACGACAGCATAGACAATAACTGAATTGATTTTTTGAATAATTCTTTGTGTCATCTCATTAACCCACATATTTTATTTAAATAAAGAAGCTACATAAATTGAATTCAGTTCGAACATAAAAATACAGAATGTTTATAAAAAAATATATGTTTTGTTATAATTTATTACAAGTCATAATTTTGAACCTAAAGCTTTAAATGACTATTTTATTAAGAAAGACAGTGCATACTCTGTAACATATAAGATTTGAAATAAATAAGATTACAGGAAAACATTGCTATAGCAAAAAAAAAAAATTATTTCCAAAGCAAAGGCGCGTTTGAGGAATTTAAATCTGTTTCTGATGTTCGTCTTATTGCTCAAATATTCAGGCATATTTAGTAAAAATATTTTTGAGGATCATCATTTCTTTTTTAAGTTTTCTTTTTTTTATTTACTTCATCTAATTTCATTTGATTTATTTTAAATTGTTCATAATATATTTTCAAAAGAATTCAATATAAAATACATTAATGCAATTATTTGTATAGGCTATTTGTACATCAGACTTGCATATCTTTTACTTTGAATAACTATATATTATGTTTTAGATAATAATACGCTTAAAAGAAAAAAAAATCGTTTTGAAAATTCCTTTAGCATAAAGTACTGTTCATATATCAAGTGAGAAAAAAACAATACGAAATTTTTCCATTTTTTATTTGAAAGGTAGGCGAATGGATACTAGAGACTAGAGAATTGCAGCCTACCTCATAGCTTTATTTCCGTGTTTCAATAAAATCATCAATTTATTTCATTTTGGACTTTCTATTTAAACAAATATAGATTGAAGACAGTTTTCCTGTAATAGATAATAGGGTCGAGGAAAAATGGTTTGTCTCTAACACGCTAGAATAATTTATTCTTATCCCTTTTTTTTCTTTTGCTTATAAATTCAAGAAAGTTTGAAAAGCTTTCACCTGTTACATGCAGTAGATAGAAGGTTAAATTAATAACAGCAGGAAACATTAGTATATTTGTAAAATTTTTATAGGGGAGGCTTCTAATTGACCAATGCTTTAGTAAGAGTTTCAGATTCATTTTACGCTATCGCAATGATAGATATACAGTACGGAAGTAAGCTACACATATTTAGATTTCTCATGCATTCATCTAGGGATAGTGAAAATATCTCGCATATGTAAAATCTTGGAGAGTTTTCATGATAAATTGAACAAAAAGGCAATTTTAGTGTTCTTGAAGATCAGAACGAAAGCATTTTTCTTCTTGTTATAAAATATCGTCACTTACAACTTTCTCATTCTTACACAAAATGATTGTCTTACAATATGAAACTGCTTTATGATTAAAAAAACATCTTATTCTGAATGAGGATCATAAAAGTATTTTTGAAAGAATATATTAAAATTATATGCAAATATTTGGAAGTTGCCAACTAGCCATTTTCTTATATTTTCAATAATTTTGGATAGAAGAATAAGTAATTAAAAGAATAGTTTTTGAATAAATATGAAAGAATATTAAAGTCATGTGAAAGAATATTAAAGTGATATAAGCCAGTGTAATGTAAGCTCAATTTTTATGCTCTTTATTAAAAATTTCAGAGTCTTATACTGAGCTTATTTCTAAAATAATCACTATTATACTCCGATCTCATTGTATTTATAATAAATATGCATGGAGTAAATTGAGATGTGTGTCAAAATATTCCAAGTGTAATTTTATTACGGATTTTCCAATTTTGGATAATTTTTGAAACGTTTATTATATGCTTAAAATAAAAATAATTAATTAGCGAATAAATTTTTGTTTCCATTAAGTACTATTTAATCAGTCTAGTAAAGTAAAAATGGTGAGATTTCAAATGAACTTTATAGTAGTTATTTAACATCGAGATAAATTAATATTGAATGGAAACCAAATCCTTACCACTTGCCGCTATTTTCTAGTATCAAAAGTCTAAGTCATAATTGCTCATACCATTACACTCAAGCTTCTTCAAAGTCATTAATAATTATTTCAAACTTATGTTTCCGCCAATACTATTTAAAAAAATGTGAATAAATTATTTAAAACTTTTACCGTTTTCATCAGTATATCCTCTAACAGAAAAATATTGTTAATATGCCTTTCAATTTAATTTGTAATAGATATAGTTTATGCATATTCGCAACATACTCACAATTCACACAGTGCTCTCCGAATCTTTTTAAAGATATGTTACTTCCTATAGACAAGTATTAATAAAAAAATTTCATTGTAACTTTATTTTTATTGGTGGTACAGTCAAAGTTTCTAGTCTCCGTATGTCTGAAATAATGTTGGAAAAAATGCCGCGCGCATCTACCAAGTTGTGATTTTTATCACATGTGGGAGAGTTTCCGAGTAAATATCATCTAATTAAGAATCTTATTTGTCAAATAATATTATAAAATGAAATTTACCCTTTATAGTACAATGAAAAAAATTTATAATCTTTAAAAATTTGAATTTTTTTTCCATTCTTTTAAACTGCTTATATTTGCAATTTGTTTGCTCATAAAAAGAGAAAAATATTCAGGCCTACATAAATCTGATACTATATTGTTCACCCAAGATTAATCCCGGGTTCAGGTAATTTCATAAGTAAAAATTATTAAATTTAAAATTACCTTAAGCGCTGTATATTCCTTCTTTCATTTGCAAATGCAACGCGTAATGGCTAATGGCACATTTATGTGATAATAGAATTAAATATTGTATGTCTTATTAATTATCTTAGTTGATCTATTTTTAAATTAAGGTTTTATTTATGCTTTCAATAAAGTTGGAGAATTGTCAAAATACCCAAGCAATTGCCAATTTTTTAGAGATTGGACAAAAACAGAAATTAAGGTATGCAGATCTGATAACAAATGAAAACTTATAATTTTATTCACCTTTTAAAATTTCAGTGGACAAAACATATGATAGCTTTATAATTTTTCTTTATAATTCGATTTAAATTGTGTGCGACAATATGTGAAATACTTGAATTTCAATTAAAAAGAAAAGATTTAATCTTTCAGATTGCAAATTTTTTCTTCATAAATTGGAATTTCAATTAAAAATTCTTTCATTGTGCTAAGATAAAGGTTTCTTTCTTTTGGTCTTTTTTACGGATAGTTTTCGGCGGCCACATTTGCAAAAGATATCTAGTGGAATGTTCAATTCTAAAACTTTTCCTTCTTTTTACAAACAAACCCATCATCTATTCCGCGAATTGAACGAAGTGTATTCGAAGTGAATATCTTGTTACCTTTTGTTTCTTTGCTTTCAACCAAAATGGAAACATTCTTATTCCTATGCGGGTCTGATCTGTTTGCTTAAAGCACTAACTTGTAAAGCAAACAGTTACATTTTGGGTTTTTTCATTTTTTGTAAATATGTATTATCTTTTTAAAGAACGGAAATATAAGATAATTTAATAATTCTGCAAATGATTGTTTGCTTTGATTTTTCATATCAATCATAGTTGTTCAGAAGAATAAGAGAAAAAATCAACGAATATTTTTTTAAAAAATGAAAATGGGCTGCAAAAAGAGAAGGGATCAAAACTAAGCCCTATTAAAATTATTCTGTTGATGTGAATATAGCATTATTATGAATATATGATATTTAATTCCATAAAATCTTTTAAATGTCATTCAAATGTGTGTAAGGATATGCAGTGATAGATTTTTTTAGTTTAATCTAACTATGTACTAAACATAATTTTCCATAAACAATTTATGATAACAGCCTTTACATGATAAAAATATTCTGTGCTAAGCAAAATTTAAAATAAAATATTGCTATAATTCATAAATTTTATAGATACAAAATAAAGAAAAAATCATGAAATAACTTAGAAATTAATTATTTATTAATAGCACTTTCACCAATGTTTTAATATATACACTTGCATAAAATTCAGCATTAAATATCAATATGTCATACAATTAACAAGAAAGGCTCAATTAATTAAGCAAAATTAACATTTGTCATTCAATACCTTATGTATAATTTGATGAAATTTGTTCTAACAAAATAAAAGTTAAAGTAAAATCAATGTGTAAAGAATCGGCATTGAGCATGAAAAGTTAAATATAAATATAGAGAAAGTTTTTTCAACAAGTCCAGTGAGCTCCAAAAATGATACTAGTAGAGAACATAATCTCAAAATAATGTCAAAAATTATGCGGAATCGTTACTTTTTTACAAAAAACTTGGCAGTTCTGACATTATATCGGTGAATGATGTCTTCGATCTCATGTTCACTAGTAATATGAGATAGAGCTTAAAGCCCGTTTGATGTTCCTCATAAATTTGAAACTATTTTGAGAATTCTTTCAATTATGAAGTAATGTATAAACATTCTTCCTTCGAAGTCATAATTTTGTCATGATAGCCAATCAGTTTGCTACCTAAAATACCGGCATCCTTCGTTTCTGTAGAACTATGTGATCATTTCCTTGCCCAAGGCCTTCTCACCAGCCCAGATCAGACTGAAATTCATGTTCCTCTTAATAAGGAATACGGTTTAGAACCGTGATTAGAGGGATTTATAGCATTCCATGATTAAATTCATTTTAATCTTCCAAAGCTTCGGAAGAAAATTTGGCTCACCTTACAACACTGACTGTAACATTCTAGCAAAGGGGGATTGGAAAAAATTATAATTAATTCTGAATATACCATATCGATTTCGTTATGAATTTATTCTGTTCTCCGCTTTCCAGATTAATAATCTACATAATTTGAATAAATAATTACAAAACTTGATTTAAAAAATAAATCAAAGTCTTACTAACACCTTGCATTATTATATTTCGTATGTAGATTATTTATGAGTTTTGATAAATTATATAATCAGAAGAGAGGATTTGAAGAATAAGAATTCAGCATCCAGTAAGATAGTTCTTTTTGTTTCTAGACTGCTCTATTTTAATAATTCATTTATATTTCCAAGCAAATTAATTGAGACAAGCCATATTTTTTCATTAAAACTTTCTATTCGCCTGAAAACAGTTTCAACTGCATTTTGTTACGAATAGATTTCTCGTCTAAACAAAACTGACTCGGTGAGCAGGACACTAACAGCATTTCAGGGTCGATTGCGTTTTAGATTTTTTTTAAGAAACCGTGTTGTTGGAGCTACATCATTCTTTAGTGTTTGAAAGAAATTGTATGTTTCCTAAGAAAAGGCTTGCACTTGTTGATTCCGTACACCTAAATGAATATGATGATTGTTACTAGAAATATTTGAAATCAAAATATATTTGCATATTATCTGAAGAACAAAGTATAAATGGAAAGCAGGTTGAATAAAAAACTTTGATTAGAAAAATTAGTTATAAGAAATAATAAAATGCCTCCTTGGAAGAAAAGCACTGATTCCCAGTTTGATTTAGGTTTTTTGCGAATTCATCGGTAGTATGAAGTAAGTTTGTTGAAACAAGCAAAAACTTTTGTTTGGCAGGGAAATGGCATTATTAGACAGTCCAAGACAAATAAAATTGGGGAGAAATGCAATTTTGTGCAAAGACTGAGTCACCATTTCTCAGGTACAGTGCTGAAGAAATCAACATGAAATGTATCTCAGCTAAACAATTAAACTTTCTTAAAAATATATACAGGATATAGAATAAAAAACAAAATAAAAGTAATAGAGGATTTCATCAATTCCAAAACATAATATTTATTCCCTAGATGAATGATAGATTTTCATTAAATTTATTTTTATTGCAAAAGAAATAACAATACCTAGTTTAATAGTTTGTTTTATATAATTGTTATTGATGGTTTTCGGCATAAATTAAATCAATTTCCCAATAAGTATGCAGCTATTACGATCAGTGTAGTATTTTTTCTATGTTTTATACAAGAATACAAGAATAAGGATGAAGCTTTTACATACCTTGATATTTTATGTTATATTTTCGTAAGCTATTCAGTCACATGTCCAAAATTATGTGTCTATTTTTATATAAATTGTAATTTAATAATAATGTGGAATATCATTCCAGGTCTAATAAATTGTGTGATGCAGTGAAATAGATATCATTCTATACTATACAATATGTAAGTATAATTGGAGGTATGAGTATAAGCCAAATCATGATTACTTTAAATCATGAGACATTAGAGAGATGTCTTATAACTTAAAAATCAAAAATAAAATTTTCTGATGCAAATAATAATTTTACTTTATAAGGGTGTATGTTACGGCTTATATTCTTAGATAAATATATGCATTATGAAAAATAAAATGCAATTGTGATAAAATATGTAATAAATGCATTATAAAATATATTTACGTTTTTCTAAAACGTAGCATTACTTTCAGCTTCAAAAGAAGCATTCGTTTTGAAATAAAATGTTATGTATTTGAGTAATTGCTTACTATATCTCAAATAAGTCTTAATAATACATGTATATTTAAAATTAATATAGTAATAGTTATTTTTACATTTTAAATGCCACTTTATAACATTTTAACTGTCAATTTGTAAGAATTCTCTTATATATAAAGCCACGTAATCTCACATTGAAGAAATTGCGCGTTTGAAGCAGGAAACATAAATCCATTGGTCTATTACCCAGAGACTTTACAGCTTCCTATGGTTATTAAGGTTCTGGGCCACTAAACGCGATTCTTTTAATGGCTATTGTCACCCTCGAAGAAATTTTGGCCTCAATGGTTCTTTAGATTTATTTCTTCTGACATAAATGACTTTAGAGCAAGTGTTTTTTTTGTGTGTTTTTTATCAAAGTTGAACAAATAAGAAAATTTCTTGAAACATGTATGCAAGTTTTATCAATTTAGGTAAAGAAAGAACATTTAATAATGTTGGTATTTGAAGCACAAATATTGAATTTTCATTAACTGATTTAACAAGGAACGGATTAATTATTAATTGTGACATTGTTTTCTAAAATATGTTGTAACATATTAACAATTAAAATAAAAAATAATGAATTATCTTTATTAGATTTTTATTTTAAAAGGTGAAATGGGTAGGCACGGTTTTCTATTTTGGCGTTGTGTGTTGTAGTGAAAAATGTTTTCACTGTTTCTGATTGATTATTTTAAGGTATCTATAGAAGCGAGCGATTTGTAATATATTTTCGGTAAATGCTGCAATAAATTACTACTAATTAATGTAATTAGAATATTATTTTAACACTAATATTAAACTTAATTACTATATAAATGACATTCATTGCATTAATATATTAATTCAGTAATAGTCAATATATTAATTCCATAAGGATTCTTCTCATATTAGGAAGATATGCTTAACTATTGTTTATGATGCAAACTTGTGCTAAATTACATTCGAAATAATTAACAGGAACATGATTTCTTTGAATGTTAATCAGAAGATAAATTGGTGTATTCGTTGATATGATAAATATTTTATGTATGATCAACATCGATTTAATTAAATTACTAAAATAGAGTTCATAGCTTAGATTCTCCTATCTTTTTTATAACGATACAAATTGTTTTTATAGATCATTTGACTAAATCTAAATCTAGAGAATAAGGCAATAAAATATATTTCTGTAAAGTTAGCTCTTTAGTCCTTTTAAATTTGTTGAAATCTTTATTATGGTGAATTCATGCCTTTTTATCTATTTATTAAAAAAATTTGAAGGTAGGAATGCCACAAAAGTAAAAAATGGCATGCATGTAACAAAATTGCTTTATGCTATTACATTGCTTATAACATAACTTTAACTAGCTATTAAAATTTCTATGAAAATACAGCATTAAAAAGGAAATAATAGTTATTAGACTAAATATTCTAAAATGGATTTTACAAATTCCTAATGCATTAACGACCCAAAATATTTTTAATAAAATCGAAACGACATGAATTAAATCCTAAAGAGAATTCCTTAAATATTATGATTGCATATCCATCTTTAACTTCTATTTTAAATCATCAATTATGAGAAATAACCGTAGTATGAATAATCTCTGAAGATTAAAACAATAAAATCAAATTTCATTGTAGACCCTTTTCTAATAAAAAAAAAATTAAGCAACGTCGCTACGAAAGTACTTATTACAACATTAAGACATATTTGAGAATTTTTGAAATTATAATAGCAACACATTATATTAATATTTAGTTTTAAACAATTTTTTCTGATATTTTATTTATATTTTTGTGAGATTATGGAAAATGAATTTTTTCTTAATCAAAGAAAGTAAAAAATTTGTGGTTTTATATTATATGCAAAATAAATTAAGGTTTTTCATTTATACCTTTTAATGGTTGTTTTTTTTTCTTTGTGCAACTGATACTAATTCTTAAAAGCAGATTGACACCAACATTTCACTTCCATTTGTCTTCAGTATCCTTTCCCTGAAACACAAATAAACTGCCAGAAATGTTTGTGTTTCTTGAAACATTCCTAAAATTCTCTAACATTTATAAAGACAGCATTAAGAGTCTGACATTCAATTTGGCAAGACAGGAAGCCAACTGCTAGTGAATCTGCAAAGTTTAAGTAAAATAATATTTCTGTTATTCGTTTTCACAATTTTGGAAGCATAGAAATTTTTCATGAGACTTTTTTTAAAGTGTTTTTAAGTTACTAGAGATTTAAGAATAAAAACACGTCAATAATCATAACAACAATAAATTCAACAAATTGAAATGCTATTATTATTAAATAACAAAAACCATTTTTTACTGTTTATAAAAGAAATAATATTAATTACAATAAAAATTAATATTCTTGTTATTCGAAACCATAATAGAATATCAAGAACGTTAATTTCTGTACACAGACAATACTTATAGAGATAAGAAATCGTTTTCATCGCTATAATAAAGAGAGTTGCAAGCATTTTCTAGGAATATTCTTTTCTGCAATCGATGTTGCAGAATTCTGACTTCAATTTGTTTACTTCCCATCATCAAATAATAGTAACGAAATAAATGCATGTAAGGCATTGCAAGGTAGCAATTTCTAATTTATCAGATCAAATCAGAAATTGCTACCTTAAGCCTATTTATCATTTTTACAAACCTACTTATCATTATACAATAACACTCTCTCTTCCAAATGAACTATTATGCAGAAATGTGATGTGAAATAACATTCTTCTTAGTATTACTTCGCTTCTAAACATATTCAAGAGCTGCTAATCATGAACGTATGATGTTAAAAAAATACTAAGTGGAGTGGGATCTTGCTAAGCTACATTTTATTTCAATTTTTGACTTTATAAAGTGAATGCAATTCAGATTAAAAGAGCAGTTACTATCTTTTAAAGATCTTGATTCGAATTTTAGATTCGTCTAAAGAATTTGATTAGATTTGAAAATAATTGAAAGTCAGTTTGTATTGTTGTAACGTGATGAACTTGAAGGATCAAAGAGAATTATCTGAAAATCAAACAATATACCAAAGAAAAATATTCAATATAATTAAAATTAGGAAATCTTTATTATTCTTTATCCTTCTCTTGGTATGAAAAATAAGTCTGGTGAATATTGGGCGAAAAGTTCTTTAGGCTTTATTCCTCAAGAAAGAAAGAAAACAATCAAAGATTAGATAAAAATATTTACAGAAATCAAGAATACATGAATAGCTAATTATTTCTAACGAACTGTAACAGCACAAAGCTATCATATAGAACTCAAACTGGAGACAAAACTACGAAGAAAAAATATTATTTGGCCTCTT
The DNA here is from genome assembly GCA_026543055.1 of Argiope trifasciata. Lineage (NCBI taxonomy): Eukaryota > Metazoa > Arthropoda > Arachnida > Araneae > Araneidae > Argiope > Argiope trifasciata. The sequence goes on along the minus strand of JAPMOQ010004434.1, from coordinate 4,252,515 downwards.
TTAATACATGAGCTTTATAGCTCTTATGATTAGGTGTATCATAACCTTATCATTATCCCTTATTATAAATCTTATCATATGATGTCGAAATATTATAAGGATGCCATATTTTGTTTCTTATAGATAATATCACAAAATCTCTTCATTTTTTAGAACTCTTATTTTTACAGCCCAAATCATAATATAAATGAGTCAAGTCATGCTTAGGCTAAATGTCATTCATTCGACATATTCAAGATATAACTGCAAAACTCTCTACTTTACTGTGTTACTAATTGCAAAGTGATGTGATATTGCACTTGTAGGACTATAATCTCCATGAAATGCTATACATAGAATTTTTCATATTCTAATCTCATGAAATGATACACATAAATAGAAGTAAATATAACAAAAATGTGCTTAATATTGAAAACATTAATAACTGAAGTATTTTAAAATATTTTTGGAATATTTCAAGCTAGCATCAAATTGAATTAATTTGATAAAATATTTAATGCAATGTTTTAATGTTAAATAATTATTAGCAAATTATAATGTTGTGTAGTGCATTCTCATAATTTTCTTAATGCAGTTCAAAATTGAAATTCATCTGTTTCTTACCTAATATATTTATAAATACTTTATTCAAATGAATAATTTCGTGCCATTTTAAGGTAAATTTTGTCATCTACGTCAACATTTTATAAATTTGATGTATTTTCTATGATTCTTAAAAGTAGTATAATATACCATTTATAATATTTGAATTTTTTTAAATATATTCCGCATTTAATTAAATATACTATTTTTAAAATCTCATAAAATGCATTAGAAAGAATCTAAATAAAACTATCAAATTGTTTGTTAGTGTGAGGCATTTGCATGATAGTTAACAATAGAAAAAAATTCTGCTATTTTAATTCTTGCCTAAAGATCAATTCATAATGAAAAAATCAATACAATTTATATGAAAAGAATACAATAAAAAAGCATATGTAGTAATAAACAAAGATATAATGTAGAGTGTTTGAATGAACTTGACACTGGAAAAATCATTATTTTTCAATACTGATTGATATTTTAAAGTAGAGAAATGAATAATTTATTAAATAGAGAACTTAAGAAATTTACTTAAAGCTTTCATCTTTTAAATGAATTTTATGCCGAGATTTCTTTTTCTTTTTGCAGCATTAAAGTTAAACAATTGAAAAAAAATCACACATGTTTAAAAACAATAATTCAAGAGGTAATGGAGAAACGCGATCAATAATCTAATTTCTTTCCCGGCTTAAACTCTTTTTAATTTTTTATTCGTTTTAATGAATATTTATTTTTAAATCTAAAAACAATATCCAAATCAAATCCGAAGAATCCAAGGAATTAAATTTATGAATATCTTATCATCTGCTCCTTTACATTGTTGTAAAAAGATTCAGTAACTTTAAGGAGATATTTTTTTTCTTCTTTGATGAAGAATCTTCTGTCAAATTTAACTTAATTGGTGCAAAATAATATCTAATGTAATATTAATTGGAGATGTGTGAGAAGAAAATTAATTGGATTTTAGACAGAAAATAATTCTTTAAAAAGATTACTTAAAAGAAGTAATATACTATTAAAAAATTTTTGATACTCATACTTTCACTAAAAAGAAACACATAATCATCAAACTGAATTTTCGAATAGGAAAAAAACATTTTTCTATAGCCTAACTTCTGTTCTGATTTTAATTATTTTTAAATTTTTATTTGTTTCACTGAATATTTATTCTTAAATATAACTAACAATCAGATTTCCTTCTAAATCATTAATATCAAGAATATCAGGTCATCTGCTCCTTTACTTTGTAACAAAAAGATTCCGTAACTTTAAGGAGATAAAAATAATTATTATTTTCTTGGACGAAGAAATTTTTATCAAATTTAACTTCAATAGTTTGAAATCATATCTAATGCAATATTAATTAGATATTCTGCTGCAGAAAAAATAAAAATGAGGAGCTTAGGCAGTTTATGCTCAAATTAATCTAGAAAATATTTCTTTAAAAATGCTACTTTTTTTTAAAAAAAGTAATAAGTTATTATTTATTTATTTTTGACATTGTTCCTTTCACGACAAGGAAACACACAATTCATCAAAGTGAATTTTCGAACAGAAAAAAAGAAGCATTTTGCTATAATTGTTTTACAAACTTTCTGTGGTAAATGAGTTACAGTCCATTTTATAAACCACATTTTTCACAAGAATCCTCTACCAAGATTTTTTTCAAATATGCTGGAGGGATTTTTTAAGCGTCGTAAATTCCGAGGCATTTATTCACCCACGCGTGAAGAAAGCGGGCCACTTTTCGATAACGCATTTCTGTCACATGCATTACTTCTGAACTCTACATTTTTCTTTATTTTCTGCGTTTCTGATAGTCTTTCAGAAAAGCATGAAATAGTTTCTAGGGTGTCTTCCCCTTTCTTTCTCAACCAATGCTTAGAAATAGCAATTTCTGCTCTTCTTGAAGCACTTATAACGAAAAAGCGTTTTAGATATGCGATTTAGAAAAGTTGAAATAAATCACTTAAGTTTTGCTACTTTTCGCGGAACTTTCTAATCTTTTTTTCTGTGACTTTTTCTTTTTTGGATTTTATGCTGAAATTCACACGTACGCTTTGCAAAAGCTTTTGAAATGAAATAAAACATCTGCTGCAATGTTGGGGAAAAATGATATTCAATATTTAACTGAAAGAAAGCAGTAATGTTTAAATATTATCTAAAAATATATATTGTTCTTTATTGCTAATTGTCCATTTGCTCCTGCCTTAAAAAATTTAATGTATAACATAATAATATATTTTAAAAAAAATTCTTAGTTTAGTAAATAAAAAATATTTGGTCTAAATTTGTGAGATGTTTCTGTGTAAGAAATTATAGGGTCCTACTGAAAACAATTCTTGAATAATTTGAAGAATTTCTTTCAGTTATTATTGAAATAAGATTTGTAGAATGAAGTTATATAAAAACTTATTTGAAGTTAATTTAAGTTGTGTTAACTAACTAATATTAAGTAAATTAATTAAACAGTTGCTTAAAATTAAAAATATTAAAAATTCATGTATAAGAGAACTGATTAATATTAAATTGATGTTTCGAAATAGCCAATGGTTGCGAATATTTTCATCCGCTTTCTTCAATTAAAAAATAGAAATGATATTTTTTCTATTGAAATATAGTTAAAGAAAAATAAAAAAATGATTAGTTTTCCTTGATAATAAAATTATTGTCAAATTTATATAGCATACTATAGTTAAAACTTATTTAAAAATTAATTTTTTTAAGGAAAATTAGAAATTGATTTATTTCATGACTCTCTAAAATATCAATAAAAAATAAGACTAACGAAAAATAGGATAGTAACTCCTAAAATAGTGCATTTGATACGGAATCATCAGAAAAAAAATGCAATTTTCAATCAACATATTCTATCAATACTCAGTTTTAATTAATAGTTAAAAATGTAAATAAAAATATTAAAGGTTTTAACAGAATCTTTCTTCGTGACACCTTTCAGTTTTTAAGCAGCTCTACATCCTTTAAGAATTACTATCAATTTTTGCAAATGCATTTGAGCTGAATTTTCATTTATCATCTGAAATAATTAGGTTTTAAATTGGAAGAAAAAGTGTCTACTTTTACTATCACTGCTATTGTAAAAAGTATTCACAATAAAGTAAAAAAAGTAAAAGCATATAAAGTAAAAGCACATATACACTAAATCCCTGCAGATTGATTAAATGACAGCATTGCATGAATACAGATAACTTCTATCAATGGTTTATATTAAATGGTTTCACATTTTAATATTTCATTATATTTCAAGGGTAAAATCGCTTATTTCAGTATCTAAGTATACATTCAAAAATAACATTGAAATTAAATTTTTTTTCAAGTATTTAAAATTATCATAATTACTTTATTGTTTTTAAAACTAAGAAAGTTCAGGATTTTTCTTTATGTTTTAGAAAATTTTATAAGTTTATAAAAAAAAGAGTATAAAAGTTTCAAAAATTGTACAAATTCCTTTCTTTTTTCATAAAAAAGTAAATTTTTCTCAAGAACTGCAAAGGGCTAGATAACGTATAATTTCTTCATTATGTTTTGATTAAAATTATAATAATTAAATTGCATAAAAAGGTAAATAAAAATTTAATATTCTTTAACATTCTAAATATCTGTCTGAAAGTACATTACTTAAAATCATATACTTTTGAGAAAGCGAGACTGTTAAGACAATTCTTTAGATGTCATTCACATATACTTAACCTATGAATATTTAAAAAGCAAAATTATCTTATGATAATATAGTTCTAATTTTTTTCCATAAACAGAACAGAAAAAATTAAAATTTAATGAAATACAGTTGACGATTATGTGTATATTTATATTACTTAACAAAAAAAAAATAATTCTGAATTTTAATAATACTTTCAAAATAATCCTTAGCTTTTTTATATCTTATTTATTCTACAGAAAAGATATGAAAAATTATATACATTCGAATACGCAAAATTGTTTCTTTAATGATATTCATACATTTCATTTCTATAAGGGTCAGATCAATTTGCTTTTATTCGTTCTACTTCAAATCAGAGAGTTCAATTATTCGGTTTTGAAGCATTAATTCAACATTCTGCTTTAAAATGGTATTATTATCGTATTATTATTTAACAATGGTACTATCATTAACAATTAGTATATTTATGGTATTAATAACAATTTGAATTTTATTCAACAGCGATATTATTACTAATCATTGATATTATTAGGGTATTATAATTTAACAATAATATAATTATGGTGTTATTAACATTTGGCATCATTAATTAACAATAATATAGTTATGGTACTATTAATAATTGGCATTATTATTTACAATGGTATTATTAACAGTTAGCATTATTTAAAAATGTATTATTATGATAATAATAAAAATTCGTATTACTAATTAACAACGGCATTTTAATGCTATTATTTAACAATGGAATCAGCTATATTAATTTTACTAGAAATTTGAGCTTTATAGATAAAAGTTTAAATTAAATTTTTGAAATAGCCATTTGCAAAAATTTCAAGCACCAGAACTGATTTCCTGTTCAAGAAAATTAATTCCTTTTTCCTTTTCAGGTTCGGAAGAAAAGTGAGATAGTAAAAAAGGAAAGAAAGAAGTTTATGTTCCTAAAAACAACACCGTATACCATATACAAAGTAATATACAACGTTGAGCGTGAAGGGAATTTTGCTTTCTATCTGAGGAGCAGATTAAAGTGGTAGCAAGCAAGAAATCTTTTTCATAACATGCACAACCTTTTGTTCCCTAAACTATTTCAAATTATATTTTCTTGAATTTGGCGGAGCTCTAATCCTTCTATATCAAAAGATTACTGTATCATTAAGAAATTGAACCGAATCTTTTAATTTTGCAGTCCTCGTAAATCAAGGTAATCATTAGCTGGGAAGGATTAAAATTTAAAAATCACTTAAAAATTATACGATTCAAAATACTAATTCTACAGTTTTCAAAAATTTCTCCAATGCATATTTATTTCTTTATTATAGATTATAGAGAATTGGTTAAGATTTATTACTGTCTACCAAAAGTAAAAGCTTTCCAGAATAATAAACTCTTCTATAAGCAGCATTCACATTGGAAAAGAAGAAATTATGGAAACTTTTAACTTTATTTACATTCCAAACCAAATATATTTCATTCTTGCATATAATGGGTTGAAATCTCAATGATTTAAGAGAATATCATTTACTCTAGGTAATTTATTCTAAATGTCTTAGTTTATTTATTTCTGGTGTTTTCCTTCAAATGAAAAAGAAATAAAATAACCACCTATAAATTTTTCGAACATTTAACTCAGAGTCTTTCCAAACCAAACATAAAGCTAGATATTATATCAAAATATTTAACTTTAGATTGAGAGCGACGTTTCACCTCAAATATTTGAAATTCAACTTCCATATTTGATCGATAATGCGTTTGCCGCGTGCTTCAAAATCGAATTTTATTTCGTCCTTTGAACAAACTTTGGAAGACCCATTTGAGTGTTTATTATTATGAAAGAGTCAACTTTGACAGTTATGAATATTTTATTCTGATATTGCACGGTCATTTAACATAAAAATAAGGCAATTCCTGCATGATGCCATCATTATTTATTTATTAATTCTTTTAAGATGTTGAAGAAAAATTATATTCGTCATTTAATAATTATGTTACGAATTATTTTTCAATAGATACATTTTAATACTTGTTTTAGACTTTCCTTAATGGATTTCATGAATGTTGTGGAATTCTGAAATAATTTATTGAAGCTTAAAATGCATAACGAATGCTAACTGAAAACATTTATTCTTATTAAAAAAACAGACATGAGTATAATCCCCCCCCCTAAAAAAATTCAGAGCATCGATTATAGGACAATAATTTATTTTCAGAATTTTTATATTAAAAATATCAATTTTTCTTTACAAAAATAAACCAAAAAATTAAATATTTAACCTTGCCGTAAAAGAAATTCTTTATATATGTTACAACAACTTATTCCGATACAGATTTAAGAAATCTTATTATTTATTTTTGCTAAAAAGTTACATTAAAAAATCGAGATAAAAAACTTTATTTTCTGAACAAAATAACGGAGATAAAATTATTAAATTAATTTTTATGAAATATCTTATTCTTTAAACAAAATACCTTATGCTATTTAATATTCAGATTAATTGTGATAGTTGAAGCTTAGTGTTATCACATGAAGAATATCCTTTTTTTTCATTAGTGTCAAGATAATATAATAACCATTATTGGTATTTCCAATAATGATTAGAGTAATTTCTCTGCGACTTAAAATTTTTGACATTTTTAAGGCAAAATCAATGAGAAATAATGCTGAATTGTGGATCTGGATTTATTAATTAATTAGTTGTTTTCAAATAGCCCTACTCTTAATTTTGATAAACTTTTAGCTTTAACTTTTTTAACTTTAAGAAGCCTTGCTGAAGTAAAATTTATTGAAATGCTAACAAAAATTATTGTATTTCGAAATTTTTGAAAAATAGAGCAGTCTTAGATTTCATAAATTAGTAAATGTTTTCGTAGGAAAAATTTATTTCAAAATGACTTTATGGCTTAATGATTTAATGACTTAATGACTTAAATATTTTATGAAATTAGATGAATTATTATATCATTAATATTTTAACTAGTTAATTACTTACTATTAAAAAATAAAATTACTTTTTATTAAATACATTCTAATTCTTAAAATAATACCCATTGAAAAAACATACAGCACATTCTCATTCTTATAAAAAATATACATTACAAATCATTTTCCCCTTGAAAGACAATTCAGCATTATTTCTCATTGATTTCGATTTAAAAATGTCAAAAAATTTTAGTTGCTGAGAAATTCTACTAATCATTAATGGTAATACCAATAACGATTATTGTAATATCACACACAAAAACACACACACATATATATATATAAAATATGTATATATGTATATATATATATATATATATATATATATATAAGTGTGTATGTGTGTGTTAAATTTATTTTATATTAACAGTCTTTTTCCTGGTAAATTTAAGACATATTCTAGCCACCAAAATCCCAATATGACTTTTAAAAAAACCAAAGTAGTATGTTGACAATAGCTGTCGGTAATTGTTCATTTTATGTTTTAATATACAAAGCCAACATAAAATACTAGAGAGAATAAGCATGTTTATTATATTATGAGTGTCAGAAATAAGTGTTCTTATTAGCTGGAAAGTAGTACTGCTGGAAACAAATGTTTTAGATAATTGAATATTCACTCAACTGATCGGAAATAATGATTGTTCTCCCTTGGTAGTAGAATTCAAAATAAATTAATTGTAGCTGTATTAATGTATGTATGATTAATTGTATTTAGCATACAAATAATGGAGTTATTTTTACACAATAAGTGATAAAATAAAAGAGTATCCTTTGCAAATATTGTTTTAATATTCTTGCAAATGTTGATGCAGCCATCGTGAACATTACATACTATTAAATATGACAGACACAAACTTCACTGAAATATAACACACAAATAGTTCTAAAAAAAGCTCTTTATAATAGAACATCTTATGCATTTAATTAAAGTACCAAAGAAACATTTGTATTCAAACAAATGAAATATACCATATATTGATTGATAGAAAATTACTTTTCCAAATTATAATCTTTTGACAAAATTTTCATTAATATATAAAATATCGCCTTGTCAAAGCTCCTACATTTTTTTCTACCTGTCAAAGCTTTTTAAAAAATTATAGAGAGGGGAAAGAGGAAAACCAAATAAATTCAGGAAGCCCTTGTTAAATTCTTTGAATCCAAAAATCCATTTTTGAAATAAATGTTACTTCAGACAAATCATTTCAGCTTTTATTAGAATTCCGAGAGAGACATCTGTGGCAGTTGCAGAGAAAAGGCAGAGCTGATCTTGCTTATTATTGGCAAAGGAAGCCAGCTGTTGCAAAAGAGAAATAATTATTAAAATTAAGCGCCCTCAACAGCTTGAAGTTATTTCACTTTTCTAATACGAAACTTCTTTTGTTTTGGGAATAATAAAACAGTTTATGTATTTCTTCTGCAGAGCTAAAGCATTTTATTTGTTTCAAAGGTAAATTTTTTGTTATTTTATTGCTTAATATTTCTATGCAGTAATTATGCTAAATAATACTTGTTATGCCGTTTGCATTAGAATATATAAATATTATTCTTATAATGAAAATTCTTGAACATGATTATCATTAAATTATGAAAAATGTCAAAATGCTCTGAGAGTGTTCAAGTTTATGAAAAGCAATTGTCATTCCATAAGGACAATAATTATTTCAATTACGCGTTTAATTTATACATCTGTGCAATGCTCGGATTTATAGATTTCCATTATATTTATTTAATGAACACTCATCGCTTTAAAGGACTCACATCGTTATTACAATCATTAAGAATATTTTTTCGACATATTATCATTTGATATGCCAGAATCAGTTTAAAAAAAATCAAATCAAATTCGTCATTGCTACCTTCAATTTCAGAGTTCAATTCAATTTCTTTTTGGTAACTTTCTATTTGCCATTTATTATTTTTTTAAATATTTTAGGAAGATAAAATGCATGATTACACCTAAGCATTGCCAGTAAAAAAAATTATGATTTTCAAAATTGGTAGCTGAGAAAAGGCATACTTTTGGAAGAGCAAAAATGTTTTCTGGTCTGGATTAAACATGCACAATTTAAAGGTTAACGTAATGCATCAACCTCTTTTAAAATAGATTATTGCCCTATTTTTGTTTATTGAAAAAATTCAAATTATATATACTTTTGAAGATTGTAGCATAATATAATTTTAGTTTGGTTCTTTATCGTAGAGGTGGAGATCAGACATCATATTTTGTATAAATAACATTATTGACTGAAAATAGGCATGCTCTTGATATAGCAAATAAAAGTTTTTGCTATCTCAAATTACACATACGCCAATTAAAAGCTAATAACATAATATATCCAGAAATTTTAAGGCAGATTATCTATTTTGCCATTTTTTTTTATCTATTTTGCCATTTTTTATCTATGTTGCCATTTTTTTTTATCTATTTTGCCATTTTAAAAAAAATTCAAATCATATGAGTCTTCTAAAACTTGTAGTATAATATAATTTCTGTATGGCTCTCTGCTATAGTCATGGAAAGCAGACATGACTGAGAGTAGGAATGTGTTTGGAAGGGCAAAAAGGATTTGTTGGCTGAAAATGGATACACGACTATTTAAAACAATATAATACAACCAGAAGTTTTTAAACAGATTTTTGTTGCATTTTCTTAAAACTGGAATTTTTAATTGAACTTATAACTGTCTGAAATGCATTTGTTAAAATTTTAAAGTATAATTTTCTTCAGAAGATTTAGTTTTTAGTAATATGTCTTTTTATATAAATAGCCAAATTATATATGTTTATATATATATAACTAAACAAAAATTCAAAGATTATGAAATGTTTAGTTTAATTTAGAGTATGCTGAACATTATTCCAAAGAGCTCTGCCAAATCAATTATACCATTATTAACTTTCAATTTTTTCTAGTAAGTTGTCAAAGAGTTTATAATAGTTTTATATATCATTTCTTTCTTAGTTAAGGAAACTATATTTTCGTTCAAAAGTTTTAAGTAGTCTGAGTTTAATACTAGTTTATAATATAAAAATAACTATTTGGATTTTGTATAACGATTTAAGGAAAAGTTTCTATTGGGTTGTTCGGAAAGTCATTTCGTATTTTTTTGTCAAAATGAAAAGAAATTTTCGTTTAATGAATAAATTATTTATTAAATTATAAAATTGCCATTCTGGTCTAATACCTTTTGCCATATTTTTGGTAGTAACATGATTACACGCTCATAAAAGTTTTGGTCTTTGCTGTAAAAAAAAACTGATCGAGGTGGTTTTTGGCCTCCTCATTTGAAGGAAAAATTTTGCAAATCAGTTCTGGTACTGATGTACTGTTCACACATCTTCTCCAAACATATTGGCTAATTTATTTCTGGCTTGAACAGCATTTTTACCTTTTATAGCAAAAAAGAAAAAAATGACGAAAATGCTGTTTATTGCTCTCCATATTTAAAAGGGCACCATCCAAAAACTACTGCGAAGAATCAGCTGCACTTTTTCACACTCAAGCCTTGCTTTATATCAGCTCTTAAAACATAAAATGATTTTGCGGTTTAAGTATGAAATTGGGTGCAAAAAATACAATTAAATCCTTTGTCAGGAAAAAACGAAATTACTTTCCGAACAACCTAATAAATCCATAGCTTGAATTAACATTTTCGAATTCCTGTATTTCTTTCTGCTTTTTCTTGAAGTAGAGTAAAAAAAAATGTTTTATATAAAAAACTAAAACAGAAATATATCGTTACTGAAAACTTCTTCGTTTGAAGATGGATTGCTGAAAATCTTTTATTTGGAGATATTGTGAATGATGATGAAACTTTCGATATTCGATAAAACGTTTTAGGCTTGTTCTGCTTTACTTACTATAGCAGAATTTTGAAATATATTTTCGGATCCATCTAAATATAAAATACGCAATTATTTCATGTTATTGTCGGTTGCCATTGTAATTTTTTTAATATTTGGAATAGGATTGAAGAGGACAAAAATAGAAAAAAAAATCAATAATAAACAATAAATGTTTATTTTAGATTTCTCCACTAAAATTCAAGAATATAATCACATTTTGAGAAGAACTGGATCCAAACATGAAAAAACTTCCAAAACTCCAAACATGAAAATGCTAAACTTACCATTTCTTGACTTTGATAATTTATTTTAAGGTGTTGCTTAAACTAAGTGAAGTTACATGATGACGATATAATGATTGCAAGCAAAAATTTGAATTTTTCTAATGTAATTAAAATTACAAATTTTTGAGGATAATTTCAAATCAATATACTGACAATTTTCAATTTAATAAATTCTTCCTTTCTCAGTTACTTTTGATTACCTCCAAGGAAAAAGTAAGTATTTCAAATATTTTTTTTTTGTATATTTATTTGTATTCTGTAATCCCGTTTCCATTATATTGATTGAAACAGTAGTCAGAGATATGAATTTTCTCCCACGACCAGACTCAGATACAAAATAATTTCATTGTTAGTTTTCTTTCTTGTTTTTGTAAACAGCATTTGAATTTATTTTGTTCACTCAATACAATCTGTAAATCAAGTAGTTGCAAAAACTATGTATATTTTTTTTATATTTTAACATTCAATGTTAGAAAGATATAAGAAAAACCTTAAAAAAAATTAATGACTATTTGCTTTTTTTAAATATTGCAAAAATGTTAATAACTAATTTGTCAAACAAAAATGAGCAGTGTAATACATTAAAATATTTTTAAGTGTATGTATATTTTTTTCTTTTTATTAAAAGCATTAAGCTTCCTAAAAGCATTTTCAGAGAAATGGAGTAAATGCCTCAAAAAAAAAAAAGAATTGAAGAAGAATAACTTAACTATACGCACGTGCTTATGCTTAGACATTTACGAAAATACTGATGAAAGCCCAACCTTCAACGTACTGAAGAGATGATTTCATATAAAGTTAAAATACTACAAGATAATCAAAGCTAATTAATTGAATAAAGAGCATGATTAAGAAATATTTAAGAAAAGTCATGCACTGAAAATCATGTATTAATGATGGTGGTCTTTTTTGTGTTTGCATTGAGAGACTCTGTTGGAATCAAGGTGATGTTAATTTCACTCTGAATTCATCACTGTTCTTTGCAATTATTTCCATTTTTGGAGTAAATTGTAATTTTCTTCCAACTTATTAACATCTTAAACAAAATTTACTCAATATAACAAACAGTCATTTTGATGGAATTTTCATTTTCCATTTTGACTTGCTGTAATCTATTCCCTTATGCATATAAAATATATAGGGATGATGTGTACACTGCTTGAAGATGATTGAAACGGCAAAAGCTATGAACCTGCAACAAATCATTTCTCGTCTTTCCTTTCATTCAGTCATTAAAATCAATCATATTCCCTGCCTTACCTTGTACTTAAAGCAGAAATAGTTACTAATCCTGAAATCTCAAGTTAATTACCAATTAGAAAAAGAAATCAAAAGTATCAGTAATTGAGTGCAAAACCTTCAGTTCATCTTCGTCTTCCACAACTGAATTTATTTTCGAAGGCAAAATTGAAGGTGATTTTCTGAAATAAAAATATATTTCACTTTGAACACAGACAAAGTTAATTAGCTTATTTTATTTGATACTTGTAGAAGAAACGTCATATTAAAGAACATATATTGAATCTGAATAACCAGAGTATGAGTATTCTATGAATTTCATCATTTAAATTCATATTAATTCATCATTAATTAATTAAATTATCGAAAGTTTGAATAATGAGTAATATTTAATAATAATGTTAAAACTTCTTAAACATACTTCAAAAAATATGTTTGCCCTTCGATACTAAATTTTCCAATATGTAATGAAAGTCTGTTTGGTTTTACTAATGACAATTTTTAATACTATAAAGAAAAAAAAAGAATAAAGGATTATGCTAAAACCTTAAATTATAAAAACAAAATGCTTTTTTAAAACATTATATGAATATTTGCAACCGTAGCATCATATTGAGAATTATTATTAATAATATAAATTTTCAGTTTAAAAAAATAATTTCACAAGCAATGATCTAACATATTAAAGTTATTAAATAATGATTTGATAGCTTTAGTGTAGATTATTACTCAAGTAATAATTTTATTTATATTGTAATTTTTTAAAGAGAATTTAGAGCTTGATAATTGTAAAAATTATGTGATAATGATGTATCTCTCTGATATCTTTTTAGTCGCATATGAAAACGTTCCCAGTTATTCCCCAAAAGAAATCAACTAATATTTCACAATGCACAATTCTCTCTTTTCCTTTATTTACGTGATCAATGTGCGTGTAAGTTATATAACAAGCAATAAGTGCAAATCTGTATGAGATATTATCCAATCAAAATACGAGACCGAAGAATAATTCACTTCCAGCAACAAAAATTCAGACTTTCCATAGGGTAAGGGAGCTGAGGAACGCGTTATGTCGTGTTGTAAGTCATTTTTGCAAACGGCTGCGGAATTTTCCCGGAAATTGGGAGATTGGCAATTTCCGGAGTGCTCCGTTATATTCTGGCCGCAAGATATCATGATGTCCAAGTTTTCTTCCGGGCAAAAACGTAGTGTACTGTGTATTGTCTTTCATGTTTATTTTCGCTCAGTGTGATCCAAGAAATCGCATATCCTTCCAGAAATATTGCATCAGACAAAAAGCAATTATCCAAGAGATAAAACAAAAGTTAGGGAGATATAAAAGATGTATTTCGATAAAGAGTTTGAGCTATATCCAAATCGATGTCTCAGACAGCTTTAGATTAGATGCTGTTTTTCATATAGAAAATGTATTTTAAATAAAATAAATATTCATGCAAAGAAATGAAAGTTTTTTTCGAGTTGTTAAGAAATAAATGTTACTATTTGCTTTAAACTTAAGACTTTTGTATGAATAACGGTTAACTTTTGTTTCAATAAAAAGTTTTTATTCATAGTTAGCTGTTCATAATGAAATATTTTCTTTAAAAAATAGTGCAATAAAGTTTACATTTGTTCAAATTATTATTTGATCGAACTATCTAATGAAATTATGTTCTAATAATGCGATAATATCAATAAATTTATAACTATTGTTATAAAACTATTCTATCTGTGTGTAGAACTTTGCTATATTGACTTATGCCTTATGTGCATTTAATGGTTAGGATACAGAATTTGGATTTTTAGTTCTCAATATGAAAGGAAACTCATGTAATTAAATATTCAATGAAGGAAGGAGATTTGAATTATATTCAAAATAAAATGACCCGTTGAAGGTGCACGTTTAGAAATTTAAATTTATGCATAATATGTAAAAAAAAAAATAATTAAAAAAACTATTCCATGATATACAAACTAATATCATTTAAGTGAAATTTATTGTGTTGCGGAATAAAAAAAATTTTAACTTTTTTTTTTCAAATCAACTCTGGTAAGCTATGAGATATCGCTTAAACTTTAATCAAATATAATCATTAATTGATATTTGAAGTAAATATTCTCACTGTTCAGAGTATATTTGTGCTACTTTCGAGAGTTCAATTTAAGCAGTGCTCTCAGCCGTGTGCAAACACGCGAACACACGCAGACAGTAATAATTACAAATTTTCTTTTATTATTAACAATATTTTTATGTATTTAATCATTAATGCGAGATGCATTTATGCATTGAAAATAATCATCTCATACGAATATGATTTTGTAAAACAAAAGTTCAAATATGATCAACAATAAAATTTATCATTTGTACAAAGTAAAGGAATATGATTGATTTAAAATGTAGAATAATTAAAGAAATTTTCTTTCATTTTTTTAAAACAAAGTAAGGGATAATTATTATATCTTTTAATTTTTTTTCTTTTATTACTTATGATATAAATATAAAGTAATTTTAATCAAAAAGATGAAGAGAAAATATTTTATAAAGCATCTCTCTTGACTTAAGTGAAAACGTTGAAAAATCCTCAAACTTAAAGTTATATTAAAGAAATATAAATCTTTATAATATTTTTACTCTCAGAAATAATTTAATATTGAACTTCGATTATTTTCGGGCTCAGTTGCGTAAATAAGAATTTATAGAACACTGCCTCAATTTTTCTCTCATGTCAACCGCCTTCCGAATTTCGAACAGGAACACAAATCGAATCCTCAGAAACTGTGCGTGTGTTATTTTTCCAATTCTATTCTGCTGACACCAATCTTAGAGGCAACCCTGGTACAATCCCACGCAATCGCCAAAACGTCGAGAAAACGTTTCTTCGGTTCTATTTTTTTTCCTTCCTCTACCCTCCTGTGTTTTTGTACATATATATTTTCTTTTTGGAAAACCTCGCCGTTAAGCGGGAAACAATGAGACGGAGAAAAGAGGCATTGCTTCTTCTCGTCACGAAAAAACAATTTCGGCACCGAAAAGTTGATGAAAGCTCAGAACGGCATGCAGGAGAGTAAACGAAAGAGGAAGGGTGATGACGTAGAAGATGGTATCGATGTAAGAAAAAAAAGGAAGCAGAAATAAGAGGAAACACATACAAAAAAAGGAAGAAACTAAAGGGTCCCCCCCGTAGATAGGACCGATTCTCCATAACCATCGACTCGGCGGAAGGAACTGAACTGCCTTCTTCTGAGAAATCACTCCCAAATGAAAGAGTTTCACCTCATTTAGTGAAGTCATTAAGGAGTTGGGCCTCAATAACATTTGCCCTCATAGTGAGTAAACAAAAAAGGCTAAAACACTCTCTCATTCCGGAATAGATCTTTTTATGTGAGAATTTCGGTAAGGATCAAGATGTATGCTAAGCAATGGCCTACTTAACATGAATCTGGAGGAATATCGAGAGGGTGGTAGCAGTATTTAACCAGTTTTATTGCTCACAAGGTAAGAAAAAAAGTAATTGCTTAGGTGTTTGGGAGTAATGGTATAAAATAAAAAGGTTATGGCCAATTTTATAAAGCACAGAGCAAAATGGAAATCTGACGATTACCCAGCCTTCTTTTTAAGGTTCTGAGTAATAAAATAGAGCTTATCTCATAAAAACTGTAAAGTATAATTACTTTTATTATTGGCTATTCGTAAATGATAATAAATGTGACAGACTGAGATAACAAGTATTTAAAATAAGTTTTGATAATCTTTTTCTTTATTTTTGCAATTTTATGCATTATATATGTGAGGGCGCAATGAGAAGAAGCAAAAGAAGTGAAGGGAAGAGAAGGGGTGAGCTGAACGGCTGGAGGAGGAAAACGGCTGGATTGTCAATAAACGAGGGGAGAGACTTGATGTTAGAAGTTGAATGGTGTTGTGTCTGTAATAATTTTATTTAATTGTTCTTGTTTGTTATGTGTCGTCCTATGAGAATGCTAATTAAATTTTGTTAAAAAATTATCTCTGGTGTCTTGCCGATTATTTTAGTTCAAATTTACTAATGAAAAGGGTAGTCTTTGCCTTATTTATTTTTCCTTGCAGAAATCGGAATTGAAATGCTTGCCAATGCCGACATCTTGGTGGCAGTGAAAGGCATCTGGATTAATGAAGGGGTCTAGTATCTTTCCAGTTAATCCAGAAGGGAATAAAGGTAATCCACTGAATCCAAGTATGTGATGAGAGAAGTTACGGCATAACCAAAGGAGCTCGGGTAAGTTAATATTTACATATTTTGCGAAAACGTAAGGATATAGTTTTTCTCCGTGTGGAATATAATTTGATGTATCACGTCAGTGATTTTTTTATAGTTTGTTGTATCACGCCAGTGATTTTTTTTCCGTGACGAATATAGTCTCAAGTCAGTGATTTAGTGTCTCTTAACATGTTGGAAATATATCTTTACAGCACAAATAAGTATTAATGGGTATTGACTTTGTCGTGGCTTACGTGTAGGCAAATAAAGTTCAAGCTTTAAAAAAAATACTCTTCTTTATTAAACATTTCTTTCAATTCACAACTTTAAACATCAAAACTTTCCATTTTAAATCACACACAATTCTAAACAATCACATCGCCATCTTTTTTCTCCTCTCCTTTTTTTTCCACGTTGCCAATCCACAAAAAAACCCAAAGAAACTACTTTTATATTTTTGGTTGCCATACAGGAAATATATAAAAACAAATTAAAGAATGAATTTAAATAAACATAAATTTAAAATTTAGTGACCCTGACACCTTCCCCCCAGAATCATATTAGATCCAAAGATTTAATATGGCAAAAAAATAATAAGGGTCACATCAATAGACTTTCCCTACTAATAAATAATTTTAAAGTTCCAAAAATTCTTAAATTCTCTATTAAGTTCTAATTCGTCTTCTTCTATTTACAGTCGAGATAGCGCATCTGCATTGCTTAGTTTTGACCCTTTTATGTGACTTGCCTCGATGTCATGACGTTGAATGGCTAACGCCCATCTCTGCAATCTTGGACATTGGGGCACAGCACTCGTAAGAAACACTAGCGGATTATGATCGGTTAGCAAGAAGATCTTAGCTCCACAAAGTAAAGTTTCAAATCTCTTCAAAGCCCAAATAATAGCATACGCTTCTCGCTCGATTGTAAACCACTTCTGTTGTGTTGGACTCAGTTTCTGGCTTCCAAAAGCTATTGGATGTACATTGTTTCCTTCATCCATTTGGCCTAGACAATACCCCACTGCTGTCTGCGAGGCATCCGTGTGCAAGTAGTATGGTTTCTCTATATCAGGAACCTTTAATTCTGTAATTCCACACAATGCGGTCTTCAACTCGTTGAATGCTTTTTCAGCCTCTTTACTCCATGGAATTTCATTCGGCACTTTCTTCTTAGAAAGTTCTGTTAATGGTAAAGCAGTTTTTGTAAAGTTTGGAATATATTGCCTGTAAAAATTGCATAATCCTAATGTACTCCTCAGTTCTTTCTTTGTCTTGGGAGATTTTAAGTTTTGAATCGCCTTTATTCTTCCTTCATCAGGTGCGTGCCTACCTGAACCAACTACATGTCCCCAGTACTTAACTTTCTGTCGTGAAAAATCACACTTGTTCAAATTTACTGAGAAATTAAAATACTCCAATCTTTTGAAAACTTCTTCCAAATGTTTCATATGCTCCTCCCACGTATCAGAAAATACTGCTAAATCATCAATGTAAGCACAAGCAAAGTCAGATATAGGTTGGACCATTTTAGACATGGCTCTTTGATTAATTGCAGCAGCGTTCTTTAATCCAAACGGTAATACATTCCATTGATACTGACCTCAGTGAGTTCGGAAAGCTGTTAAATGTTTGCTGCTTTCTTCCATTGGTATAGCCCAATATCCCTTCAACATATCTAGCACCGTTATAAAATTTTTCTTCCCTACTAAGAAATTCAACTCCATCATATTCTGCATCGGATATACATCAGGCACTGTCAGTGCATTTAAACTTCTGAAATCTATGCATAACCTTATGGTTCCATCTTTCTTATGAACACATACTACTGGGTGTGCTATTTCACTTACTACATGTTCAATTAATCCTAACTCTAATAATTCATCTATTTGTGCATCCACTTCTCTTTTCAAATTCTCCGGTATCTTATAAGTTTTGGGTTTCATGGTTTCCTCTCCAGCTTTTAACTTTATCACATGCTCCCCAACTTTAGCTCGTTTAATTCTTCCAGAAAACAAAGTTTTGTATCGATATAGTAAATCCTTCAACTGCTTTTGTTGTGTCTCGGTTAGGTATTCAACATTCACTCTTTCTAATGCTTCATCATTTCTCTCAGCTATTGAAAGTTTTGGTGTTTCGTATATCTCACCGAATTCCTCATCAATATCATTAACCACTCCAACAGTCTGAATTCTTGCTTTGTATTCCCTCATCTTGTTTACATGGAGCAATCTTAAATTCCCTTCAGGCATCTTCAAATAGTAGGAATTTGGTTTTACTCTCCTCACAACTTCAACAGGACCTATCCATCTAGCATAAAGTTTATTGGTTGAGTCCGGTATTAATACAAGCACTTGATCTCCTGGTATAAATTCTCGAGGTTTCTTTCTAATATTGTAATATTCAGCGTACTTACTTTGTTGTACCTCACTTGTCAATTTTGCTTTTCTTGTTGCTACCTCTAACTTTCCTCTTAACTCCTTCAAATAATTCTCTACTGATCCTTTCAGGTTTAGAGGTAATAATATCTCTCCAGTCCAAGCTGATTTTAATATAGACAGCGGACCTTTTGGTTCTCTTCCATACATCAGCAGAAAAGGTGGAACACCTGTCGTTGCATTTGGAATTTCTCTATAAGCCCATAGTAAAAATGGTATTTGTCTATGCCAACTTCTTCCTTCCTCTCTGATAATGTGATGCAGCATATTCTTAAAAGTTTGATTCCATCTCTCAATTAAACCATTTCCTTCCGGATGGTACGGTGTTGAAAAGCGTGGACAAGCTCCTAAAATTTTTAAAAACTCTTGCGTTAAACTTGATGTAAAATTAGTTGCATTGTCCATTACAATCACTTCGGGAATTCCGGTCCTACTGAAAATTTCCAGCAGAGCTTCACACGTATTCTTAGCCGTCAAAGATTTTAGAGGGACTGCTTCTGGCTATCTAGAATGTTGATCCATCAAACACAGAATATACTTATGTCCCTGTGATGATATTGGTTCTACAGGACCTATTAGATCTACATTTACAACTTGAAATGTTAGTTCGGGACGACATACAGGTGTTATTTGAATCTTATCAACTGAACGATTTACTTTTCTGCATTGACAACCATGACAGTAACTACAATATGCTCTAATCTCCTTGCTCATACCTGGCCAATAGAATGAGAATTTGATCCTCTGAATTGTTTTCCGAGCTCCTAAATGTGCACCAAATACTGATTCATGTGCAATTTCTGGTATCTTGTTCTTTCTAATTTCAGGAATCACTAGCTGTCTTACCTTATTTCCACACATAATCTCTTCATGGTATAGCATATTATCCTCCAACACATATCCTCCTTTGTTTTGCTTAGCCAGTCTCCATGCTTCTTGAAGAGTATTGCACCTTCTCTGTTGAATCTTAAAGATCTCTGCTTTATTTCTGTTATTCTCTTCAGTATCATACTTCCCTATTATCGGCTCCCCTTCTTCCATTTCATTATTCACACTCACATTCACTGCTTCATTTTGAGCATCTGATCTTAAGTTCACAGCAACTGTGACAGTTGGATTGTACATTCTCCTTTGTTCCTTCAATGCTTCATACGTTTCCATATCCAATAATATGTCAGCATTTAGTACATCCAGAGTTGCCACTATCGTCTTAATTACAGGTGTAATATACGAATTCGTCACTAATCCAATTTCCACTTCTTTTAGTTCAGCCTTTAAACACGTACCAAACGCAGGTTGCAGCATTATGTATCCTTTAGAATCTACTTCTTTACCCACCACACTGCTTCTAAACACACTTATTTGTGCTCCTGAATCTACAATAGCTTCGTACTCAGTTCCTCCATATGAAATTTTTACTATTTTAAGATCAGACATCTTTGGCTGAACAGCAACCTCTTTCTGATTTTCCATTACAACCTCACCGTTGAATCTCGCAGTAACTACTTTGCTTTCGCTCTCTTTTTCTTCAAGAACTTTGACTTCCGCCACTTTAACCTCAGTCCTTCCTCTCCCTTCTTTCTTATCCCGACAAAATCTGGCCAAATGTCCTGCTCGCCCACAGTTGAAGCACGAAACTGGGTTTTTGAAAGAATTTCGCTTATCAAATCTCCTGTGATTACTCGACTCTTGTCTATATTCTTCACCAAAGATATGATTTCTTTTATTAAAATAGCTTTGTTTTTCTTGACGGAAATTTCTATACGATGGATACAAAGAGGCTTTATTATATTGCCTTGCATTTTCATATTCATCTAACTTCTCAGAAGGAGCATCAACTGTAATAATTTTACTCCAATAATCAATAAAATGTTGTTGAATATCTCTCGATACCTGTTCCTTCATCTGCTCCATAATAACAAGTTGTTTCAGACTTTCAAAATCATTAATTTTTAATCCCATAATCCACTCGTTGAAATAATTCGCCAACTCAAACCAAAAATCTCGCCAAGTAGTTTCAGATGATTTACAATGACTTTTAAATTTTATTTTAAATGCTTCCGGGCTCAATTTAAATCTTTTCAATAATATACTCTTCACGTGATCATAATCGTTTGCCTTTTCTTCAAATTCCCGGGCAATTAAATTCGCCATTTCCAACGGCAATAGTCCAATTAGATTAGTTACCCAATTTTTCTTTTTAATCTGCACTCTTCCTGCTTGTCTTTCAAATAATATTAGATAAAAACTTATATCACCTTCTTTGGGATCAAAGTTATGCATTAACCTTTGCAATCCAACTTGTCCTTGCATCCTTTCATTTTGAGAACTCATTTCTCTTCAAAAAACACTATTCACAAACGATGCCTCTATCTTCAACTTTTCTAATAAAAACTCATTTTCTTGTCTCTTCTTTTCTAATTCAAACTCATTTTCTTGTCTCTTCCTTTCTAATTCAAACTCATTTTGACGCTTAATTCCTTCCTCTCTTTCATTAACTATTCTTTCTAATAATTCTTTCACAAACTCCTCCTCATACTCCGTACTTCCTAGTATTATCTTTTTTTAAATCAACAACTTTCATATCTTTCGTAATAGTTTCTCCTAATTCCTCCGCCAACCACTGCAAATCTACCTTCTTTGATCTTCCTAAAAACGCCATCTCTAAACCAACTCTTTTAAATAAACTTCAATAAATATTATAAATTATAACTTTCTTTCAACAACTTCTATAATAATAAAAATAGCTTATTCTTCACCAGAGTCGAAATATTAGAAATCTTGGAATTCTTCAACTTCTCGAAGTCCTTTCAAAGCTCACTTCTTCAAATTCGTTCGAAATCCATTGGGTTATTTCTCCGCACATTTATGTCATGGCTTACGTGTAGGCAAATAAAGTTCAAGCTTTAAAAAAATAATCTTCTTTATTAAACATTTCTTTCAACTCACAACTTTCAACATCAAAAATTTCCTTTTTAAATCATACACAATTCTAAACAATCACATCACCAACTTTTTTCTCCTCTCTTTTTTTTCCCCGTTGCCAATCCACAAAAAAAACCAAAGAAACTACTTTTTTATTTTTGGTTGCCATACAGGAAATATATAAAAACAAATTAAAGAATGAATTTAAATAAACATAAATTTAAAATTTAGTGACCCTGACAGACTTATTATAGCTTACGCTTTGTTGCGCTAGGAACGCGTCATTTTATATATTACTTTAGTGACAATACAGCGTCAGTGGTTACGATAATTGATTATACTTTACGCCAGTAAAACAAAGAGAAAAAAATAAAGATGGTTATTGTGCTTTCTAGGGAAATAATAAAATATGCTGTGTTAAAAAAAAATGTTTCTGGCAATAAATTAGCTGAGCAACTGTGGGCACTATCGTTTCGTTTTGAAAGATTGAATACTATCTTAAATAACTGTATATCACTTTGTAATAAATTCTGTACTTTTATAAGAATAAATCTGATATTAGTTTGATATATGTTTTTATCTATCTATACTTATAATAAAGCTCAATGTGTGTGTGTGTGTGCGTGTGTGTGTGTTGGCGCTCTACAGGCCAGACCGTTGGACCTACAGCTACCAAATTTGGTGCATGTATACCTTGGAGGTCGGGAATGCGCATCTCGGAGCCCTTTTTTCGAATTTTTAATTATAATTTGAATTAATTAAAATTTAAGCGAAATTTCGACGTTTTTCCGCTATAACTTCCGAAAATATTATCGGATAAACATGATTTTAACATCAATTTAAAAAAAATTAGCTTTCTAATAGTATCAGTATTTTAACATTTAACTTAAGCTTCTATTTGTAATGAATTTTTAAAGAAGCATTTCAACTATATTTTTCAACAATATATTTCGGAAAAAACAATAAAATTTAATCTGCAGGAGCACGTTACGAGTGGAAGGGGAAAAATTATCTTTTATCAATAGGTTGCCATCAGATAGATAAAAACTCAAATTAAAAAAATAAATAATTATTGCAAATTAAACATTTAAAAATGCAATTTTCAGCACGTGTCTGCATGAAATGAAATAAATAAGAAATATGTTTTTTTTTCTTTTTAAAAAAAGAAAATGCAAAGCATTTTTTGTGACTTTTACAATATTATTAATTAAATAAATCAGCTTTGTTTAATAATAGAAATGCATCTATAAAAAAGTCTAAATGAAGTAAATAGCTGAATAGTATGTAGCACGAGTCTATAAATGCTTTAAAAAATGAAGAATACTTAGCTTTTAATTAAAAAGAGATGAACTTGTGATATCAGTGTTTTAATGTATAACTTAAGCTTCTATTTTTAACGAATTTTTAAAGAAATATTTTAACCATGTTTTTTTGAGCACGTGACTGGATAAAATAAAATAAAACAATGCCGGAAGTTCAAATAAAAAAAACTATCATCGCAAATCAAATCTAAAGAAATACAACTTTCAGCATGTGACTGGATAAAATAACATAAATATAAAATGAGATATCTTCTAAAAAAATAAATGCAAGGCAATGGATTCTATGATCGTTTGCAATAGATATATAATTAATTCCATAAATTATCTTTATTTACAGTACACCTGGTTGAATTTAGACAGTTTATGCATTGAAATCCCGACTTAATGGCATATTTTTATAATCGTTTGAAATATCTGTATAATTAATTCAATAATTTTTATCCCTTTTTCGCTTTCTTTAAAAAAAAATATCTAATATTTTGGCAACATCATCGAAAAAAACATTTTTAATATTTTGGAAGCATAACCGATGAATTATTAGAGCATTAAACTCAAAATGTTTTTCCGAATAAAGTTACCAACTCTTTAACTACTAATAACTGAATCTTTTAACTTTAACTATTTCTTAAATTTTGGCTAATGAATATGTGATTTAATTGAAAATTTTAGAACGCATTACTCATGGTGAACCAGCTGGTAGCCAAAGGCGGCTAGTACATAATAAAGCAATTGTTCAATAAACATTGCAACAAATTAATTCTTGGGAAATATAATAAGATCTACGGGTTTTTGTTTCATCTATTTTGTTTGAAGAATTTATTTTGATTGTTGTCTTAAATAAGTGATTTGTTTAATTGAATTTTATGCTTGATAATTCTGTGTTCTAGTTAAAAAAAATAATCACTGGTAAACTTTCGTTTCGATTCCGAACTAAATATATTTTCATATAATACTTTTCTGGCTCACATACGTATTTCCGGTGTTCTGAATACTTTATTCTTATTAATGGATCCTGATAATTTCAGTTGAAAAAATAGATAAAGAAAGGGAAATAATAGATTTATGTTGTTTTTTCATATAATTTATGTCCTGTGTGTTCTTTTTATTAGTATTAAAAAGATATTTCTTTGAATTAATGCTTTATTTGCTGTTACTCGGGAAAACATTTTAAGATTGTTTACGTACTAAATTCTTCCAACTATTGTTTTTTTTTAACATTTGAGTATAGCTAAAATAATTCTGGTTTAATATTTTAAAGCGAATGAATGATTTTTAATAGAGGATTATAACTTTTACAGTTTTTTATTCATGAAAACATTAAGGACGTGCTGTATTAGAGATTTTTTTTTATTGCTGAGAAAAAAAACTGCATAAAAAGTTTAAAAGTTTATTTCTGTTCTATAATAAAAAGTTTAACGTGAATGCCTGATTTTTTTATGATTGATATTCTAAGAAATGTCCTCAGGTGAAACAAAATTTATTTAGAGCATGTAAAAATGTACTTGAATTATAGATTGTTGAAATAGTTTTTATGAATTTAAAAATAATCCAGATAATCTTGTTACCAATTATTATTAGTTTCTTTTTGAATATTGTAAAGAGTGTCTCCGTAGTAACAAAATTCTTGTTCCGTGTGTTTAAAATAAAAGAGATTGGTATAAATTAAAAGAATTAGGCTAAATATCTATTTCCGAGCGACAATTATTATTTTTAATGGCATTTTTGGCAAAGGTTATCAAGAGTGATCTTATCGCATTGGCAACTGAAATGGGAGAGGAGCCGAAATCTGATATGACAGTGTACGGGATAAAATTTTAATAACCGGTAATGAGGCCTATGAAGAAGAATTCGTCAAAACTTTACTTGAAACGATTATCTCTACAGGAAAAGATCAAGAGAGAGAGTTGAAATTGCGGATAGAGATGGATTTTGAACTGGAAAAGAAGAAAATCGAAGCATGAATGATTGCGGATAATGCTAGTTCAGCTAATGGTAGACGATTTCCTATCAATCCACAGATGGAAATTTCGAAGTCCAGGCCGAAATTCAATGGCGAAGAATGCGATATTGTTTTATACAAGTCATTGTTTGAGAAACAAGAAACTGAAAATGTATAGGGGAAACTGAGTATCGTGTTTAATACCTCTGATGCCGGCAGAGATCATGGAGCTGACTGCAATAATCACAGAAGAAGAATGTTTTAATTTCGAACATGTAAAGGCAGTGTTAATGAAGATGTTTAAACTGAACGCTGAAGGCTTTCGCCAAAAATTTGCTCAGAACCAAAGAAATCCATAGAAGAGTTGGAAAGATTTTGTTTATGAGGTTACAAATTACTTTTAAGCCTGGATAAGCTCTGTGGATTCTGCGGATTTCAAGGAACTGAAAGATTTGATTATTACCGATAAAGTAGAGAAGAGAGCTCCACAAGAGGTTCGTGATCATTTTGTTGACGAGTGGGGGTCATTAGTCAAACCCGAAGATTTAGCGGACAAGCTAGACGAATACGAGTTTGTTCAAAAAACTTATCGGAGACCATCGAGTCCAAATCCCAAGACTCATCAACAAATAAATGTTAGAAATAAATCCTTTGGCCGTGATAACAGAGACTATAAGGGTAATCCTAAACAGACAAAGCAAGACAAGGGTTTAACAGGGAATCAATACGAATCGAAGAGCCGTCCAAGGTTTACTTGTTCTTCTGTGGAGGGGATGATCATGTAAAAAAATTCTGTCCAAAATTTTTAAAGACGAATTCAGATCAAGATAATAAACGAAGTGCAAATGTTCATAGAACAGTCGTGGATCCAGAACCAGTCACTAAGGAAACGGCAGTAGTAGCTAAAGTGATGTCTCATAGACTACCTACTCTTGATAAAGGTCTATGTAACCTAGAAAGGATGCGTATAGACGTTAATGGAAAGCCTGCAAAAATTTAATTCATTCTGGTACTGAAATAACGGTAGTCAGAAGAGATCTATCGAAGGATTTTCCTATTGAAGGTAAGGCTTCAATTTATATAAAAGGCATTTTTGGTGCGGCTGAGAAATGTTCTCTTGTTACTATACCAATAGGTGTCATCATTGGCTTAGACGGGAATTTGATTCACCAAGAAGTGTTATGTGCAGTTGCTCCTACTCTGGTGGATGATGTTGCGAGCAGAAATAAGAGACAAGTTGCAAGGTGTTCAAGAAAATTATTTCACAGAAATTTCCGAAGAGAACACAGAACCGAATGAAATTAAAACTGGAAGAATCATCTATGAAACAAGTAATGACAACCCAATCTTGGGAGTTGAAGAAATAAAGACCTTATTTGTGGAAAATTCAGAAACAAATGCCAAAGAATTATCACGAACAATCGAATTTCTTAGAGACCAGATGGATTGTCCGGATTTGGAAAATGCTAGAAAATGTGCAAATGAAAAGTCTGGAGAATTTATTTCCACAATAAATTTTTGTTTCACAAAGAAAAGGTTTTAGGGGAATCCGCTGCCTAGCTAGTTTTGCCTAAGAAGCGTAGACTTGAAGTTCTGAAGTTAGCACACTGTTTGTTAGGTTCACATAAAAAACAGCGACGATGAAAGCAAACATCGCCGAATTTATAATTTTTTTTAAGTAAGTGATTTTTTTGTTTTTTGTGAATCTGGCATCTTCCATAAAAAATTCTTATTACGAACCGTTTATTCTTATTATGAATTCTTATTATGAATTCTTATTGTGAATTCTTATTATGAATTCTTATTATGAACAATACTACCGTTTGTGATGTAGAAAAATAAATGTTCCTTTTTATATATATTGAATGAAAATATTTTACTTTTTAAAAACTACTTTCTGTTGAGTCTGTGACTCAGAAGTACGTTGGTAAAGTATAAACAGGTAAAGGAATACCGTTTATAAAGTGAACTTCCTTAAAAATTGGGTAAAGATTTCGGTGAAATCTTTGGTTTGCCCTAACATTTGGCGTCCGCGACAGGATCTTTTGAATTACTTTTTGACCTATTTTTTGAATTATTAACATGTTTCTATCAGTGAAGTCCTGCAAAAAAGAAGATTTAGCTTATGTGCCTAAAGAAATTGGCGAAGAAGTGCCGGCAACGGCAAAGATCTGCGATCTGAAATCAATGATTTTAAATAGTAATGAGTACAAAAGTGATCCATATTTTGTTAAAGGACTATTAGAGGATTCTGTGACAGAGAGAAAATTGAAACAAGAAAAAGAACAAGATATAGAATTGGAAAAGTTACAACAGATAAATGTGCATCGATTCTCTATCCTATGGTTGAATCGTGTTTTGATGAGGAATTTCTAAGAGCCTGGAATAGAAGTCCTGCATCTCATTCTGCAAACGATGCAAAGGAACGGTTGGAGAATTTAATGTTATTTATCAAAGGAGAAGTAGAGGGACAGGAAAGAATATCCCTGGCGATGTCCGGTTTTGGTGCTACAAAAGGAGAGGTTAAGATTCCAAGTAAAGAAAAATATATTCAGAAAATTCAAAGAGGCAAAATTCCAACTGCAGAAGTGTTACTTGCATCATCCAAATCACCTGAATTTAAGAAGCAAAAATGTATATTTTGTTCCGACAAGCATGCCAGTTCTGATTGTTTTAATGCTCAAAAACTATCTCTAGAAGAAAAACAGAAGATAGTAAGGGACAAGAACTGCTGCTG
This sequence comes from Argiope trifasciata, assembly GCA_026543055.1. Classification (NCBI taxonomy): domain Eukaryota; kingdom Metazoa; phylum Arthropoda; class Arachnida; order Araneae; family Araneidae; genus Argiope; species Argiope trifasciata. The sequence goes on along the minus strand of JAPMOQ010004434.1, from coordinate 4,224,301 downwards.
CGCATGCCTTCTTCCAGGAAATGCAGTTAGGAAATATCAAAAGTTTTTGAAATGCCCTGTTTGTAGTAAAAGGCATGTAATTTTGATGTGTGATCAACTTGAAGGTCTGAAGAATACAAATCAGAAGAAAGGGGAGGAAGAAAGTTCGTCAGGGAACGATGTGAACTTGTCAAATGTAAACCCAAATCCAAATGTGTTCCTTCAAACTTTCAAAGCCAAGCTTCTCTCTGGTGATAAAGAGAAAACAGTTCGTGTGTTGTGCGATACCGGTTCACAAAAGTCGTACATACTAAAGAGTATTGCAGAAGAAATGAAATATCCCATTAGTCGCCAAGAGATAATAAAACATTCATTGTTTGGTGGAGTTTCTACTAAGGAATGTAAACATAACTGCTATAAAATAAGATTAAAACAACTAAATGGGAACTACACCTGTAATTTTGAAGTTTTAGATCAAGTTATTATTTGCGAAAATGTCCTACCTGTGAGTGAAGGCCCTTGGTTGGAAGAGTTGAAACATTTAGGTGTTGTCTTAACTGACACAAACGTCTCTTGTGAGTCTATACAAGTCCTCATAGGCGCAGATATTATGGGTAAACTTCTAACAGGCAAAAGAAAGCAATTGACTTCAGGCTTAGTTGCAATCGAAACCCAACTTGGATGGACATTAATTTGAAAAGTTCCACATGTAAATTCTGAAAGAGTTAACTTAGCTATGTCTGTAACATCATTGTTTGTAAAGGAAGCTGAAATTTCTGATCTATGGCAACTAGATGTAATTGGAATCAGAGATCCTATGGAGAAAATATCTAAGCATGAAATAGACCTAAAGGCTAAAGAGCATTTTAATGAAACGGTGAAATTAAATCAAGACAACCATTATGAAGTTTGTTTGCCATGGGCTGATGATAGTTCTCCATTACCGGATAATTTCAATCTCGCCAAGAAAAGGCTTGAAGTGACCACTGAAAAACTTTTGACTCGCAACTTGTATGACAAATATGAAAAGGTATTTCAGGAATGGCTTGAGGAAGGAATCATTGAAGAAATTCCTTCATATGAAATTTCTTTGTTTGGTTATTATTTACCTCATCGACCTGTAGTTAAGGAGAGTAGCAATACGACTCCCATTAGACCAGTGTTTGATGCATCAGCCAAGTTTCAAGGCCATTCTTCTTTAAACCAGTGCTTACATTGTGGGCCAAATCTTATTGAACTGATTCCTGATATTTTGGCACGATTCAGGGAGAAGAAATTTGGTATCACTGCAGATATTAAAAAGGCTTTTTTGCAAATAAGTGTTTCCAAAGAAGACAGAAATTACTTACGTTTTCTTTGGTGGCAAAACTTAGAAGAAAAAAAATTAAAGTATTTCGTCACACAAGAGTTGTTTTTGGAGTTAAAAGTAGTCCTTTTCTACTTGCCTCAGTTATAGAATATCACATTGAAACTTGTAAAGCTTTTGACCCTGAATTTAAGAAGATATTGAAACAAAGTTTCTATGTTGATAATGTTGTAGCTAGTTTGGATAGTCACGAAGATCTAAACAACTTTATTTCCAAATCTACTTATTTGATGTCATTAGGTGGTTTTGAACTAAGCGATCGGGAAAGTACAAGCAGCAAAGCAGAGCATGATTGTGAAACTCCTGTCCTAGGTATAAAATGGAATCGCAAATTGGATTCTCTAAGTGTCAATATGAGCTGTATGGAAAATTTAAGCCTCGATAAGGTAACAAAGAGAATTATGCTTCAGCAGCGCATAAAGTTTTTGATCCAATTGGATTCACCGCCTCAGTTATGCTTTGCCCGAAGTTAATGTTACAAAAGGCCTGGAAAATGTCCATAGGATGGGATGCGGAAATTACAGGCAATCTGCGTAAGGAATTCTTGCAATGGTTTCAAAATCTAAAGATTCTCGAAGAAATTAATATTCCCAGGTGGATAAATGTAACAGCAGAAAATTTAAATCACAGCACAATTCATACTTTTTGCGATGCAAGCAAAGATGCTTATGCTGCAGTGGTATTTCTGAGATTAGAAGAAGAAACTGTAAAGCTGTCTTTTCTTGCTGCTAAATCAAGGATAGCTCCCTTAAGAGGTGGTAAAATACCACGTATGGAACTATTAGCTGCCTTGATAGGAGCAAGATTAGCCAATTCAGTTGTTGAAGCATTGAATTGGAAAGAAGTAAAATGCTACTATTGGAGCGATTCGACTACTGTTCTAGCCTGGATACGTAGAGAAGAGAATTGGTCAGTATTTGTTCGAAATAGAGTACGGGAGATAAGAAAATTAACTTCTCCTTTAGAATGGAACCATGTAGCTGGTGAATTGAATCCTGCAGACTTGCCATCTAGAGGCTGTACAGCAAAACAACTTTTGTCATCCAGATAGTGGGAGGGCCCACAGTTTTTGCAAAAGCCCCCCGATTTTTGGTTTCATGAAGATATTTTATGTGAAGACTTTAATGAGCTTGAGATAGAAAATGAAAAGCTAAAATCTACAAAGTCCTTTTTTAGTACTGAAAATGTGATCCAAAAAACTAGAATCTTTTCATTCTTCTCTAATTATCACCAAATAGTACGTTTAATAGGATGGATGTTTCAATTTAAAAATAATTGCCTCATCGCAAAGGAAAAAAGAACGCAAGGAGAGCTAACTCCTTCTGAATTTGAAAGAGCAGAGTTGAAATTGGTGTTGATGATTCAACAAGAATCTTTCGAAGGAGAAGATGACAAAAAATTAAAGAGTTTGGCTGTTTTTGTGGATGAAAATAAAGTTTTACGTGTGAAGACACAAATTATTAATAGAAGAGACAAAGAAGACTTCCGAAAACCAATGTTGCTTCCTTCAAACCATGAAGTCGTCTTTAGGCTCATAGAGTGTTACCATAAGAAGAATTCACATTGTGGTCTTCATATTTTGCAAAATATCTTAAGGGAAAAATTTTGGATTCTCATTGGGAGAAAAACAACCCGTAAAGTCATATCCCAGTGTGTAACTTGCATGAGATTCTCTTCAAAGAGGCTAGAAGTTGATTCAGGTCCATTGCCAGAAAATCGTGTTCGAGATGCTGCCGTTTTCCAACTCACAGGAGTAGATGTGCCTGGACCCTTATTCCTCAGAGAAAATCAGAAAGCCTGGGTGCTACTCTTCACCTGCGCTGTTTACAGAGCTGTGCATCTAGAACTCATCACTAGTCTATCTGCGGAATCATTTTTAATGGCTTTTCGCAGATTTGTCGCAAGACGCGGAAGATGCTCAACTATATATTGTGACAATGGAACAAATTTCGTTGATGCTGCCAATCTGCTCCATGATTTGGATTGGGATAAGATTATTAAACATTGAACTGTCAACGCCATCGAGTGGAAATTCAACCCGCCAACAGCTTCTTGGTGGGGCGGATTTTGGGAGAGACTGATTAGAATAGTGAAGGACCTCTTAAAAAGGATTTTAGGCCAGGCACAGCTACTTTATGAAGAAACGGCCACAATTCTGTGTGACTGTGAAGCATTGATAAATTCCCGACCCCTTACCTATGTGTCTGAAAGCGATAATCTCGTGCCAATATCTCCTTTGTCATTCCTACAAGATATCGAAGAATGGAGTACGCCGGATATTGATGCTATAGATCACAAAAGTTTAAATCGTAGGTTAAAATATCGACAAAATTTACAAAAGGATTTACTCAACCGATTTAGAAACGAGTATTTGGGACTTCTTGTACAAAAACCAAAATGCAGACACTCGTAAACTTGCAATTGGAGATATTGTGTTAGTTGGCGCAGACAACTGCAAGATAACCAACTGGCCACTGGGACGAGTAATAGATATTCTTCCTGGAAAGGATGGGATTGTTCAACTGGTAAAAATACAAACTTCGCATTCAAAATTACTTCGTCCAGTTCAACGTGTGTATCCATTAGAAATATCAGCTGATAATGACTTTCTACCACACATGAAAATAGATCGCAAGAAAAGTACAGACGGCAAGGAGCCATTGTCGGAGTATAAAGGGAAACTTTCAAGAGCAAGAAGAAAGATAAAAGTTCCAGAGAGACTAAATTTGTAGAAGTCATAATTAGAATTATGTATTTATTATACTTTCTATTGTTAATATTTACACTATTTGTTATGTGATATTGTGTATTCGTTAGAATTGCTATTTTTTTGTAATGAATGTTGATTATTTCATAATCAACAGGTGGGAGAATGTTAGGTTCACATAAAAAACAGCGACGAGGAAAGCAAACATCGCCGAACATCGTGTCTTATGTCATTTATATTTGAAATTTGTCATTTGAAAATGATTTTATACTCTACCATCTATTCTGGTATGGTAAAATAGAAACAATTATATGAGTGTATATTTAAAATTTACTGTTTCGTATTTAATTATGCCATTGACTATCTTCATTGATTACTATTAACAAAAATATGTAAATACTGCAGCATAAAATATCTAGTCTGAAAAAGATATTCTATAAAGAAAAATGGAGCAGATTCTTTTCATTCTGCTTCAGTAACTTTCAAACACTTTTAGCCAATTAAATCTAGTAAAAAGACAATTAAAAATAAAGCACAGAGTCACCTCTGTGCTTAATTTAATGAATAAAATTTCAAAAATAAAGAATAAAATATGTAAAATGTGCAAGAATAAAATTTCAAAAAAAATTGTCTGATTTCGGGCATTAATTAGAGAATATCCAATGCAATATATTATCATTTTACAAACATGTGGGCTGCATTCAATAATGAGCTGCATAAGCATTCGTAACTTTCATTGCTAATGTATATATCCAATGAATATGAAAATAGTCAATTCCACTTTGGTCTTTATGTGAAAATCGAAGTCATGTATTCTTAAAGAACAGTTGTTGAAATGGCAATTGAAATATAGATTGTATTTTTGAATTAAGAAAAATCTTGTGAAGAATTACCAGTATCAGACTTTTTTGATGTTCCTACTCTTCTGATATTCTAATTACTCATATTTTTTGCATGGCCCTATAAAATATGCTGATAGAGTCTCTTATTTTTCTTTAAACGTTTTTAAAGATTTGCAAATTTTCTTTTGAGTAAGTTTAAAAAAAAGGAAAGAATTATTATTTATTACATCATACATTTGTTTATCTTACTTATTTATGAACTATTTTTGCAAAAGATAACTGTTTTTACGAACTTAATACCATTCAAACAAGCCGCAAAATAAAAATAAATAGATTTTGATTAAGTTCCTTCATTCTGAATGATACTCTTTAACAATGTGCTTAGTTTTATTAACATCAACCTGGTTGGTATGACGGTTGGCTTGGTTGAAAGGATGTTGGATTCGCCTGGTGTGTATTGTAAGTTCAAGCCTGCGAAAGGCTCTCAGTATATACTGTGGCCTTTAGAGATAAAAGTCTGCAGCAGATACATAATCCTACAAGTCTAGACAGTACTAATGGTGTTGCTAGATCATAACTGATAGCACTTTGAGTTAGATCTAAATTGCAATTTGTGGATGAAATGTATGAATATAGTCCAAGCGTGATCTCCTACGTATGAGTGTTAAAGACCGAGCTTTGGCCTTATATATATATATATATATATATATATATATGGAGTAAAGAATATTACAGTCTCTTATAAATATAATGAAATGCATTATATTACATTTTTTAACTCTCCATTTATTATGAAAAGTATTGTAATTATTTAAAATTAGTAAATCACTTAAAACAAAATTAGTCTCGGGCAAAAAAGAAATCAGGTCTGGTTACTAATATTTTCCACAAATTACTTCCCGCATTAATCCATCAAATTTATATCCAAACGTGGCATTCAAGACACCATATAAAGCATTAAATTTGATTTAGAACGTCTTTAATAGTTTCAGGACCGTCGATTTTCTTTGAAAATTAACTGATTGCGTGAGCGAAGTAATAAAATCTTCCCCAGCACGGAAATAGAAAATCCAAATTGTTTAAGCATTGTTTTATCGATAAATGCACAAATGCAGGAGAATTTCGTTCGAAGATGCATCGCAATGAATTTCTGGAACAAATAATATCTGATGTTATTCTACAGTGATTTATGAGTTTCTGGTTTCTCTTTTGTTCTTGAATGTACTTTAAAAATTTTGTATTCCCGTGCCGTTGGAAAGGAGAATGTTTAAAATTCAAGAGACGAAAATAGAAGGAAATAGAGATGGTTATAAAAGGAAATGCGCCGTTCAATATGATGGTTTCCAAATATTTGATTTGAATTTATTCTCTTTTATAGTGTATTTGTGTAGCAATTATATGCTGTTTCTGATAGAAAACTCAACCCTGCTTGTGAGATGACTATGGTAATTTAATGAAAATAAAAGTAAATTACGCATCTGCCTTTAACGCTAACTCGCCATCAGCAATTATTAGAATCATTTTGTACTTAATAACCAGTTAAGGTTAATCTTTTGAATACTTAGGCAGATATTTGAAGACAATCTAAATTGAATTTAATAAAATCGAATTGTAATTTAGCTTTAAACTTGCTATCAAAGTTAAAATTGAAAAGTAAAAAACTTAAAACGAATGAGATAATTTTCTTCAAACTTTCTGCCAACATGATGAAAAGAAAGAACAATCTGAAATATTTTGGATAATTATCGTTCATTATCTTTGTAATACATATTTTTTATTTAAAAAAAACTCAACTTTTGTAAAATAAGTAATTAAGAGACGATTTTAAGGCATTTCAAAGATTTTGAAATACATAGAAAATATATAGAATATATTCAAATGTATGAAAATAATTAGATAAAAAATAATTCCTAAACGAAAAGAAAAAAAGAGAAGAGAAAATACAAATCCCTGAGGGTTCAACATATCGGACTTATGCCTTTGGTGCAGTTAGCAAGGTTTCATACCCTGGAACACTTACTGGAATACTTTTTTACCACTCTAATCAAAATAGGTATAATTTAGAATCCTCCATAAACTAATAGTCTGTTTAGTCAAAACAAGGAAACTAATACGAATAGTAATTAATACCAAATACAAAGCACATTAATATATAATATAGAAGAGACTAAATCTAGAATATGCAATGCTAATTAAATGTATATAACTTAACAAATATTTATTCATACATTCACCTAACGGTTACGCAACTAGTGAATTTTATCAACAGCTGAATATCACTGAATTCCAATTCAGTTGAATAGCTTCTACAATTTTATATCATACATTTATTCATTGCCTAGTCAAATTTATTCATATGAGCATTATAATGAAATTCTTACTAAAATGTTTCAATGCAACTGAATACTTAATGTAATTTCATATACTAACAGTAATTCATTGTATAGTCAAGTAGATATAAGAAAATAAACAAATACATAAAAAAATTAACATTTTAGTGAAAAACCCAAGAGTTCATAACCTTAATAAGTATTTCTTGTCTACCTATAGTATGCCTAATTAAATTTATAATTCCAAGGACGCAAAAATTTGATCAATATTTAGTTCTTATTTTTTAAGTATTATATATTCATAAGCATATTTGCTTTACATTCATAGTCGCATAAACAACCAGAAACAACACTTTTTTGGATGAAAACATTTTTATAGGTAAGGAAGTTTCCAAAGTCAATGAGCAATTCTTTTCAACACCACGTCTCTGATTTTTAATATTGTTCTGCGAATATTGAAATATGACATGATGGAATACACAGCTTTTCATAAAGTTTTTAAATGATGCAAAGTTTTCAGAATAATTTCAAATTGGTTGATATTTATATCAATATTAATTCATGTGCTTCGAAAACGGATTTCTTTTCAAGATTTAATAATTAGGTACTAGCTTTAGAATTCTAGTAGGTAAAACTTTTTAGTGCAGGTTGAACTTTTTTTTTCCAAGTAAGGAATTTTCTGTGGGAAAATCCTTTCGTTTAATACTTTGCAAGCAATGCAAATTATATCTTTCTTTACTAAATTTCGAATAGATTCTATTATGACATAAATCCGTAAAGAGAAAAGTAAGCAAATTTTAGTCATAATTTAAAAAAAAACAAGAATGGATATCTAAATTAGGGATTAGCGGCATAGTACATTGACTACAGGTAACAAAACAGCTACTGTATTTACATAATAACGTGATTTTTCTTATAAGCATTGAATACATTAAATAAATGGTCGATTAGAAATGCAAATTTTTCCTTTTTTCAGCTAAATGTGAGGTGGTTTCCAAATATTTATTTATAGAAAATGGATTAAAAATTATTGAATATAATGGCAAAAAAATTACTTTACTTTAAATTGCGCAAAGAATATTTTTAAATATCACTTTTCATAAAAAAAGGGAATGAAGGGAATATAAATGAAGTAATTAATAAAGTAAAATATAATTTGAGGAAATATTATATTTTTTATTCCAGCAAAAAATTATCTTGGTTTTTTTCGGATGAAATGCTTCAAAGATATAATGACTTTTTGAATTAAATTACATTAAATATGTTCAAAATAATTTTATAATATTTATATATTTTAATTGCTTTATATATCCATATTATATTTACTATAGTGTGGAAAATTTCTTCATGAAGAATTTTGGAGTTCTTGATTAATTATTCTTAGAAAACGTAACGTTGTTTTATATTTAAAGTTTATTAAGTAATGTTTCATGCATCTTAACATTCATCTACTTCGTTTTCAAAAGTAAGTGGTTCGCGACTGCGACGTTCCTAATGGCTGGTATAGGATTCTGTGAATACCGGAGCTATTCTTAGAATTTCTCTAGAAATATATTTAGTTGCTTTGCAATTCCCATTCTTACTGAGAAATAATTATAGTTAAATTCATTAAGATATCTATTCCGAGAAAGTTGTTTCAATATGGCGGCTTCTTGTAAATTCATTCTATAAATTTAAGCAATTTTACGGCTATTTTGAGATGACATATTACAGTATAATAAAAAGGAAAAACGTTATTGAAAATATTATGATATATTTGATTGAAATTGTTATTATTTAATTAAATAATAAAAAATGAACAATATATATCGGCTTGGTTTTCATGTAACAATTGATCAATATTCATTAATATTCATTATAACAGTTATCGGAATTGCTTCATCTAAACAAATCTTTTTTAAAACGTAGTAGTTAAATTTTAGTTTTTGATTTTATTAAATTCATCTTAAAATATACAAATTTTTCTATATTTCGTCATACTATAATTAAAAGTGAAATTTTAACTTAAACGTACTGCCATCAATTTAAAAGTAAAAGAATAAATATGTATCATGAAAGGATTCCGCTAGTATGATCAAATAAATTATCAAAGTTATTCTCACAAACATATAGAATTTAAATTGAGGAATTTCAATCTGACAAGGATAGTAAACATAATATTACATTAGATTAATTTTAAATTTTTGTACATTTTATTGTCATAAATTTTTACCATACATTTCAAAAACAAATTGTGACATTTAGTATTACAAAATTCCATTTGAATAAATAATTACAAGTAGCATAATCACCAGTGCTCGTCAGTTTTATTCTAAATTATATGTTATATGAGAAATGTATTAAAAATTGAGATAATTTAATAAAATTCTGAATATTTTCATTATTCTATACAAATTAAATACATTATCTCTCAAAATGGGATATTTAAAAGAAAATTCTCATAATTCCCATTATTTTTTTAAATTTAAATATGTTGTTGCTCAAAAATACATTTTGTTTTGATAGTTTTAAGTGATCCTTGAAATTTCCCGAATGGATGTTTATACTTCAGTTAGGGAACATCGTAATCGAGAATTGCACATTTTCCAGTTCTAGTAAAGTATTCTGATAATATTCATCCACATGGAATTTTAGAACTGGTAACTATGTGATTATAAATTATTTGTTTTCCAAAACTCTTGGAACAATAATTTCAAAAGAAAAGAGAATCGTATTTGTTATTTAACTATTGATTCCAAAGTGTTTTCAATTGAATAATTATTGATTATTAAATTAATGAGTACAAATTACCATCTACAAGCATAAGCTAGATTTGCCAGTATGATTAACAATGCATAGTTTATTAGTGATGTATTTCCTAAATAAATAAATAAGTCCAATTTAGAAAAAAAATTGCTAGTTATTTAAAATAATTCGATCCTTATTTTGAGCTACAGTTACCATCAACTTCTCACTGAGCCATTAAGACAAATAAATTTTCTTCCCTTCCAGTTTCCGTTTCAAAAATATTCAGAGATTATATAATGCATGGTTAGCATCATCAAATGAAGAATAAGAAATATTTAATTTTCAAAGTAAAATGTAAGTCTAAGCAGGAAAAAAGTTAAATAGTTGAATAAATAGATGAAGGCATTCGAATAAAATTAAAGCTATGTGAATAAATAAAAATATTTTTGAATCTAAACTTGATAAATATTCGAAAATTTTAATTTAATTGGTAATTAAAATGCAGGTATATATTACACTCTAGCTTTTTAATAAGGAATTTAATTATTTTTAGCATTAAATCTTAAATATGCATTAATGTTTATTTTAGTATATTATGTTCAGTACCAAGAAATTTAGTTATCTACATTGTTTTATTTCATGAAAAAAATATAACATATTACTATTGAACTTATATCCAGGGCACACTATGCATTTGTCTAACAGATCAATATTTATAATGCTACATTATCATTTTTTTTTCCTTCAACAGTAGAAACGTTTTTCTTTTCATGATGATATGAATTAGAATAAGTGGTTTCTTTTTCTAATTTCTAAATTATTCATTCTATTGTGCTGTGACATATGACACATTACAAACCTGCTGACATTTATATATCAGCGATTTAAACAGGATCAATTTATCTCGTTATTCCAGTAATGATAATTAGAGGTAAGAGTAAGATATAGTTACTTCATGCGTCACATTAGCCTGCGCCATCCCTTTCAACAGGGAGGGGGGATTTAAATACAGAAGGACACGGGATTTGAACCCAGGACGTCCAGGTTACGGTATGGCTCAATGCCCATATGCAAGGCAAATAATTCATTCGTCTTTAATTTGCTAATTATAAAGATTCGTATTCTTTAGTTTTATTCTAAACAATTTATTAAATTTAATAAATTGGAAACGATTTGTGAATTATACACACACACACACACACACACACATATATATATATACATTATATATATATATATATAGATAGATAGATAGATAAACTATTGAAAAAGCTCTTCATATTAAGACATAATTCAAAGCCTTTTTAATATAGTGTATTTTCCAAATTCATGCGACATTGTTAAAAAACAAATAAAATAATGGGTCTTGTTTATCTTATTGAAGTAAGGAAATTTTTATCTTAATATATCAATATGTCCATTTTTTTCTTTTCTTCTTTATAACAATGTAAATATTATATAAAAAGAAATGTATGTGCCTATTGCTTGCCTCTTTTTAAATACATTTATTTTCACTGTGCAGCAAATTGATTAGCATTGAGAAATTATGAAAGAAACTTTTAAAACTTTAAAAGTTCTTCAACCTTTACATTTACCAAATGTTTCCTCTTGGGCAATATATTTCTATTCTCCATATAATGCATGTTATTATGCTTTATCTTTATTTATATTAACCCTTCGAGCGGCCAATTACTCTAGGTATGGCATCTCTATCCGTCAAAAGAGCTCCTTAAAAAATATCAGCTTCTCAAGAGAGAGTGTAAGAAAAAAAAAACATTTTTCACTCTCTCTTCTTCCCAGCCGCAGGGCTTCAACTAACCCAGTGGGGAGACTGGTTTGTAATCTATCTGGTTATTTTATCTTAACTAACTGATGGCCACTTCACACCCCACCCCCTCTTCACTCACTAACTTTGTTTTTCCCCGAATTAGCAACTTGTAGTTAACTTTTTTTTCCCGAATTAGCAACTTGTCGTTTCAAATTAAACTGCCTTAAGAATTCACATCTTGGAAAGGAAAAAAATATTTTTCATGAGAGGTCTTAAATTTTTAATCTAAATTTTTTATATAATTATATTGACTATCACATATCTGTATTTATTTTGACATTTTTCAAAAGATACTATGCAATAAATTGTTTTTTTTTATTTAAAAACATGATATAAAAACGAAGAAAAGCATTATAAATATAAACGGGCTAAAATCCTGCTACACAATTACACTTTTTCTGCAAATAGTATAATTAATATTTAATGCAAATAAATACTTTTTTTTTCGCAATGCAAATAAATACTTCGCATAATTTTTAAAATTTTTGTTTAGTAAACTTTATTTTTAGAGACGTAATTTAAGATATCTTTGTCACTGTGAGGTGAAAAATTTACATCATAATTATAAGATCTTATCAATTAATGTCGCTGTTATTTCAAAGAGAAACATATGCTTCGGCAAACTTTTCAAAGCTGCATATTCAAGCTTTTGGAATTAATATAAATGTTTGAAAATATCACTTAAGGGCTTTCTTTAATTTAATTATAGGATCTTTCAGTTTTTAACACAAAATGGAAAGCCAATTTTCAAAAGAAATTGAAAGAAAGAAAAATAATTTGTTCACATATTTTTGAAATTTTCAAACTGATAAAATAAATTTTTAGTGGGATATGAACTGTTATTAATTGCATTTCACACACAATGTTTTCGTAACTTATTTTATATGTAGTATTAGTTACCTAACTGTTTGAATGGAATAAACAAAAAAGCTTTTGTAAAAATAATAAATCGGTATTTTTTCAAAAAAAAATCTATCTTAATATATTTTTGCCTGTTTTGAATAAAAAGTTATTTTTCAGATTTATACAATTTTGCTTTTGAATCAAAAATCACTTTTCGCAAGAAATGTTTTTTTCAATGCTTCAACTCAATCTATCTTCGAATCTATCTCTATCAGAGTTAACAGAGAGGTACATTTTTTTTAAGTTGTGAATGCCAGAATGTGTAAGTGTATGTATCGAATGTTTCAAATTAAATAATTTCGTATTTGCCATATTCCTCAATGAAATCAAGGCAAAGCATAATATAAAGTGAAATTAATGTTATTGGGAATGATGATAAGAACATGTTTGCAGCAATTAAGCAAACTTCAACTTTTACTACCAACATTTTCAACCAACATTTTTGGGTTGATTCTTCTTACAAATTTTTTTTAATGATTTTCTAATTCAAAGAATCTGATCTTGAAGAAACTGAATTATCAATTTGGGAATAATTTCCGCATATTTAAATACTTTTTTGTTTAATTTATATATTATTCCAAAATCTACAGCTTATTTAAGTGATTTGTTAATGATTTTCTGAATTCAGAAATAGTACAGTTATTAATATATAGTATACAGTACATGAATCACGAACAGAATCAGGTATAAATCCGTAATTAAATTTAATGAAGAAGTGAAAATTTAATTTTCGTTGAGCATTTTATTTCTATTTTCAATACAGTGTTCATTTGATTATAATCTGCGTGCACAATTCCTATTTCTTTATGGTTCTCCAGATTGAATCGCTAAAACATAAGACTTATCTTTCTTTTCAAATTTAATCTTTACAAATATTTGAAACTGTTAGCATGACATCATTTGAAATTGTAGAACTCTTTTTTAAATTGTTTTAGAAAATTTTTATTTGGAATTAGGGTTAGTTGTAATGTATACAAAATACCTCATATATCATATTTTTCAAATAGTTTCCTAACTATTAGGTTGTTCGGAAAGTAATTTCGTTTTTTCCTGACAAAGGATTTAATTGCATTTTTCGCACCCAATTTCATACTTAAACCGCAAAATCATTTTATGTTTTAAGAGCTGATATAGCAAGGCTTGAGTGTGAAAAAGTGCAGCTGATTCTTCGCAGTAGTTTTTGGATGGTGCCCTTTTAAATATGAAGAGCAATAAACAGCATTTTCGTCATTTTTTCTTTTTTGCTATAAAAGGTAAAAATGCTGTTCATGCCAAAAATAAATTAGCCAATATGTGTGGAGAAGATGTGTTAACAGTACATCAGTACCAGAACTGATTTGCAAAATTTTTCCTTCAAATGAGGAGGCCAAAAACCACCTCGATCAGTTTTTTTTTTACAGCAAAGACCAAAACTTTTATGAGCGTGTAATCATGTTACTACCAAAAATATGGCAAAAGGTATTAGACCAGAATGGCAATTTTATAATTTAATAAATAATTTATTCATTAAACGAAAATTTCTTTTCATTTTGACAAAAAAATACGAAATGACTTTCCGAACAACCCAATATTTTCAAGTGCTCGTTAAAGTACTCATTTGTTCATCATCAAAGTCTTGTTGTTGTTGTAGTCTTGATTTAATCAATTATAGCATATCACGTGAAAAATCCGTACATCATGCTATTTAAATTAGCCATTAAAAAGTCCTTAAAAACTGTAACTTAAGTTACTGTTTAAAAAAGCAGTTTCTCAATGTTAAGAAAGTAACGGCGGAGCATTATGTAAAATAGCAAAATTGATTTCAAATTCATTTCCATAAAAATAAATTGTTACAAATTATTTCTAAAATTATTTTCGAACTGTTAAAGAAATCTGAAGAAAACTTGTGTCGAAAACGAAACTTTTGTCTTTGGAAAGCTAATCATTTTTAAATTTTAATGTGACACAACAATTGCCAATAAGCTTTTTCGATTGATTAAATTTAAATTAATATTTTTAAAATAAGTAACAATTTCAGAATATATTTTCCTCGGTGAATATCTATTGGTCAAGAAGTAATAATGAACCAAATTTTATAAATCTAGAACCAACTGTCTTTGTGTAGTTAATTTTTTGATGATTTTTGCTTCTCTCAATTAAAAAAAAATAACAATATAGCTGAAATATAAATTTAGCTTACATCGAATTAAATTAAATAAAATACAAAAAATTAAATTAAATTCATTAAAATACAAATAATTAAATTAAGTTTATTAAAACACAAATAATTAAATTAAAACACAAAATTATTTGCAAGACTTTATGCGGTATTTTTTTTAATGAAAAAGAAAATTGAAACTTTCTTACATCAAAAATCAAATTTTAACGAACAGTCTTGATCTAACAAAATATCCATGTTATTTATTTTGAGGCAAAGTAGTTAAAAAAAAGAAATGAAATAAATTCCTTTTATTTTTGTTATTATTTTGAAGACGTTAGGTTTATTTTAAAATTGTTTAAGATGTGCGATTACGTTAAAAACACTGGTTATTGCCACATTGGCGGCTTTTTTTTTCATTGCTTTTTCTTGTAGTTCAGACTTTCCAAACTAGTATTTTTTCAACTAAATTTGTCTTCAATTTTCTCAAAACTTTAATTTTTATAGAAATTCTTCCCCGTTAGAATGCTATCTCAAAAACTAATAGAGGAATTTACATAAAAATTTCAGCGAGTGTTTTAAATAATTTTTGCAATGAAATGACGGAAAGGTTTTAGTGGTGGTCAGATAATTTTTCATTTGCAGGTCTTTTTAGAAAAATTAAGTTGGGAATTTATGAAAAAATTGCATAATTATGTATATTTTTACCCATAATTTCTTTGCATCTCCAACGTTTTCTTAGATATTGGTTCATTTTATTCATCATTATATTCTATAACTTGTGTACAAAGAAAACTATGATTGCTGTATTACAATTTTATGTAGAGTGTTAACCATTTTGATTAAACTTTATTAAAATTTGCTACAAATTTTTATATTCCTCAAAATATATTATATTTCCAAATATAATCATAAAATTATTAAAACCCATTCCCTGGTCAACAAAAATTTAAACGAAACCAGCTAGGTTGAAATCGAAATTAAATCTCAATTCGGAATTAAGCGCGAAAAGTTCACAAAATGAAAGGTAAATGAAATTGAATCAATTAATGAAACAAATCCAAATAACTATAATTAATAGAATTATAGAAACGACACAGAAACGGCACTAACCACGGAAAAGAACCAAAACCGGAATCGAAACTAAAAATCATTATGGATTCAAACAAGTTTAAGAATTAAAAAAAAAAAATAGTTTCTAAATCAATCATTCTATTTGGTGAGCGGAAATGCAGCTACAACAAAAATACAAATGAATCTAAATTAATTAACAAAATAAACCAAGCAAAAAGGAACGCAACCGAACCAAAACTATAACCAATAGAAAAAGAATCCGGCCTGAAAACTTCGACAAGAGCCACTTCCAGGCAAGGATTCAAAATAAGGGATTTTTTCTGTGAGGCATCGGTGGACAATGGTCAAAAGTATTGACACCTCGTGACCCGAAAATTACGGCAAAAGGGACATACCAATTTAAACAGCAAAAGACAAAAACAAAGCAAAACATTAAAACAACATCACCAAATGAAACAAAAATATGTATAAAAAGTAAAACTACATAAGAATATTCAACCAAAATTAAAACGAACAACTCAATTAAATTAAATTAAGAAAACAAAAAAGAGAAAGAACTTACCCGCCAGAGGAAAAACTATTGATCTGCCTTTCTAATTATAATACAGTGTAAATAAAGATAAATGTAGTTTATGAGCGTCATCTATTTCATTAATATTTCATCATTCCTTTTTTAAAAAAAATATTGATATTGCAGTAGTTTTTGAAAAAATCATTGTTGTTTAAATTTTTAATAAAACCATTTTTTGCTTTTATAAACGAAATTTTGTTACTTCAAATTGTTTTAATTTTATTAAATTGTGAGAAATTTAAATATTTGAAAATTTTCGAATTAAGACTAGAGTGATAATTACAGAGTTTAATTATATTAAATTTGAATTCGTCTCTTATTCGTGTTTTGTCATTAGCAATTTCGATCCTCAGATCCAGATAAGTAACTTCAAGATGATTTTCATTTGTTTATGGTAAAATTAATTCTTTAGGATCGCAATTAGTAACAATATTGGTATTATCTAAGCTAATCAAAATTATATCATCAATAAATCTCTATCCGTTTATTAAGTAATTATTAATTTTTTTTCTCGTAATAATGTAAGAAAATGTTGGCTAAAGCACATGAGAAAGCTGTAACCATTGGAATACCCTTAACTTGTTTAGAAAAATTAATACCATTGAAAACATAATTTTCGGTAATATTAAAATTGTATAAAACCAACTCGTTATGCTTATTAATTATAACTTCATTTAAATATCCGCCATGTATAAGAGTACATACATTTATTAATTTCTCATGGGGAAGGTTGGTATATAAATTTTCAAAGTCAAAAGTATTAATTTAATAAATTTTTTTATCATTTATAAAATCCATAACCTTTTTGTTATTATTAATAACAAAGTAATCTTCTTCAATTTTACTTGGGATGATTTTTAGGTATTCGAAAAATTGCTTCCCCATGTAGTAATTATAACTGCCTGTATTACAGGTAACGAATCTAAATTTTATTGGTTTTTTTTGAAATTTAACTGTTGGGAACAAATAGGGATACTTTAAAGAGCATGTTTTACTTTTAGTTTTTTTAGAGAAATCTAAGAATCTTTTGTCAAGTTCCTTTTTACTTGAATTAACCTTTACTTTTTACTTAACTTCGTTGGATTTTTGGGTCACGAGGCGTCAATACTTTTGACCATTGTCCACCGATGCCTCACAGAAAAAATCCCTTATTTTTAATCATTGCATGGAAGTGGCCCTTGAAAAAATTTCATGTCGGATTCTTTTTCTATTGGTTATAGTTTTGATTCGGTTGTGTTCCTTTTTGCTTGACTTATTTTGTTAAATTATTTATATTTCCAAATAATATTTTTGTATTTATAGTATTTTGTTTCATAATTAACAATACATTTAAAAAAACTAGTTTTAAATAGTATTTAAAAAGACCATTTTTTTCAAAAAATTGCCTTCTAACGTAGTCGGATATCTTAATAGCAACATTTTACGGGAAACATTATTCAGAAATATTTTGCTTTATTGAGGAATAAGCTCTTTAATTATTATTCTGCTAAGTGAAATTTAGAGAGAAGATTTTTTCCTTTAATTTTCCGAAATCACATGAAATACTTCCTACTTAAACCATTTTAATGATAAGGAGCTCATTTATGAGCACTAAGTCATTTTAGGAGGGGGAGGGGTTCTTCCACCTGGTAATCTTATCTTATAATAAAGTAATATATCTGCCCAAAAGATCATTAACGGAGGTGGATGAAACTATCAAAAAAACACGTTGTCGTCTGTTTCGAAGGTTCAGTTGAAAGTAAGAAAAAATCATTTGCTCCCGTCTTAGAAACAACTGAACCGATCGAAGAAAGATGGTTCCACCCGTTTGGGAGTGGATGTGCTTTTCAGAAAAAAAAATGTCTCCACCGCTTGGAGGGTTAAACAAAATGAAAGGAAGCAAAGTCGAATACTGAATAAATTTCGAACATTTAAAGCATATTACTGCTAAAGTAGACAAAACTAGGTCATTTATGTCAGTGCCAGAAGATTACATGATTCAATATTCGATTTAAAGATTGAATCCATCAGTTCGAAATTTAGACCACTATTTTGCAGTTTTATTTCTTCACTAGACCAAGATACACTGATGGAAAAAAAATCCCAACACTAGGAAGGAGCTGTGCTAGATAAACGAAATTTGGTAGGCGTGTTTATACATCTGAAAGATGACGTCGATTCAAATTTCCAGCTAAGTGTGGCGCTAGTAGCGATACTATGATCATGCAAATGAGGTTTGCTTTAAATAAGCGCTGTAAGGTTCGTGATCGTTATTTACAGTTGAGATTTGACGTAGTGCGTTAATGTTAGTCAAGGATGCCTCTGAGAAGACGAAGAAGCCATTATCACTGAGTTTCAACGAGGTCGTGTTGTAGGGCTACGAGAAGGTGGGTTTTCTTTCCACGATATTGATGATATATATGATATATATTGACGATATTGATGACACGTATCCACTGTGCATGAGTATTGGCGGTAGTGGTCAAGGGAAGGTACTGCCTCAAGAAGACAAGGTTCCGGGCAGCCACGTGGTACTACTGAGAGGGAAGACCGTCGTATTCGGCGTATGGCTTTGGCTAATCGTACTGCGTCTGCAGCTGAAATTCGAGCTGCAGTTGGCACCACAATGACACAACGAACAGTTACAAATCGGTTACTTCAAGGACAGCTCCGAGCCAGATGCCCTGTATAGTGCATTTCGCTGACTCCAAACCACTGCCGTTTGCGACGTGAGTGATGTCAAGCTAGAGCTCATTGGAGGACGGAGTGGAGATCTGTTGCGTTTTCTGATGAAAGCCGGTTCTGCCTTGGTCACAGTGATAGCCCTTTGTTGGTTAGAATAAGGCCAGGTGAACACCTGCTAGTGACCTGTCACGGCCTACTCCTGGAATTATGGTTTGGAGAGCAATTTCGTATGACAGCAGGAGCACTCTCGTAGTTATCCCACGCACCCTGACTGCAAATTTGTACGTCAGTCTAGTGATACAACCTGCTGTGCTGCCATTCATGAACAACATTCAAGGGGGTGTTTTCCAACAGAATAACGCTCGCCCTCATACCGCTGTTGTAACAAACATGCTTTACAGAGTGTCGACATGTTGTCTTGGCCTGTTAGATCACCAGATCTTTCACCAATCGAGCACGTATGGGACATCATTGGACGACAACTCCAGCGTCATCCACAACCGTCAACCAGCATTAACCGTCCCTGCATTGTCCGCCCAATTGCGACAGGCATGGAACTCCATCCCACAAACTGATATCCGACATCTGTATGACACAATGCATGCACGTTTGCATGCTTGCATTCGAAATTCTGGCGGTTACACCGGTTACTAATGTACCAACATTTCACATTTGAAATGGCTCTTCTCGCCAATGGCTCTACCTGTGATCTTGAAGCTTTAATCAATTAAATATGTTACCTAGACAAATGTATTCCTTAAATTTCATTACTGTACAATAATTTTTTCTTGGTGTTGGGATTTTTTTTTCCATCAGTGTATTTAATCTTAAAGCAAAATCACTTTTATGGAAAATGTTTATTTCTGCTGATTGGATGGAATGCAGCTGTATATAGTTGTTAGGTTGATGAAATAATTTTAAGGGCCACATCCCTTTGCTTTCGAAGCCAGTTGCTTCAAAGACCTAGCTGGAATTTATCACTGATAATATTCTCGATTTGTAGGAAATGGCCCACAATAATTACTAATAAGGTGATGCTGTTAATAAATTAATAAAAACTGCATGTTTTCATGAGATTTTTTAATAATTTTAGCCAAATTTCTATTACAGGAGCTGAAAAATGAATAAATAGTAAAATTTTGAAAAATTATTTATTTCCATCCATATTTCAATGTAATATTCTAATTTAATTTTAGGTTTTCTATATTATTACCGATTTGTCTCTGGAATCATATTAATGCTGATATAAGATATTTTAAGATGATTATTATTTAGCATTTACGGTATTTTAAAAATATCTTTTTATTATTTTTGGATAATGCAAAAATAAATACACAAGTTGAACTTGTTCAAATCGTTATAGGTTTTTTTCAATCAATAACTTTTTTATCAACTAAAGATCGATTATGATTTATTGTTTGCTTCTTGTGAAGAAGAATTTTGTACTCATAGCAAAAAAGTGTTTTTAAGTAAATAAACAAAATTGATTTTCAGATTCTTCATAAATAAATGTAAATATACTGAAATATCAATACGTTTGAGAAGAGCATGCATAATAACAATTAAATAAATTTCGAAGAGAAAATTCTTGAGAAAAATTCATGTAATATATGATTAAGATTAAAGATGACTATAAGCACGATACTTTTAATTAAAATATTCGATTAATTAATCATATTTTATTAAACATTAAAAACACATATTGTTTATGTGGTCCAGTTTAGTAACTTGAGGTAAACATGCATTGAATTAGAGTAAGTGAAATTTGTCAAATAAATTACTTTTTTTTCTCAAAATAAAGATGTACTTTCAAAAGATTAATTCAGATTTATTGATTAAGGTTTATATATGAATATTCAACCAATATAATCTGGCATTGTTAAAATGAATCTTTTTATTATATATATTTTTAAATATATATTTTTATTTCATTAACATATAACAATAAGTATTCTATGTACAGTTCAATATGAAAACTGCATATCTAAATCTTAAAATAATATAAATTTAGGATTAAATTAATAAATGTAACATAAAGATAAATTATTTTAACTATAATCCGTAAATACAAGAATGTGTGTTCAATCAATAATTTGATAACAATTATTGCTTTTAATTTTTCAATATTGATATTAAAACATTTATTAAATGTATTAATTGTCAAATAACACGAAATTGCTTCGCAAATTTCTAATTTTCAGCCTGAGTTTTGCATATCATGCGCATGAATGAGAGAAAAGTAATTACCCCAAATAATTGTTTTTAAAAAATGTATGTAAATCCATATTTCCCCTATAATAGTTTAAAATAGGTATATTAAAAACATATTAAACAATTTTAAATTGCTTTGACAGTTACAGATTATGTGTTTCTTGTAACTGTGCTAAAAATTTACTTCTGCATTTTCTGTAACTCTATAATTAAAAATCATTTATATTGTTTGCAAATATAGGGAAGTAATATCCTTAAATAGAATTAATTATTATTCTGTTAAATGTATTTATTCATCTTTTAACTGATAACAAAGTAGTTAGTACCAGAATTTTTATTAAAATATTTTAAATAATTTCGGTTAAATTTAAATTATTTTGATAGTTACTAACTATGAGTGTCTTATATGTGTGCAAAAATATTAATTCATCTTCTATCATTCCATAAACAATACATATTATTTATACTTATTTGCAAACATATAAAACAAATTAAATTTCATTTATTTATATTTGTAACTATATAGAAATAATTAAATTTTATTTCTTTATATTTGTAAATATATAGACACAGAGTTTTTTAATATATTTAATTTTTATTCTGATTAATCTATTTATTCATCTTTGCACTAATTACAATTAATGAAATTATTATTGAAGATCATCTGCCGAGATTCTATATTCTAACCACACTTAAAGTAAAAACTGAAGTATGCAACAACTGTCTGAAATGCAATAATGATGAAAAATATTTTATCAGCGGACCTTTGATGAAAGGTTTAGATTTAAAATCCAGAATGTTTTCAATTAATATTACGCTGAGCGCTAATATCTTCTGTAACCTAGTCACAGCACTTAAGTTTTCTGAGCCACTTATGCAAATACTTTTAGAAGGAAGTTTGCGTAACAACTAAAATGTGTGTTCTAGTTCTCAGCTCATAATGTATGTGATATGCATGGCATGTGAGAGAGATTCCTTGGATAATTTTATTTTTCCTAGATATTAAGACTATTTTTACTGTAAAATTTCTCGCTGCGTGAATTAAAAAGGGCATCTCTTTCACATATTCAGATGCCATCTCATGTTTATTACATTATTGATCCATACTTTAGAAACTAAAACTTAACTGATTTGCTTAATAACGGAATTTCTACCCGATTTTCAAACCACGGTAGAGCATTTCCCTTTTAAAAGAAGGGGAAAAAACACGAATCTAAACAAGATGCACATACATATTGCATCATCCCTTGAATAGATAATGGAAAGAAACGAATAAATATAGCTGATTTCTTCTCTCTGAACGTCGCTGATTTTTGGATGAAACATTTATTAGCTGCATCTTTCAAATTTGCTTCTTTCTGTTTCAATATTTTAAAGATTTTTTTCCTGTAAGACACGTCGAAGCTGAAAAGTAAAGCTTGACTTTTCTTGAATGTCTAACACATTTCTTCTGGTCTCGCATGTTAACATTGTTTGCAGGGACTAAAGCTAAATCTTTAGAAGGCACGTTCAAAGGATACAATTATATTTTTGCCTCTTTTCTTTCTGGTCGCTTTTCTAGCCCGATTGTTACCGGCATGATTTTTTATTCTTCTTTTTTGAGGGACTATGAACATATTTACGGCATAGTTTTATTTTGCCAGTTTGAGGAATTTTGGCGGATAATTTCTTTTATGTAGACTTGAATTCTTCAAAATTCCGTGATATTTTTCGTTTTTATTCTTTTTTCAGATTGCAGTATTTTATTTATTTTTGCTCTGCTTTCTAGATTTTTTTTTTCAAAAAACTATTTTTTCTAATTTGAAATTAAATTTCTTCTTTCTAATTTAAACTAAAGAGATTTTTTTCTTGTTTAACAATAGCCTGATATTATATAAACATAATCCAAAATGTAATTAACTAATGCAAAAAAATTATTTCTCAAGGTAGTAAAATATGAAAAAATCCTGAATTAGAAATATATGATTAAAAAGTTATGAATGAATATTGAATTTTGTTTATTAACCGTGAACTAAAACAGAATCAAAAATTCAAAAAATCATTGCATTTCATTTATAAAGAAGTCAAAATAAAGCTTTATACATTTAGTACTTTAGGTTTATCGAGTTTAGCAAATCATGATTTAAAATTGTGACATTATTAGTGATGTGTTTAATCTAAGATATTAATTTCAATATTATTTATTAATTAATCTTATACATTCTTTTCATTGAGTACTGCTTGATTAAGAAATTTATAAAGATATAAATGTGTTACATTTAATAAAAGATTTCATATATAGTACTATATTTGATATTGTTCAATAATGTTAAATCAAATTATTTTACATTATTTTTCCTAGCTTAAAGAAAATTATTTATCTTTTAACAATTTCTTTTTTTCTAATAAAATGTTGAAAAAATTTTATAAATATATTTTATTTTTCATACATGTTTTATATAATTTTTTGCTTATTAGAATTACTTTCGAAATACAATTATATAACCATTTATATTTATCTGGAAAACTGCTTTATTTCATTTCGGGTAAATATCAAAAGGATGGTTACAATTAATCTTAACGCAATGATCTTATAATATCATTGACAACCAATTGGAAAATACATTTGCTTTTATGTTTCGTTTATAAAGGACCAACTAAATATAGCAAACTGAGGCACTTTAATAAATTATTAGTATCATATTAGAGGTTGAATTTAATAATTAAGATGAATATAAAAATTAAAAATATTCTATTCGTTTTTTTTTATAGAATTTAATCGAATGTGAGAAGAATTTTGTAATCCGGGTTTAAACGTCTGTATTTTTATTCAGACAACTTTTTTAGACAATAATTTTACAATCACAGTTCAAGAAATAATAAAATTTATTAGAAGCTATATGAGTTTTCTTCCTTTAATCGTCTCTACCAATAAAAAAATAGTGGAAAGCAGAAATAACTAGTTGAAATTCTTCAAAATTAAAAGAAAAAAAAACAACTATTTAAGAAATACTTTTATTTATATAATTCCTTACACGTGGACTACAAGCCTAATTTCATATTTGGTATGTCTAGCTCATAATGTTATTGGAAAAAACTAGCTTAAAATTCAGCTAATATGATTCAATCTTTTAACTGCAACTTTATATTCATAGAAATAATAAAATATTCAGAACTTTTGGATTAGAGAAGTTTTTTTTTAATAAAAAAATAGAAATATTTTAAAATTGTTTATTTTTTTCACATATTTTATTGAAATATGACGGGAAAATATTTCAATGGTGTGGTATTTATTTGTGTTACAATTGAGCCCGAAAAAGATATTGGGTAAAATTACACGAGATTAGAAAATTAAAGTAAGAATGGTAATAAAAATTACGCGAGATAAGTAGTCTCTTTCTAAGCGAAAATTGAATTCTTTTCAATTCAATAATATGATAGAGGATAACATTTTAAGTATTCGTACCTATTTTATATGTGAAACATTTCACGAATTATATGTTAATGAACAGTTGAAAATAGGATATATTTTACCTAAACACAAATATTTTATATATTATGTTTCTTAACACCTTATGAATAATTAAAAATTTCCCATCATTTTTAGCAGTAAAAATTAAAATAAAAACATTGATTCTTTTCAATTCAGTTTTGTGACTTTCATATATTTAGAGACTTTCTCCATACAATGACAGAAATGTTTTACCCATTTATGAAATCCTTAAAATTTTAAACTTAGATATTCTTTTTTTAAAATGTTTTCTAATTATTATGTGAAATTTTATTTATGTAGATAATGTATTTTTAATTAAATTATATTCTATTTCATTGATTCAAAGTGAAAATAATCTGGTTTCAGTTTCCGATTTGTTTAGCAAGCAGGAAGCATATCTTCATATGCAAGATAGAAAATTTGAATGTATCTCAAAATTAAAAGAAATTTTATGTACTGAACAAACATAATTATCAAAATATCTATCATATAAATAGATTTTTTTGTTGCTTAAAATATTCCACATAAATTTACTGTGTTTTTAAGTACCAACTGCTTAATTATGCAATGTATGCATTTATGCAATTGTATCTCATTAGCTAAACTATTTTATCTCCGAGACAATTTAGAGGTCAGCTTATTTATAAAAATGTATCATTTATATAAAACATAATAATTTATTAAGGATTATAGATATTTTATTTTCTTTCTATGTTTATCAAATGGAAATCGCATATGTCTGAATATTTTAACAAAAAAAACCGTTAAATTTGTGAATATCAGGTAAATTACATGCTTTAAATTTTTGCTTTTGACAGAGAATACAATCATTTCTATTGCCTTTCCACTAAAGCATACAATTTCAACTTCTCAAATTTTAGAAAATATATCATGTAAAAAAAAATGAATTAAAAACATTATTTACTAAAGACTTTCCCATTTTAATGGGAAATTATAATCCCTTAAAATTAGACGCTGTGGTATGGAGCATTGAAACATTCGTCACATATGTAATCTTATAAAAGAACGAAAAATAGTTTAATTAGTGACGAGAAATGGGAAAATAATTCATTTGCACTTATTAATCTTATTCTGAAAAGAATAATTTTCAGTTTCCTTTTATTTTGAAACTTACCAAATACTGCTTAACATTATTAAAATTGTTAATCCCTTTGCAATGTAATGAGTTAAGAGAAAAGCTGATACTGTCTATCTGATTTTTCTCTTTATATTTCCATCTCTAAAATGTATATGTTACTTTCAAAGCAAGAAAAGTATGTTCAGATTATAATTAAATATTCAGTGATCTCAAAATAGAAAAGTATAGATCTGCTTTACCTGCAGTTATGAAAACTGAAGAAAAAGATTTAATTTATAGATTAATGTAAGCGAGACGAATAATACTGTCTATTACAAAACATGATGCTTATTTTATTTATTTAAAAATTTTAAAAATTCATTAATCGACCCATTTTTTTCATTTAAAATGAAAATAATTAGGATGACGTGATTAATAACTAATCAACATTTTTTGTGAAGTGCTTAAAGAAATTAATTTCTTTGTTTCAATGGATTATAGTGACAGTAAAGAATTTCTCGTCGCAATTTTTATCAATATTATTTTTTTATTATTAATTCTTTAACACACATTAAAATATAAAATGAGGCTAAAATTTCCATTCCGTTTATTAATTATTAGTTTATAAACTAATGTGTCACTTTTAAAATATATTCTAATTTCGAAAATTATATCTATAAGGGCCTAATTGGAACATCCACATAATTAATAAAATATGTATTCGCAACATTGGAAAGCGCAGCCCATAATTCCATGTAACTAAAATGCAATCCGTCATTATCAAATGACCTGTTAACGATTTAAAAGCATGTAAAATGATTAGCAGTAAAGGTAGGGAGCTGTAAACATTCTAATAGCTTGCTTGAAAAATAAATAGAAGATATGCTGCTAGTAATTTTTCAATCAATTTTCTCAATTTTATTTAGATGAATAGACTCATGATCCCGTATTCTTGCAAAATTTCTCTTCATGATCATATGTTAAAAAATTGGAAAAAAAATTCTGGTAATGAGATGAATATATAAATTTAAAACGAAGGAATTCTTGCATTCATTTAAGCAAACAGCATTTCAATGAATCGAAAAAAAGGAAATGATTGAAATATTCAAAAATTTTTGCTAAATCATTTGAAGTTTGATTTTTGATTTTGTCTAGCAATTTAGCAAATTATGTTATCATATAAGTGATTGCGTTAAATCTGATTTAATTGATTAATTGCGTCTCTGATTTATTACTCTTAATAATTGTGGGTTTCTTTAAAAAAATGTTAGAAAAAAAATTTATATGCAAAATTATATTTATTAAAAAAATTTCATTGAATTTTATAATTGTATGCACAAACGTTTAAATACTATTTTCGTCTTTATATGATATATCCACAAATCGAATCTTTTAAATACTTTTCTCATGAAAAATCTCATATATTATGCTCTAATCGAAGTTTTTTGTTGTTGTTGTTGATATATGGTACAATAATTTCTCAATATATTCTGCTGTACAGAATTCCTGAACTACACAATAAGTTTATATTCCTGGACAGAAGAATATGTAATCTATTCAATTAGAAATATTTTATATTTTTTTAGAATTTTATAAGGTGAAGAAAGGATAACATATTGTTATTTATTAGCCAAACTCTAGTGTTTAAAGAATGGATAGAAATTAAGCTTTTGTTCACGTCAGGAAATAGATAATTTATTTCTTAAGACATCTGCCCCATTTTAAGGAAATCATTTGATACGCCTTTAAATTGGAAGATATTTGCTTTGTAACTATTTTTTGTTATTTGAAAAAGACAGTTTTTAAAATTTAAAAAAAAATATACTTAAATGGTATATTTTGATTTCATTTTCTTCAGTGTTTTTTTGCGAATATTGAAATGCTTTATTATTTTGGAACGGTTTTCAAAAACTCAGAAAGTAGTCATATGTCTAAAGTTTCTTTCCAAATTTCCAAAACTGTGTCTAAAAAGTTTTGATTTTTTTCCTAATCAAATGAAAAACTGAAGTATGAGTATGCAATTAATTTTCTGATTATTAGTTTATATACTTTTGAGGGATTAAAATGAAAGACATAACAAGAACTTGATTGAAATATTTTATTCAATAAAACCTAAAATATTGCATAAAATCGACGTTACTATGCAGTAAAAGTCGTTCTAAATGAAAAATGCGATTAGAACTTCTCAACCTTAATATAGGCAGGAGTTAATCTACACTTATAATAAAGCTCAATGTGTGTGTGTGTGTGTGCGTGTGTGCGTTGGCGCTCTACAGGCCAGACCATTGGACCTACAGCTACCAAATTTGGTACATGTATACCTTGGAGGTCGGGAATGTGCACCTTGGAGCCCTTTTTTCGAATTTGAATTAGAATTAATTAGAAATTAAGAGAAATTTCGACGTTTTTCTGCTATAATTTTCGAAAATATTATTGCACAAAGCTGATTTTTACATCAAGTTAAAGATTTTAAAAAATTAGCTTTCTAGGGGTACCAGTATTTTAACATTTAACTTAAATTTCTATTTTTAACGAATTTTTAAACATATTTTTCAATAATATATTTTAGACAAAACAATAAAATTTTAAAACACACGATAAATAATGAACGAGCAAAGGTGAAAAAAAAAACTTCTATTAAACTGTTGCCATCATACTAACAGAAGTTCAAATAAAAAAAAATTAATTATGACTACAAATTAAATAAAAAAAATGTAACTCGCAATACGTGATTGGATGAAATTAAATAAATATTAAATGTTGTTTTCTAAAAAATAAATTCAAGGCAAAGGCTTCTATGATCGATTGCAATATCTATATCATTAATTTAGTACATCAGCATTTTGTTTATGATAAACATGTTTGAATTTATACAAGATATGCATTCAAAATCATGCCAAATGGCTAATTTGTAAATCATTAATAATTGTCGTGCATATTGTTATCTACTGTAAATTTTGTCTAAATAATTACAATAATAATAATAATTACATTTTATGTAACTTGAACCAAAAAATGCATTGATGAATAAGTGTGAGATTTTTTCATACTTTGCTTCTAGCAAAATAATTTTACTAATACTTTAAGCAAAGTTTTTACATCAATCGATCTTCAAAGCAATCATTAAAATTGACGGATTTATATAAAAATGAATATTATTATTATTGTTATTCATCTTTTAGATCTTTTCGTCCACCATCTTAAAAAAAACATGATAATCGTTATATGGAAATACTCCAAGGCTGATATCAAATGGATATGTGCTTGCGTATATGAATGAATGTATGCGTGTGTTAATGCTCTACACACCAGTCCAAAGGTATATATATATATATATATATATATATATATGAAAAAGCATACCTAGAAGGATTTTTTTTAACTTTAATTAAAATTACGCTAACATTCGGAATTTCTTTCAAAAAATATTACAGTATTAAAAAATTTTTTAATCCATTTAAAAATGACTTTCTTTCATTGATATCAAGGTTTAAAGCTATAAATTCAGTTTCTATTTTTAATGATTTTTTTAATATAATCATATTTTCCCAACAGTTAATTTCTTACAAAATGAATGTAGAATTTAACCTGCAAGAACACGTTATGAATGTACCAGTGGTTGCCGTCATTTTGGCAAAAACTGAATAGTTAAATTAACTCTTATTGCAAATTAAACCGAAAAAAGTGTGATGTTCAGCACGTGTTTAAAAAGAAACGTAATGTTATGGAACAAATATAAAATGTGATATTTTCCACATCATTTCATGACAACTTATGGCGAATCAGAGAGTTATATAGTGCAATTAATAAATAATCGTAAGGCCTTTATAATAATATGAGTTACGTGACAATCGAAGTTTAAGTATATCTGACAGAGAAATTATAAAGAGAGCAACTTAAAGTTCCTCCTCTCTCTCCACGTGTAGAGTGTACCCTTCGCGTTCCTTTCAAGATGGCTGGTGCGGCGTTTAATCCATTTATCTTGTTTCAATTTCTAAATCCACCCTAGTCTCGTTAATCCTTGATTCCCATAGTGTACTTTGTACTCGTGTACTAATGAGTACACGAAATCATCATGTTCATGATTATTGTATTAGTTTTATATTTACAAAATATATATTTAAAAAAATATTCGAAGATATCAAGTCCGTTCATGGTGAAGGGCACGACCTTCCTCTAGCCAGCGTCTCTCGTCCTTATCTCCCCCTTCGTCGTTCTCTTTTTGTCCCTTTTAGCAGCCTCACACCCTCGGACAACACGTGACCTTTCTGCGGACCAGTTTGAAACCTTCCTCGTTGAGAGACAAGGAGCGGGAGTCTTACAGCAGTACAAAAGTATTTAATTTAAAAATTTAGAACGCATTGCTCTTGGCAAACCAGCTGGTCTCCAAAGGTGGCTGTAGTTATTAAAATATACAATTTGACAAACTTAATTTGTTTTACTGTGTTAGGGCTTATGACATTTCACAAGCTACTCACAGTTATCTGTCAGTGATTGAAGTTGAGTGAGCCTCTCCTGTTTTTTCAGGAGCACCAACTAGGGCCAAGAATACGACTTAAGGCCTTATCACACGGCAAAATATCTTCGGCGCTTTCCGTCAGCAAACGACAAGGAAAGCGACTTCACTTGTGCCACGTCACTTCAAAGTTTCACATGAATGGTTGAATTTCGTTTGCGGACAATATATCCGACAACATTTTCGAGCTGGTTCGAAAAAGCTGTCAATTATGAAACTTACTCGACTGGTTTTTGAGGGTAAAAACGGAAAAGTGCTGCGAAATTTCACCGTGTGACCTTTAACTGTCACATTTGCTTGCATTACCAGTTTTTATACTTGGGTCATGTTCACTCGCCTCACAGATAGAACACAGAAGAACAACAACCCTGTCTGAGCAGGGACTCAAACTGGGAAGCCCAAATATCAAGGGAGACTATCTATAATTCGTTTCTTACTTGAACTGAAAATAAGAATTTCTCTGGATTTAATTTCTAATTATACTTTCAAGCGGTTCTTTAAATATTTTTTTAAAAAATAAAACTTAAAACTCTCACAGTTTTGCTGAAGAAAAATTGTTTTCAAGCATAATTAGCCACCTTCTAGATATATAGAAAACTTTTAATTGTAAGCCATTAGTTAAGTGGGAAAGTTTTAGTAAATAATTTGATTCTTGAATATCTTTCTCAAACAGCAGAAGCGGTGTTGGTTTCATTTCATCAATTGGTAAAATGTGAATTTTTTAAAAATTAGCATAACCATACAGAAGCTTTTAAATTCTGTAATAATAAAAGCTAATGACAATTTTAATGACATGGAGGTTTTCAATAATTTCAAATGCTCTTCGAGAAACATTCTTAATTTAAAAATCAAACTATTTACTTATTGAATTATTTTACAACCGAAACTTTATGATAATTAAAAAAATACTAAAAAAATGCTTCATGTTTGTTCAAAATGCATTATCATACAAGGTGCAATCTATATTAATATATAAATGCGAAAGTTTGGATGTTTGTTACTACATCACGCCCAAACAGCTGAATAGAATTAGATGAAATTCAGCACAGAGATAGACTATAGTCAGGAATAAAACATAGGTTACTTTTTATTCCGGTTAATTAAGTGGTTTATTTTTTATTAATTAAAAACTAACTTTCACTCCAAAAAGCTGAGGCCAAATCCCGCCAAAGATAAGTAAGGCTCCAGATTTTTTTCCCCAACAGAGTTGAGATTACGCTTAGAATTTCGACCGTTTATTTCAAACGATTCTATTAATTTTCTTTGTGTTTTATGTATTTAAAATTAAATGTTGTTAATTAATTTATCTTTCCTATTCATTCTGAAATACTTTTAAATTAAAGGAAAACAGAATAAAGGAAATAAAAAATTTCTAATCTGCATTGCAATACCGCAACAGGCGTAGGAAATTAAGACATGTGCGTTACGCCAACTGGCGTTGAAAGTTCGTGGGTGGTTGTCATGATATCAACTTTGTTTGCTCGTGATAACAACTGTGTTTTCATTTAAATTTAATTTTTAACAATTGTGTTTATAATACTGTTATAGGTATCAATCTAGATCAATAAATAAAATGGATTTGACCTGATATTAAATAAATACGGACTTAATTTGCTGTTTTGTTTCATTTTAGGTATAAAATGTAAATAAATTGTTTTATGTCAGTTGTGTGCTTTGGTTATAAAACTGTATTTATTTAATATATTTTTCGTATATGCTTATACTTTTAAATATGTTTTTATGTTAGGTTTAATTTTTTTATTTGTCATTATTTGATAGATTTTCATACGCATACATCAAAATTTCAATACGAACAGAATTGCTGGTAATAACTAGTTATAAATATTTATCACTTTTTTTTAAGTTACAAATTTAATGTAATTTATTGATAAGAAATGTCGGCGAAAATTTTAATGTCTTGAAGATTTTAAATTAATTCAAATGCTCTTAGAGAAACATTCATGGTCTAAGAATTAAACCGTTACATATTGAATTGCTTACAACGAAAACTATATTAAAATATTTAAATGTCACTAAATGAAAAATACCGAAATGAAATCACCGTATATAATAATGCATTTTTTTTCAAATATATTTTCTTACATACGGTGTAATTAAAAATATTTATTACATTTTTTTATTTTGCAAAGTTAATGTAAACCAACAAAATATTGTTTTTTTCTGTTTTGTAGTATTAATGAAATATTGACTTAAATGCAATTGCAATGACATGTGTTTTTTTATTATATAGCTTACAAATTACCTCTTTAAAACTGATTCGAAAAATTTTATCGCCTTGCATACTAATCTTTTTTAATACATTCCACTCAATTAAGCTTTGACATTTAAAAAAAAATATGTACTCAGACACATAATTAAGATTTATTTTTTCTGATTTCTGAATTTCATACGTTTTAGCTCTTTTAGAATTAGCTTATAATTCAAAATAGTTTGATGGAAAAATCTTAATATTCATATCATATCCTTTCTTTAACACTGTAACAGATTACAAGAAAAACCACAGGATATTAAAATTTAAAAAAAAGCTATTTTTTGATGAATTACAAAATAAATTTTTAGATTAATTTAAAATTTTCATTTGTTAAATAGCATTTTTCATTAATTGAAAATTTATGATTTTTTTTTTATTTTTTATAATTAGATAATTATGAAACAATCAATTAATTTTAAATCAATTTAAAATTTCCATTTCCTCTGATAATTTATTAAAGTTCTTTAGTAAGTTTTTTTTACCTTTTAAAATGCCACATTCATCTAACTAATGTAATTATTTACACAATAAAAACAAAACGTTTTTAAACAAATGTTTTTAATTTAAGTTTATTTGTGGATTATTCGAATAACCAGGAGATGCCGATTTTTTTTTATTTGAGTAAAAAGAAGAAAGCGATTTATTTTTTTGGAAATTTACTATAATTGCTATAATTTCTAATATTGCGTTATATTAATTTATGCAAAAGATCTTAATATCCTGTTTTTGACACATTTAAATAAGCATAAGATAAAAAACCCTATCAGTTATATGAAAAGTGGAAAATTGAATGTATGCCACTAAAAATTTTATTATGATAGTGAATCATTTAATTTAAAAATGTCCCTAACTTCCAAGCTTTCACATATATAATTCTAAAATAATACAAATGATTGCGTATCTAGATTTTAAAGTAACTTTTCAATGCATTTTTAATAATACCGCAGATAATAATAATCGAAATCAGCATATTTCAAAGAACAAAAAAAAAATCTCAGGAAATAAAAAGGCTTCTCAAAAGAATTAGAGGAAGAATTCGGGAAAGAAAATCCCTGGAGCACCTCAGACATTTGATCGCCTTTAACCGGCATCGTAAAAGAACGACAACATCCCCTAAATCGTCCGGGTAACGCTCCCCCAATTCGAGAGGCGTCCGTGCAGAGGATTGTGTCTTCTCCCGCTGCTTCGACTCGAATTGCGAAGGGATCGTGCTCTGACTCTATAATTTACTTTGCTTTCAGATACCTAAATCTTCCAGAATACCAACAAGTAAGGATAAAAAAGAACTCAACAAAAAATGCAGGCATTTTTTTCCCTTTACCGACCCTCCCGCTTTCTTATCCCCTATATTCACAGTATCCAATGTCTATAGGAAGTAAGAGTATATTTCACTCTTTTTGGTTTTTTTCGTGTCCTCATACTCGTCGAGCTGCATCGGTGACTCTTTTCTGTGACCAGAATATACTATTTTTAGTTTTTTATGGGATGCTTTGTGTGCTGCTTCGCTTTCGTTCTTTTTCGACTTTTTCACTTTCTTTTTATTTTTTTATCTGATGTTTCAAGAGGGTGGTGGAGCGTTGAAATGGTTTTTATGCATTTTCTTTTTTCCAATGCTACATGTTGAATGCAAGGGAATGGTCAGTGTTGGATTGGATATCCATCATTTAACATCCATTCTCAGATCGTGACATCCACTGAAAGCATATAAAAAGCGGCATGATGTGTGATTATCTGTGAATGTAGCATTTGTGATATAGGAAAGTAATTTTAAATCTTGATTTTTATTATTCTACATAGGTTTATTTTTCAATCTTTTAATACAGATTTTATAAACTATAAAGAAGAAGTATAAAATATTGAATAATATTTATTAGAAGAAATATATGAGAAGCTCAAATTTAAATTCCAACAATAAAAATCAGATACAACTATAAGATTTGATGGATGATGAATATTTTTTTTTCACAAACAGCTTCTAATTAACAAGATAATGACTTTTTCATCTGTTTCTAAAATGTCAACAGAAATAATTGACAGATTGGGAATTATCTACAAATTTGTAAAAAATGCACGTTAAAATAGGATTAAATGCAAAGTAGTACATACGATCGGATCATTAATTTTTTTATCAAATGTATTCGTTACATTTATCCTCGCAAATATCTGAACGTTTATTGTTCTTCATATCAATGTAGAATGTAGAAACGTAAGTACACTAAAATATTGGACAATCATAGTGAGAATAAATGTGTAGATGGTTTATTTAAAAAAAAACTCGAAAAAATAGGCAAAAATACTCTAATTTGTAGATACTATTTTTTATAACTAGTTTCTAATTCTATATTTTAAAAAAAATGTAAGCTTTCAAATTAATTCCAAAATAAAATTCATTCTTTATGTAAAATATTTCAATCGCGTTCAAATTAAGCATGGACAGCTAACTGTTCAAGTTTTATTGAATATGTTAGAGTTTCTTAAAGGCCTGAACTTACAAAAAGTGTATAACTTCCTTCATGAACTTATTCCTTAAATTATCCTAATCGTAAGCCTTTTTTATTAGAAACCTTATTAAATATATTAATTGTTTATTCGATTGAACAAAAATAATTATATATTAATTATATGCAACAAAAATAATTATGATACTTTGATACTTCCATAATATAATTATATATAAAAATATGAAATGTATAATTATTCGTCGGAAAATAAAAGTAATTTCGGTGAAAATTTTTAAACTTATTTAATAATTAGTTTAATAACGAGCCTTCAAAATATTTAACATTGTTTATGTCATTCTAAAAAATTAAATTAAAATTTTATGATTAAGTGACTAATAACTTGTTTATTACTTATAACTTATACGCCTTGAAAAGCCAAAGCTTCTTAATGTAATTCCATAATAATTTCTCCCATTTAGAATAAAATGATTGAATACAAAATTTATTTCCTTTAGTATTGTAATAAATTTGCGGCTCTGCAAACTATAAAATTATTTTCTTCATTCACTAAAATTATATCATAAATTAGGTTGTATAAATTACGTAATTATTCTTTGGTTAAAATGTCTTTAACACTATAATGGCTGTCTATGCAGTTTTGAGCAATCGAATGCGGAACAATTAACGAGTTTTCCTTTTTAAAGGGCTAAATTATACACCGTCGTGCTATTAGGAATTAATATACATAAAAAATTATAGACAAAGTACAATATCAAATACTAATTGTTTGTACTAGGCAGAATGTTTACAATTGTTAAAACATGGAGCTGCGATTACATTAATATTTCAGACACATGCCGTTTGAATTATTATGCAGTGTATGTTTGAATTAAAATTTATCCAAATTAATGTACAGTTTAATAAAACAAGAACATGATAAAATAAAGAATTGTATTTATTTATGTTACATTTATTCCAATGCGTTACATTTCCTTTCATTTACTTGAAGTTGATATTATTTCCATTTAGTACATTAGAATTTAGTTCAAAATGAATTCTTATAAATAATAAGAATATCAATTTCCACTCTCCATTATAACTTTTAAAATTTTCTTGATATTAGAACAGTTGATAAGATTTCATAGAGTATTTTTTCTACTTTCTTATAGTATATAGATTATTTTGTAATATTTATAAAAGTTAATTTCCTTTTTTTTTGTTGTCCCAGAAACTGCTTTTTCTAAAAATTACTGATACGACTAAGAAACAAAATCTGGCTTAATTCCTAAAATGCATTTTCTTATCAATGATTTAGATATTTCCAGGCAGAAATTTGAATTAAATAGGTGTAAGCAATTTAAAGTATTAATAGGTGTAGAAGTAAGTGTGGGGGGTGGGGGAGCGATGGCATTTTCTTTTTTTCAATAAGCTATCTATCAGAAAGGAAAAATTCCGATGACTTATTGCAAGTGATATCGATTTTCTTGTTGGAAATATTTCTCCGTTAACGGGCTCATTACCTTGAAACGTGATTCAATTGCAAGTAGACTCAGAGTGATTCATCTTCAGTCAATATATTAGGGTGTGGAAATTGATTAGATATTCTTCGGTCATGAATGGATTTCAAATGTCTGAAGATGTTCAGCTTATACTCTAATAATTTTAGCTGAAAAATTATTATTTATTTTTAATTCCCTTAAATTTTGACATGCAATGATGTTATCAATGCATTTTGGCATGCATTAATAAGTTTAAAATATATAAATTTAATAAAAAAGAATTTATTGAAGTGTTCGAAAAATTTATCTATCAGTTATTATATTCACAGTAACGTAATAACTAATGGTGTTAATATAAACAGTTATTCAATACTGACTCGTTTCTTAATGGATATGTTTTTTTAATGTTATTTTTTTATCAAACACGTTTCATGTTCTATTGATTTTACGGGTGCGATGGCCTGGTGGTAAGGCCACGGCTTTGGATTAGGAGGGTTTCAGGTTCGAGATTCGATTCTACCGAATACCCGTCGTGTGAAGGGGTATCTTACGCGTTAAATCTGTCAAGCCAGGCGTCTTCCCGCTGGTGTGGTGTAGAGAGAGGGCACCAGTTCAGGTGTCGTCCTCGCCATCGGATTGTGGTTCAAGATTACGAGGTCCGTCCCAAAA
Source organism: Argiope trifasciata (assembly GCA_026543055.1). Taxonomy (NCBI): domain Eukaryota; kingdom Metazoa; phylum Arthropoda; class Arachnida; order Araneae; family Araneidae; genus Argiope; species Argiope trifasciata. The sequence continues at coordinate 4,187,015 of JAPMOQ010004434.1, read as the reverse complement.
TGGCCTTAATGTTGTTTTACAACTGGACGTTAATAAAACTAAGCTAACCTCAATGCTATCTCACCAAATGCAGAATAACATAACTCTAAAAATATGAATTAATAAGTATTAGATTTTTGTATAGATTACTAAAATCCTAATTATTTCACTAATTTAAAAAAGAAAATATGCTGTTGTATAAAAAGACGAGGTAACAAAATATAAATAAACCATCAAAAATAAATTCTGTTTAATTATTATTTACCAGATGAAACATAAAATATGCTAATGTATTTGTTAAGTTAAGCTTCTAGCATAATTCCGTAATATGAAACTAGGTATATGTGTCCCAAATATGTATACATAAATTTAACTATTATAAAGACTGTTAATATATGGGATGCACTAAAACTGATTGCATCAAGCTATTTTCTTTTTCATGTCAAGATAATTATCATTTATTTTTGTTTCTTCATAAATTATTTTGAAAATTATAGATATAGTAACTCATATAATTACATTATATTTCAAATTAAATTAAATTATCTTATTTTTAGTTTAATTAATATTTCATTTCAAATTGATGTTAAAAGTATATCTAATCTGTGCGAAGAAATAAATTATACAGAGTCGGAAACTCTATATAATTTAATATAGAAACTCTATATAAATTCAGTTTCATTCCATCCAAAGTTAAAACATACTAAAATTAAATAATTCTATAAAGGAAACATTACTTAATAATTATTACCAACGATTTCTAAAAACTTTGTTTTATTCATAAAATGTTGTATTTGCAGCATTCAGGCTGTAGTACTTAAATCCTGACAAATTTATTTTTGTAGAATTGGCAAATAATAAATTTTTATAGCTGAAGACTGTAAATCTACAAATATTGAAGTGAGGAAAACGGTTGAAAGAGAATGTATGCAATTAAAAATGAATTCAGATTATTAGGAACTGTGAATAACTGTTGTAAATAATGAGAGACATTTTCCATGATTTTTTTTCATTCAATAATAAAATTTTATTCATCAATACATTTATTTTAATAATCTATTTTATTAATGTAAATAAATGCAAATTATCAATTGCTTACGTAATATTATTTTAAAGTGCGAATTAATTTTCGGTACAACTTATATTTTTTTTTGTAATCGGAATATTTATATATTATTCAATAATATGCTATTATAAGATAGACAATCATATTATACAATCATTTTCTTTTCATATTAAGCAAAATAAATATAAAATACTTCTTCAATTATATTTAAATTTCTGTTTGATATAATTAACCACTCTCAATTTATAGTCATTTAATTGTTGTTGAATTTTACAAATAATTTACATTAAACGAAAAAAATCTGGGTAATAATTTGAAAAAAGGGTTCATATTGAAGTGCTTTTTTACTTGTATCGAACCATAATGAAAACACTTTTTGCTCATTTATTTCAACTTGAGGAAAATTATGGCTTTAAAAAAAGTAAAAGCAATAAAAGAGAATAAAAACTACACAGAAAAAGTTCATAAAAATATAAATTGAAATAAATGATTAACAAAACACTTTAATTTGAAATTTGAAGTCTGAGACACGATCTTGAGTTATAAATCTGGAAACTTGTTATCTAACTTATTCGAGAGTGACAAAAAATAATTTTCAGGTCACTTCGTCTAAATCAAAATGCTAAGAAAATCAACTCAAATTTCAGATGTCAATAAAATGCTTCACTTTTATTACGTTTCGTAAATCTTTCGTATTTGCTTAAAATACAGTGTATCGAGAAAGTCGAAAAGTTATAAACTGACATTTAACGCCAAAGCACATATCCGATTGAAAGTCGTTTGATCTACTGGAAAAGTATTCCACGGCTAAAATATATCGTGAATTGTTGATTTCGCTGGAGCCTCAATAAAACCTTCATGACCCATTTTTGAGTGACAAGGTAAGAGATTTTCAAATTTAGCAATATTCAGTTTAAAGGGACCAACTCCTAAATAAAAGATTTCAAATTCATTGTTTGTTCAATTACAAGAGATAATGAAGAATTTATAACTCCTATTTTTATTTATTTCTTTAAAATAATAAAAAATTATATACATTAGTGCCAATTGTTCTTTTTCTATTTTTTTGTCTCATGATGACGCCCATTTTCTAAGAGCATACTTATAATTATGCAATAATATTTTATATTAAAAAATATTCAATAGGTTGCTTAATATTTCTAAATAAATACTGAGCAATATTATGTAATAGACTAAGTTTAAGTGAAAGATTATCAACGATTATCTACAAAATCCTTAAGCCTAAACATTTTTTAAACTTTCTGAAATATTGAAAAACGAAAGAGAAACAATTGTTTTTCATTATTAACTTGGCCAAAATCAATCCCATGCCCTTTGTTGAGGTGCTTCAATTGTTGGACTACTAGCCTTAGATCACACATTGATTCGTTGCCCATTATAGTTTTTTTATTATTATTAATTATAGGAAGTTTCATTCGAAATATAGGTGAACAGGATTGGTTTGTAGTGAGAGAAAACCAAAATTATGCATACAATTCTTATAAATGTATGCGTATTTTCAACGAAATTAAATTTTCCCTTTCTCAAGAGAAATAATTTTAATTTTTGATACAGCAAGATCATTTTAATTGAATAGTAAATCTAAATGATAAGTTTAACTTGAAATAATACGAAAGATTTCGATAATAAAATGAATATATGTTTGCATCTAGTTTCAATCAAATTTTATTGCGAACATTTTTCAAAGATGTTGTTGGTTATTGTACATAAAATGTATATAAATTTTAAAATTGTTTCTGTAAAGACGTAATAGAATTTTTTTCGTCAATGGAAATATTCATTTTGCAAGATGCAGTTAACAAGTAACTATCCGGCTCTATTTCATCAAAGAATTAATACCATTCTGAGGATATTAATTGAGTTGTAATTGGATAATAATTGATATTAACTGAGATTATAATTTGATAGATAAATAAGAAATAGTACCGAAAATATTCAACTTGTTATAACACTTTAATATTTTCTAAGAAATAGATGAAGTAAATTGCAAATATACTTTTTGCCTAAATATACGCTTAACTTCTAGTTAGTAATCAATGTGAAATGATGTGATTTTAAAAGCAGTTTTAAATTTACAGTTTCTCCAAATAGTTAGAGTGTTTCCATTTAGTTATCGTCATGCATATGCCTAAATACATGCATGTTTATGAAAATAAAAATATTGAAAATCAAATAAAAAATAATTCAGTTATTATTTCGATGCCCCCTTATATTATCTGATAACAAATATAACCATAGTTGACTTAAAGTTTCATCTTAAGATATAAAATTAGCTATTGCGCATTTTAGAATCTGCCTGACAATTTTACTGGAAATTTTGAAATTTATAGGATATGATTGATAATTAAATATACGTAAACATTGTTATTTGATTTTTTAATCAGTTATATTTCAAAAATAATTTTATTTCATTATGCGTCATTTTTTTTCTAAATATACATGGATTATTTGATTTGAAAAAAGGACAATAGAAATTTTACCAAACACAGAATAATTTTAAAGATACATTTATCAAAACTACAAATCTGCTGAAAAATGGTTTTAGCGAAATAAATATTTTTACTCTGTTCATGGAATTTCCTGTATAATATGTACATTAACTTCTTTCGTTGTGATCAGTTAATGGAAAATATTTTGAGCAGAAATTACTACTAAGATTATACTTTCAAACATTTTTGGTAGGTCCCTTAAATAGCCGTTTTAAGAAGCCGTTCTGAAATCTGGAGATATTTTATTCCTTCCCAGAGTAACATCTCAATTCCGAAACTCAAAGTAAGAAGAGCCGTAAGTTGCAGTCAACACCATCTTTAGGAAGAAAAATAAGCCGTATGACAGAGGAGCTGTGAAAAATGAGACTCCGACCCGAACTTGTTGACATTTCTTCACTTGCATGTAAGGCTCCGAAGAAAGTTCAAAGAAATGGTTCTTAAGATACTTTTATGGGCTATCGATCTTTCGAGACTTTATTACTTTCCCTACAATTCGTTTGCTTTCGACAACTTGGATTTCTTTTTATTATTATCTACTTTTTTCCCTTTCTTTACAAGATTTTCTTTATGGGTTTCAGATAAGACAATATATAAGGAATAGAAATTTTAATATTAAATTTGGTACAATGTTTTATAAAATGCGGAAAAAATGCTATAACTCTCTACATTAATTGATAATATTATAAATAATCTACAGCATTTTTAATTAGTATCTTTAATTTAAAATTCACTAATACCTATTTTTCAGAGCCTAGCAAATATAGCAGTATAATCCTTAGAATTTAATTTATTTCATTATTATATTCTTATAGCTCAACTATTTTTTCAGTAATAAATTATATTGATTTAAGAAGCAGAATCACTGAAGATTTTCATTAATTTTCTTATTTTCATACGAAAGAAATGCAATCTTCACATAATATCTATGATAATAAACTGATAACATCTGTTTATATTTATTGCAGCAAATGTCTTTTCCGTGGTATGGTAGTCTGGTGGCAATTTTTCATGTTCGACCCGATTCCGCAGAAGATCCGTAATGTAAACTCGCGTTAAATCCATTGGAGTCAAACGTCTTCCTGTTACTGTGGTGTTTAAGTTTGGAAATGGTGTGCGAGTCATATTCATTTATTAATATTACTAAAGTTTTGCGTTTAGAAGTAGGGATGTTTGACTATCTTTGAAAGAATTCTGAAAATTTCTTTTTCAACGCATCTGCAATGTGTTCAAGTCTAAAGGATTAAAAACCAGAGTTTTTTTAAAAACCTATATATCACAGAATATTTAATAAAAGAACAGCTTTAGTTCCTAATTTTGAATTTTATTATTTACTTATTTGATTTCATTTCAGTATTATAACTGTTACCGTTAATGATCAAAAACCTCTAATATGTATATTACTTGAACAATCTGCAGATTGATTAATTGATTTCGTTAAAGTGTGGAATTCAGAATTTATCGTATTTTAACTATTTAATGAGCACTTTAGCTGCTTCTGTATCGTTAAAGTTCAAAAAATTGTTTATCTCATTTCCTACCTTTACTTCTTCCCTTTCTCTACATATTGTTTGATTTGCAAATACAAATGGACAGCATTGCATTGAAAATCTAAATGGACCACAAAAATGTGATTATCACAAGAACCAATTGTTAGGCAAAGTGTAATCACTCTTTAGATTGAATTAATATGTGTCTAATTTTATCATATCTTTCGCAAATCTTTTTCCTTAATTGTAATTGTTTATTAAACTGTTTATTATCTATATTACAGTTTTTCAGTAGACTGATTATTGATTCTATCAACTAATGTATTGATTTTTCAAACGTATTAACCTGATACTTTATGCATCAAAAAATAAATAAACAATATTTAATTAAAATGCACACAAATATTGCTGTTGTTTCACATTATTGTTTTCTTTTTTTGGTTTTTGTCTGGATTTTTATCGGAAGAGCTATATTTGGCCATGTTGTTTCAACAAAGATCTTATCCTCACTTTAACAAGTGCCTAGTTGTTAATGTGCAGATTAATGAGTGTTTGGTAGGTAATGTACAAATTAACGATATAATTTCAAATATGAAGCAATTTTTCATATTTTTATGGAACACTCTTGTTAATGTGCAGATTATCTGATTTATATACTTTAACGGTGATTTATATGAAATTACATTATGAAACTTTGAAGATAATGAAAACTACAAGTGCATTTAGCTTTAAAGTGTTTAAATAACTCGAAGTGTTTAAGTGAATATATAAACTGGTAATCCTTCTTTTAAAAATACCAGCGGGTGACCGAGCTCCACTCGGAGAAAACAGGTATCGAAGCTAACTCGAAGATTTAAATTTTCAATTGTGATTTATCAAAACAATACATGCCATAAGAAAATTTGTGAAACCATTGGTGAAAAGATAACCGGTTAAAGTGCACCATTGTAAACTATTCTAAACAAAGTTAGAGTTTGGAAAGGGAACTATTCTATACAAAGGTAAAGTAAAGGTAAAGATTGAAGTGTGTTGAAGTTCAATATTTTTGACAAATTTATTTATAAAAATCAAACATATATACATACATAAGAAACATTTTATAAACCTATAACAGCATAAAAATAAAACTTTATTAGTTCGCCATATTGGCTATAGATGGAAGCACGTTACCGCTTGAAAATTTAAGTAGCCATTATGGCGAACTAATAAAATTTGAAAATACCCTATCTGTAACTCCGAACTGCTCGACCGTAGCGCTTTAATACTGGCGCCAATCGATTCCTCATGGCCAAAAACCCCAGATCCCCAAGTTTACCGGAGTTTATTAATTCTGGGGCGATTTTCGACTTGGCAACCATTCCTCGTATTATAGTATTAGATATATCAAAACGATTATTTTTATGAGAGCATAAAATTCCAAAAACTTTCCACACTGAAACACGAAAAGAAAGTCCTTCACAAAAAAATTCAACAATACAAACAGGATATCGCTAAGATAAGAAATAATTTGCGAATGCCAAAATTCTTTGTTGTTAATTATAAACTCACAACGGAGACATGATTCGAAAATCGAGATTCTTAAAGTGTCAAATAATAAAACAAATCAAAGTTTAACTAAGAATTTTCTAAATAAATTTCTAATAAAATAAAATAGCTTTTAATAAATTTTAAATAGCTTTTCAATAAAATGTGAAGAATATGTCATCATCTTTCAGGTTAAACTCACACTTTGCAGTGAACTTTTTCAGTTGGTTTTTAATACTGCACTGTGGAAAAACTATTCACTATGTTAGAAAAAATTTGTTTAAGATTTAAGTTAGAAAAATATCATATTTATGAATGCATGTACTAATTAAGAAATTGTAAGTAAAAAAAATTAAATACACACAAGGGTGAATGAAAAAGTATGAATTCAGTGGTATTGTAGACATGCACATCAATACTCAAATTAGATATAATATGTAAATACAATACCCTTAGTAATATATGAACTCTGATTTCTAATCCCTGAAAGATAAGGAGCTTCGGGTCTTTGAAATACTGAAACAGCTCAATTCGTACATCAAAGATAAGATTATTCTCGGTTTCCTCTCGAACATTAAGTAAAAACTCGTTTTTTTGAGAGGATTGATAAAAAAAAGGAAAGAAAATCTGTTATTTTGACATCCCTTTTGAGTTCTTAGAAAAGTATCCAGTATCACAAATGCTTCAAGATGAATCATCCAAATGAAATAGCCTACTCTACGCGTATTCATTAGATCATATCTGAAGAGAGAGTTGGAATTTGGCTGTTCGCTTTTCTTTGCCTAAATTGGCACGTCGGCCATAACCGTATTTTTAAATTTCCCAACTGATACGTTACAGCGTTTTTATGTAATTGCGTTTGATATGTTGTTATGAGCTATTACATAAAAAATAACTTGTTTATATAAATAAAATGATATTTTTAAAAACATTCTACTCCTTATTATAATTTATTATCTCAAAAACATGACTGAATTAGTTGATGCCCAAAATGACATAAACGAATGATGAACAAAATGACATGCCCAAATAACTATGCCAAAAATGACATTTTCACATTTAGAAAATTTGATGCATTTGTTAATGTAAAACAAGGTTTCAGTATGAAATCGGAAGTTTTAGTTGATTAATAATGTCCCAAAATTAACGAAATATTTAAATTTTTGCGATAAAAGGTTGTTAATTCTATTTTAAAAAATGGCAACAAAAAACATATATTTAAGGTTAAAAGAAATGCATTTTTGCATAATAGAACAACGTGTTAGATTTGAATTAAATAAAAAGCGGTCTTTTGTTCCTTCAATTGTTACATTTTTATTGAGTAATAAAGTATACAAAATAGAGTTATATAAGGAATAGCACTTATGACAAATGACCTCAAAGGCTTTGCTGATACAAATACACATTTTTGTCTAAATTTTCCTTGACCATTTTGCATAAATGTGGCAGCATTTCTTTGATACAGATTTGAATTTCTTCCGTTTATGCACATCTGCTCACATAAAGAGATCTCAGACTTCAATTAATCCCATAAAAAATCCAATGCTGTTAAATTACGCGATATTCTCAAATTTCCGAAATGTAGCTGCTAGATTTTCATTACCTTTGAAAAACTGCACACAATAAAAACACGTTGTTTTATCGTCTAACACTCCATTTTTAATATACCAGCATTATCAGCTAATAAATTAATTTTCATTAAGAATGCCAACACTTTACTACCTAAAGGATAGCAGGATCAATTATTGTATTAATTTTACGGCACCCTTTACATCTCATTATCAATGATTAAATGCATAAAGGTTGAACATTGAAATTTTCTTCTGGTAATTTTATTTCCGAAATTTATAATTGACAAATTATACGAGGCAGCTCATCAGAACTAATCATCTTAGCTATAAAAAATAGCTTTTCTTTGCACATGTTTGAACTGAAAATGAATTATATCATACATTTATTTTTATTTCCATTCTAGCACACGGGGAAAAATATATAACGACATTCTCGTAAGAAGGATAGCAAGAAAATTCATTAAAATTGCTACATTTAACTCTATTCCAAACCTTTTCTTGAACTTTTTCAGAAAATTAATTACATTCATTTAAGAAATTCATTTAGATATTCCAAGAAACTTTCATTTTCTCTGTGCTTACACACGACTAAGAATAAATCAAAAAGATGAATTTAAAGAACAAAAATGAAAGTAACCGGAGTCAAGTAATTATTTAAAGTTGATCGCAAAGTTTTCATAAAATACCAATCTGCTTTAAATCAAGAGAGTAAACAAGGGTTATTTGCTTAAGAAATGATGAAATTTTTATTCTATCTATTATATATATATATGTGTGTGTGTGTGTGTGTGTTAATGTAACCTAAAATGTTATAAAAATTAATGTTACTAAAATGTGTAGTCTTTAAAGCTTATTTTGGTATTTTTATGGATAATATATTAGATATTACCTTGTGGAGAAATATAAGTGTGATTTTTTTATCTCTCATCTGTCTTTCAATAAGAGTAAACGTATAAAACCTCTCTTCGTTTCAGAAAAAGAGTACATATTTTATAAAATTTTAACTGCAAAAAGCAAACAGACCTGAAAGCCAAATGAAATAAAACCTATTTATGAATTAAACCTTAATTAGAATAATTTAGGAAACGAAACTAATTACGGAAATGGAATTAAAAATTGGAATCGGAACTAAAAATTATTTCGAATTCCAACAATATTAAAATTAAAAAATTAAAAAAAAAACTTTAAAATATTATTTATTTAGTGAGGGCAAATGCAGCTACTACTAAAATGCAGATGAATCCAAATAAAATAGCAATGTAAAAGGAAACGAAACTAATTACGGAAATGGATCTAAAACTTGGAATTGAAACTAAATATTGTTCGAACAAGATTAAAATTTTAAAAACCATCATTGTATACAGTAAGCACTAATGCTGCTACTATTTAAATTCAGATGAATATAAATAAATTAATAATGTAAACCAAGTGAAAAGGAATACAACGGAATCAAAATTGCAACAAATAGAAAAATACTCCAGCCTGAAAATGTTTTCAAGGGTTATCCTCAGACAAGGATTCAAAATAAGGGATTTTTTCTATGAGGAATCGGACAATAATCAGCAGTATTGATTCCTCTTGACCCGAAAATTAAGGCAAAGAGATGCATGAATTTAATAGCAAAGAAACAAAACAAAACAGTATTAAAAACATCAAATAAAGCAAAAATATATCAAATAAACCTATATAAGAATATTCAACCAATTATTAAACAAAGGACATACCAGCAACAGGCGAAGAAATTTTATATTTACTTTCATTAAAAATGTTGTTTTGGCAAATTTGCTCTCTAAATGTTTAATTACTGTTGGTCATATGAAACATTTCATCATGCATCTTTTCTAATTAGTTTTAATTTTATCGTTGAAGACAACAAAAATCAACATAATGAGCTATTTTTCAAGTGTTAATTCCCGGATTAATTTTAGCAAAAGAGTGCAATGTTGAAGTTTTGAAAAAGTAAGAATTTGTTACTATTTCCATCTGAAAACGCTAAATGTAACGGTGCGAAAATAAATTCAAACCACTTTAGCTGTTGATGCTCTTTTTCCGTTATAATTACTATATATACAGTTGAATCCAGTTAATTGGACCATCAGATAATCGGACCAACCGCGTATTTGGTCCGAATCTTAAAGAACAGAAACAAATCCCATGTACATAAACCTAATATTATTCGCTCTTTTGAACCAAAATTCCGTTTAAACGGACCAAAGAACGTGGCAGGGAAGATGAAAAAGAAGCCACAAGTCGCCTGTATAGAGCAGGAAGTCCGAAAGGGAAAAGGACCAGTGGGAGGTGAGCAAGAACTTTGTTTCTTAGGATGGGCAGCTCGGCAGCCGCCAGTGAGGAACCACTGCTTCTCCGCTTTTCGGGGAAATGAAATCTCACGTAAACCAGTTTCTTCGGAACACTTTCGTCAGTGAACTATGCGTGTCTTGTATCCCCTGCCAAAATGCCAGGGAAAAACATCCACCTGGAATTTCTACCTCCCAGGACCACAGATTTAGCAGCCAATGGACATGGGCATCATAAAAAATTTGATGACCTTTTATCGTGAAAGGTTGGTTAATTACGTCATTGAAGCAATGGAAGACAGTTTGCTGAACTCATCATCATCAATAGCCAGAGAAGTCATTGCAAAGGTCAACATCTTACAAGCAGTTACATTGTTGGGCGATAGCTATCGAAATATAAACAGTGAGGCAATTCAGAGCTGTATTTCTCACTGTGGCTTTAAGCATTTGGTCTTGGAGGTGGATGTGGACATGCTGATTGAAAGTAAAAATGATGAGAGAAATGTGGAGCTTCAAAAGGTCGAAAATTACGAAGAATTTCTATCCATCGACAACGAGCTTCAATGCTACGATGAAAATGAAGATTACTACGCTGAAATTGTTGCTCGAATTACTGCAAAACGCACTACAACATCGGAATACCAGGAAAGTGATGATGACGCTCCTAATGAGTTGGTGCAAGTGACAACACAGGATGCGAGGAAATGCATTGAAACTTTGCGACGCTATTTCATGCAGGAGGGAAATGAAGGCAGTCCCATTGCTGCGTTAAGGCCTTATCACATGGTGAAATTTCGCCAGCACTTTTCCGTTTCTATCCTCAAAAACCAGTCAAGCAAGTTTCATAATCGACAACTTTTTCTAACCAGTTCGAAAATGTTGTCGGAAATATTGTCCGCAAACGAAATTCAACCAATCATGTGAAACTTTGAAGTGACGTCACACAAGTGACGTCACTTTTGCTGTCGTTTGCTGACGAAAAGTGCCGAAGATATTTTGCCGTATGATAAGGCTTTTAGATGTTTATAGTGATTTTGTTCAAGTGCAGTCCGTCAACAGAACGCGTCAGATCACACTGGATAAGTTCTTCAAACGTTGACTGGAATTTGATTAGAACTTTTTTTTTATTGTGCTTCGCATGCTGAGTATCGTGTAGATCGTTTCGAAGAATTTGTTTGTAAATTTATTTTTCAATGAATAAAGTTCATAAGCAACAGTAGTCCTTGTTTGTATGTTCACCAAACGCGTGTTCCACACAGTAAAGGTCATAATGACATTTTAATAAGTTACGTATAGTACGCCCCTTCTTATAGTATAGGGCATGTTCGTGTAATTGGAACAGCTGGTTATTAGGACCAAAATGATAGCGTCGGGATGTGGTCCGATTAATCGGAATCAACTGTATATGCATATATATCATTTATGAACACAGATAGATAATGCCCATTTTTAAAGAAAGCGCAACATTTCTATGCTATACAACACGTCTCTTGTAGAGCACAATAGAAAAAAATCTACAGTAAAATATATTTTTTACCTAATACACTTTTCAGAATTGTAGCCGAACAATAGGTCTGTTAAAACTGTATATTTACTTATTTTAGCTATAAAGACTAAAGCTAATAATTGAATTTTTGAATTCTCCTTTTCTGTAAGCAATTGCAAGATATTTATCTATTTCTTTAATTCAAAAGTTCAATTGAAGTTAATAATAATAAATAACTATTATATTAATAATAATATAATTATTATCAACCAGCGGGTGACCGAGCTCCGCTCGGAGAAAATAGGTATCGAAGCTAACTCGAAGATTTAAATTTTCAATTGTGCTTTATCAAAACAATACTTGCCATAAGAAAATTTGTGAAACCATTGGTGAAAAGATAACCGGTTAAAGTGCACCATTTTAAACTATTCTAAACAAAGTTAGAGTTTGGAAAGGGAATTATTCTAGACAAAGGTAAAGTAAAGGTAAAGATTGAAGTGTGTTGAAGTTCAATATTTTTAACAAATTTATTTAGAAAAACCAAACATATATACATACATAAGAAACATATTATAAACCTATTACAGCATAAACATAAAACTTTAATAGTTCGCCATATTGGCTATAGATGGCAGCACGTTACCGCTTGAAAATTTAAGTAGCCATTATGGCGAACTAATAAAATTTGAAAATATCCTATCTGTAACTCCAAACTGCTCGACCGTAGCGCTTCAAAACTAGCGCCAATCGATTCCTCATGGCCAAAAACCCCAGACCCCCAAGTTTACCGGAGTTTATTAATTCTGGGGCGATTTTCGACTTGGCAACCATTCCTCGTATTATAGTATTAGATTTGGGAGTTTCAGCTGTTATTAGGTATCCATTTCATAAAAACAATAATTTTACTTTGTAGTTAAATTAATAGAAATTTTTAAGTTTATCCAAAAGCTGTTTCTATGCTTTAGTCATTCTTCAGACAATGTCCAATTCTTATTTCTGCTCCTAAAATAGACGCCTTACATAATCTTTGTTTTCGATCTTACATAATCTTTGTTTTCGAAGAAAATTTTTGTTTTCGATATCTAGCCTTTTAAAAACAGTGTTTTAAAATACAGCTAGAATGAAATAATTAAATAATTTTTTCAACCCCCTCCCTCTAATAGGTATTCATTAAATTATTGAATATTACCTACAGATAGAAGATCACATCCATTTTGCAGGAAACTGCAGTTAAACAATAGCTATTTTTGTTAATGAGGTAACAGTCATTATCAGAAGAGAAAATTATGACCTAGTAATAATCTCTCCTTCAAAAACAGAAACATTGCTAAATTTTATGTCATGTATTTAATTTTAATTATATCATATCTTCGGAAAATACCCTACTTATATGCTGTTCAGGATATTATATTTATGTCATTCTTATTCAGGAAATTTATGACAGCAAACATTTCCTATGGGAACTTTTATTTAAAGATTCCCAATCTCTTACAAAACAGCCTTTAAAGAAATATAAGATTAACAAATTATGTAATACATTTTGATGATGTCAAATTTTTTTTAATAAACTAACTGAAATTTTTTGATATCTGAAGTAATAAAAATACTCTGAAAAAAAAACTTAAGGCATTTATTTCTAAAAATATATTAAAATGAATACATAATTATAGATAGTTACATATAAGTAACACAAATCCTTAAATTAAATAGAAGGATATAAATTCCCTTAAATTATATTTTGAAAATTTGCTGTCTTCTAATTAAAGGAAGACAACTGTATAACGCAAATAACACTGTAGAAAGAAAAAAAAAAACTATATCTGACGATAAAGGTCAAAAAGATTAATTTTCTACCTCGTAAAATTTCCTCAAATCATTCTTTTCTTTTATGAAGTTAGCAAAAATTTTTAGAGAAGGCACAATGTATGTATGCATTAAAAAGAACATTTAAGAAATAATAAAGTTATTTTGTATATCTTATTTTCCCCGAAAGTGCTTCTGGAGTTTCAGGCAAATTTTTCTGTCTTTTACAACAGTTAATAAAGTCTCTAATCACATTGCTACAAATTCAATAAAAGTCAGCTAAATTAGACTAAATCCTTCAGAGGCAAAATGAAAAGAAAAAAAAATAGAATTTTTGAATAGAAAGAAATATAATACATTCAGAAAAAAAGAGTATTTTAAATGTACTTTAATAAGCTTTTGTTTATGACTACGGTAACCCTGGAGATAGAAGTTGAATTTTCAGATACTAATTATTTGCAAATTGAATTGTTATTTGTATATTCTATAATTTCTATTTTAATTTATGATGTAGTGAAGTTTTAAAAAAGGATTTTCTTTTATTGAAGTTACTTATCTATCTCATTATTTGTTTGGGGTTAGCAATGATAAGAATTTATTTTATTAGTTTCTTCAAAATGTATTCATTTTTTTCATCTTTCTAAGCAATATAAGAGTTAAAAATGATATTTGGGAAACAATTTTTATTTTTTTGTCTCACACATTTTAGAGACTGCTTAATTCAGTTTGATGAAAATATTGTTTAGTAATAATTACAGCTACATAATAATTTTAATGATTAAACTTCTATATTCACCACAATACAAATAATATTTATAAAAAAATATATTTATTCTCCAACTTAAGGAGGTAAATAAGTATTTTCGAGCATTTTCTATTATTTGAAGAGCGAGATTCATAAAAATTAATGTCGAAGAATATTTGAATCATAAAACAAGGAAAAAATAAGACCAATTATACTCAAATATAATCGCTGCTTTATCAATAAAAATTGGTTTTGAAGATTTAAGTTTCCCCTAAAATATTGTTTTTCAAAAAGTGGAAAAATATCGTTATTGAATTTAAATCAAAGCCCTCCTCCGACCACTTAAAAGAAAACTTTCACCCTGGTATTCTAAAAAGAGGAAAAAAAGCATTAGAGAATAAATATTTATATTTCATCAACGAAGAGCGAAGTATTCCATCATTCAATAAAAAAAAATATTTTCAAATGTATTCATGCAAATTTCATCACGGGGCATGATAAACTTACAAGAAAAAAAAGGAATAAAAATAAAAGAAGAAATGATGCATTTCGGTGGAAGAAATTTGATGCACGTCTTGTGGTTGGAACGCAAAGAGAAAATCACTTTTTTTCAATATTTCGGAAATATCATATGCAGTGGCTCATTTTACGTTGTTCTGTAAGGAACACAGCACTCATAATTTAATGTAAACACCTCGAAAGTCTGCACAAGAATTTCGACAGCAGGAAAAGCATATAAAAATCGATCAGACACGTTTTCTCTTTTTCTTTTTGGATGGTTATTTTTTAGTTTGTCTTTTGAATCCAAGCAGTAATATGTCTGTATGAAAATGAAACACAGCAATAAAGGGACTTTTTAGTCTGGAAACTTTGATTTGGCAGTGTATTTATTGTACAAATACCTTTTCTGAATGTTATTTCTTACGAAAAACTGTGTTCTGTCGTTGACATTAAGAATCTCAAACTTCTGGCTTTCTTAAAAATAATAGACATCTGTGTTTGTGTGCATGGGTTTTTGCATACATGATGTGTGTGCACGGATGTGTGATAGTTATTTAATTTTTACACTAGAATCTACATTATTATATAATTTATCGCTGTGATTAAAAAAATTCTTTAGAATCTACAGTTGCAAATGAAAGATAATAAAAAAAAATCTCAGCAGATTGTTAATATTCCTCAAGCAATATTAAAGAACCTATAAATTCAAAAAAAAAATCAGTGGGATTGTGTAAGAGAAATGACACCGTGTAAATTTAAACTTATCAGCTGCAAAGAAAAAAAGTTTATTAATATATCGAATAATTTTAAGAACTATTGAATAAAGTATGGTTTTGTATATTCATTTTTTCTCCATCACAGAATCAGAACAGTACTTGCATACCCCAAGTAGCTCATTCTGTTTCAAAATATTTTAAAATATTGCGCAATTTTATACTATATAATTTACTATTTAACAACATTATTTAATTTTGCGAATATTGTTAAATATCATATTTTGCATAATATATATATGAGCTATTAAAGGCAATAAGTAAATGGAAACATTTTTCATGATCGTTCGTCATATCTAACTTTTTTTGTACTTGTATTCTTAATTTCAAAACAAAAAATATATATTTAATTGTATTATCTATTTAATATTATATTATAATATTATATATTTGTATTATATATTTATATGTAATGTATATTTAATTGTATTATTGTATTAAATATATTCTAGAATCCGCATTATTACATAACGTATCGCTATTGATAACATTTTCTTCTTGAATACATCCAGTTTCAAATGAAATGTAATCAAAAGGAGATTTTCCATTATAGTTGTTTTAATAATTTCTTAAGTTTTATTAAAAGTCATATAAATCTAAAAGGACGGAAGGAGGATTAAAAGAAATTATATCATGATCATTAATTTGATCAATTGCATAGAAGCAATCTATGCATTTATATACTACAAAATTTTAGGAACTGTTCAATAAAATATACCTCTGAATATTAAAGTATCCGACAAAGTTCCTAAGTAAATTTTTGAAAAATTGTAATTTTAAAAACTATTTAGGGTTTTGAGATGTATTGTGAATTATAAACGCTATGAAAACAAAAAATTACTTGAAAATATAATATATTTTGGGAAATAGGAAGCTTTGTGGTAAATTTTAATGAATTTTAACTAAAACAGTTAACACTTTTTGAAAAATTGTTATGCAGTGTTCTTATTTTTCCTTGCACACAAATTCTAGAATACAATGATGAATGAAATGAACCAAAATCTAAGAAAAAGTTTTAGATGCAAGGAATTTATAGATGAGCATTTTTTCCATAAATTCCCAACTTCATTTTTCTAAAAACACCTATAAATGAAAGATTATTTAATCAACAATAAATATTTTGGTTCAGTTCATTGCCCGTATTATTCAAAACACACGCTGAAATTTTATGTAAATATCTCAGTTTTTGTGATATCATTTGAATGGTGAAGATTTTTTTGAAAAGTAATGTTTTGAGAAAATTGAAGACAAATTTTAGCTAAAAAAATGATTTATGTAAAATTCTCCTCGTTATAGGTCAGGCCTTCCTATTCCTAGAAGAGATAAACTGTTTTGGGAAGAGGAAAGTCTGAAGTACAAGAAATAGCAATAAGAAGAAAAATTCGGCAATGTGGTCGATAAATGCTTTTAACATAGTCGGATTCCTTAATTTTTCTTTCACAGATTCAGAATAAATATTGCAGAAAAATACAGCAAATGAGCAATTATTTTAATTAATAAGTTATATATATCTTCTTCTATAATCGCATTCTAAATTTTGAAACAAATAACATATATTTAATGTTATATTTAATATCATATATAAAACATTTATCGATCACATTGCCGAATTTTTCTTATTATTGCTATTTCTGGTACTTCATACTTTCCTCTTCCCAAAACAGTTTATCTCCTCTAAGAATAGGGTGGCCTGACCTATAACGAGGAAAATTTTAAATAAAACATTTTTTTAGCTAAAATGTGTCTTCAATTTTCTTTTTGTCTTCAATTTGTATAAAAAACCGATACAATTTCGAATTAATTTTATTATGTTTGTCATTGTAATACATATGTTTTCCCTTTTCATAAAGAAATGTATCTGTATTTGTATATTTCAATTTAGAAACAAAATACATGTATTGTCAGTTTGTTTTCTTATGAATATTATGTATATAAATTCCGGATGTGCATTCATTTTCATTATTAGTTCTCCAATTGCTTTCGATTATTGCATTCAGAAAGTTAAGAATTATATTTTCATCAATTGCTTCAAATTCTTTTTCTTGTTGCTTTTTTCTCTATAGTTTGTATAGTTTAGAAGATTGATTATGTACCTTTTCTTTTTTTCTTATTAATATTAATATATTTATCACTTTTCGTCTATCAGTTTAATTACTGGCAGTACAACAATTGATACCTAGATATCATGTTAATTGCAATCGATGTGTAAATGCAGCGTATATAGATTGAAACAATCAACAAATTTTATTCGAATATTCAGAAGGAAATCAAGACAGATTTATCTGATTTATCAACAAAAGGATTTTGGAAAAAATTAAAATATGAAATATATATTTTCAAATTTCAAATACAGCATTGCTAAACCGTTTCGTAGCCTTATTATAAAAAAGATTTTACAAAAACCTTTAATAAAAAAATATTGAAAAATGAACTGGAATCGTAAGTAGACAGCATAGTCCAGTATTTATTGAAATTTACCAAACAAATTGAAGCTGAAGTAAAATTACAATCATTATAAGAAAAAATTTCAAATAACAATTCACAAAGTCTTCAATAAAGTGCAGTATTTTTTATTACTTAAGTTTTCGAAGTAAATTTTACAAAATACATTTTTTTAATTGCAAATTATTTTTTGTCAAGTTTGAAAAGCTGATTTATAGTTAAATTCTGTAAACAGTCATCACAGACACATAGAGTGTGAGATATATTTACTTTTATATAATAACCCTAGAGATTAGAATATCGAACCATCTAGTACTGATTGATCCGTTTATAATAAATTCATTGTATGTCCAAGAATATTAAAATTCGAATTCTTTAATGCAGAAAATTTTAAGGCAGATTTAATATTTTGTATTATTTCTTTTCTTTTGAATCAATGAATTTTTTTTCTTAATGTATATGCAAATTTCGTTTTATTTTTAATTCAATAAATTATTTCAAACATTTCTCTAATTTTTTTCACTTTATTCTTGATTTTGTGAGATTATTAAAATGCATGAGTAAAACCATGTTCTTTGAAGCATTTCTAATCAATGTTTTGTAATATCTAATATTTTAAAATTTTATATGCAGATGAACATTTTTTGACGTTTTCCACGCAATATATCTCCGCAGTTCGTTTTAGAAGACTCAAATGCATGATCATAACAAGAAAATGAGCTTATTGGAAGATATAAAATTGCATTTTACATTTTAAATTCTTTCAAGCAGGTCGGTTTTATCTTAAAAACGTGTTTTCCTTTTAATACAAAGTATCTGCATCCTTTCTCATAGGTATAAAAGCTAGCATCTTCGAAAATTAAAGATATTTCATCCTTCGAATGTTTTAATAATTTAACAGACCATTTTTCTCTATTACGAATTTAAAACAGAAAGCATTCAGATGTTCTCCATCTGCAATCAAATATGTAGATAGTTTAAAATACTATTTGCACTATTACTTGTTCAAGAGATTAGCGTTATCGAATTCATTACTTTGTTTTACAAATTATTTAGGTTAAACATTATCCAAATAAAATTTATTATGATATTTTTAGTTTTCCACTTTTTGTTTGTTTCAGTTCAATTTAATTCAATTAATAAATTAATTCAATTCAATTCAATTTAAATTAATCGAAAGTTAAATAGCTGGTATACGTAAAATAAAACGCAGAATAGTATAAAGCGCAGTTTAGTTATTTTAAAGTCCGTTGTAAAGCAACACTAGGGCTATGGATGGACCTAAGAATTTTGATCCTTGATGAGATGATGAGGACGACACCTGAGCTGGTACACCCTTCTTCGCACCACACCATACCAGGAGGAGGACGTTTGGCCTGTCATATTTAATAATGATTATTCGGTGGAATCGAGCCTCGAACCTATAATTCTCCAGCTCCAAAGCCGAGACCTTACCACCAGGCATAAAACGCAGAAGAATAAATATTTAAAGATTTAAACTAATTAATTTTAAATATTATCTGATATATATTTTTTAAATATTTTAACAGATTTTATGCAAATGAGCAATAATATCTTCCCTATTATATTCGGTAAATTAGAATTTCTTTTTCATAACATAAGTAGTAACATTTTCTGCAAATAAATTTGTTGGATATTACGTAATATTTTTTACTAACTTGTATGTACAACATAGTGAAAGTAGAACAATCATTAAAAAAAATTCGTAACCTAATATAACTTTAAAAAAAATTCCCTGAGTAAACCTAATGTAATTTAACACAATGATTACAAAACAAAACGTGCTAAATGAATAAAATTTGGTACAGTGATTCAACATCTATATTTTAGACATATATCAAATTCAGTAACGAATCCAAAAAGTGTTTAGAAAACTGTGAATTGATGCTTTCAGAAACATGCAAGTGCAATAGCGCAAAAACGAGATGACTTAAATATATCGGTTAATATGGAATTTTATGGTTGCAATTGTAGTTCTGTGTCAAATTTTAGTTTTAATAGGTTGGAAAAAATGTGTTAAAACACGAATTTGTGTTTTGGCTATTATTAACCCATGCCATGGATTAACCACAAAATAACTTACCAGATACGGCATGAATACTTAAAAATGTTTGATTCACTCAAAATAATAGACATTACTGTACACCAAAGCCATGTAATGTGTTCTTTGTAGTGATTAGAGTGTACATGGACAGGTTTAGGGAAGACCACTGTACAGGTTAAGGTATTGTTTTTTCATCCATGTCATCATGTTTTCATATCTTTCACGTTCTGCAGAGGTCTATGTTAAGAGATATTAAAATTATAAGACAAGAAATGAGATGTTTAAAAATAAACTGTTATTTCCTTTAGGTTTCCTTTGGAAGGTTTGAAGATAAAAGAATCTGGAAGGAAATCAAATTATCCTCTTGAATGTCCTTTTCATTCAATAAATAATACATTTTATTTTATTTTTTTATTTTCTTATCTTGTAACTTTTTTCATCTCACTAAATGTAATTAGTTTCAATAAAAGCTAAAGTAATCTATATATATGCATATGATTTAAACTCCAATTATGTTACAACCTTCAAAAATTATCTTTTCCTTTATTATAAAAATGTATTATAAATCTATTGAATGTCATTAAAATTTCAAGATAAATATTTATTTTTCGTATGTGAAGCTTAAATCTAGTTTCCTGTTCTATAATTGCAACAAATTTCGATTTTCTCTTAAATGGTGATTATAACTTCTATGTTCACTAGGCATGTCATGGCGTTCATGAGTTACAAATTTGTTTTTCAGATATTTTCTCGGTAGCATTTAAATCCATCAGAATTTTATAAAATACAAATAATCTCTTTAACTTCTTTTCTTTGTTATTCTAAATAAATGTGATTACATTCATACTTTTGATACTCACAATATTAATGTTTGTACATCGACAGACATTTTTCCGATTTAGTCAATTGAACCTCGCGTCTATTCCTAATCTCTGTATTTTGTAATTCAATATAGATCATTGAATTTAATATAAAAGAATATTATAATACACTGCACTATTATTTCGATGTAAGAATATGATTGATTGATTTCAAATTTGAGAAGTACTGAACTAATTACCTAATTCAATAGGTATTGAATGTCAATGAATTACAGGAAATAAATTGCCATCTAAGAAATAAGTACTGCCAGTGTTGTCCGTATTTTTAAATTTATGTAGGTAAACTTCCTCTGAATCGCATATTCAGAAGAGTTGACAGAAGATACCCTCTATATGTAAAAAAGAAATTATAGGAATGTTCTCTTTCATTTCTAGCATGATTAAGAAATGGTCTACAAGTCTAAATAAGATTTTAATTATGAATTTGACACTTCTCAACGTAATAATGCAATATTAAAATATTTGAAGGAGGCAAAAACTTTCTATTTAATTTAAGACTGTTGAGGGTTCTTATGGTGTCCTAATGTGATTAATGTGATTAAAGAAAACTGGAGAATTATTGAGAGTCAGTGCTATCACTGATTGCATCAACTATGCAGTTACTGTTATGGAGCACAATGCCATTCTTCATCGAAAGAATTTTTTTTCAAAGTCCCAAAAAGTGCTTCCAGGGATTATTGAACGTCAGTTACCTCAAATTACTTGTAGCGACATTATTTTGTTTTTGTAATTCTGGGAAAAAAGGTAATTATTTGGAAAAAGAAAATAGGTATAAATACTTGGACTCAAGACTGAGAAGTGTCAAATAGATTTTTAATGTAATGAAATATTAAAATAATTGCAAAAGGATTACTTCAAGAATTTCGAATCATTTTTTTAATGGAAGGACTCTGCAATCAAAATCAACCAACTTTGGACTTTTAAATCAAGACTGATGCATTTTAAAAACTATTTGATCATTTAAAATGTGTTACTTCAATGCAATTGGCTTTGAAACTGCCTGGAATGAAAGTCTGAGAAAAAGTATTTATTTTTTCTTTTATTGTCTTTCTAAAGTTTAATTTGAAAGTTTATCTACTGTCGAAACTTCATTTAATGAGTTATTTTTTTAAAAGATTTAAAGAAATATGAAAATATGGATAAAGATATGAGACTAAAATTTCTAAAGGAGTTTTGCAAGAAGCTTTGCATTTAGAAATACTTTTTAAAAAATGCATATATGTCATCCAGGAAAAGCAGCGCAGATAATTTTAATCGGAGAGACTTCTGTGAAAAAAAATTTCCCATCTTATGCTAATTTGTGATATTTAATTTGCTCTGAATATTTTTATTAAGAATC
Organism: Argiope trifasciata; assembly: GCA_026543055.1. NCBI lineage: Eukaryota > Metazoa > Arthropoda > Arachnida > Araneae > Araneidae > Argiope > Argiope trifasciata. The sequence goes on along the minus strand of JAPMOQ010004434.1, from coordinate 4,164,546 downwards.
AATCTATGGTTTTATAGCGATTATTTTTTAATCTAAGGTTTGTATCATTTATTAATAATTAGAGATGCATTACCTTACTTAAATTATTACCTTAAAATTAAGGTAAAAATAATTTAGATATAACATCAAGTAATTTATTTCTTAAGTATTTTAACTGACAGAAAATTAATTCATTGAAGAATTGGATTTTGAAATTAGATTTTGCAGTTTCAATTCAGAAATTTGGCACAAAGCTATATAATATTGTATCTGTGGTTGAAAATTTAAAAAAAAGTTCTCTTAAAATAAATTGAACAGAAAGCAATGCATGAACTACAGGGAATTTAAGCTTAGTAAAAAATTTTCTAATTATATCATTAAATTAGTTGGTTTAAATATATTTACTTTTAAAGATGACATGCGACAATTTATAGTCGAATTCGTAGTTTCTTAAAATGAGTAAAAAATATCGTTTTTAAAAATTACAAATTAAAACAAATATTTTCTCCTTTATTGAAAAAATTTAAAGTCACTACTTAAGCTTTATTCATAGAAAATGTATTTACTATATTTTTTTATGTAAACATTAATATATTACAAAAAGTGAAACAGTGTTATGTGCATAAACATGATAAGACAGTTTTACAATTTTAATAGCAATTTACAGTAAATATTTATTTTTTGTATCTTAAGAATTATTTAATTAATTTCATTAATACTCATTCTTTATGGATCATTATGATTTGAAGCTGCTTATTTATTTTTAATTTTAAAGTTAAATATTTTAACAGTATGAAAATTAAAATTATAACCATAACAATTTAAAAATTTAACTGTGCAGATTGTAAATGTTTTCATTTTCATACTTATAATTTTTTTTTATTATAAAAAGCTTAACACATCCTCATTATCTCCTAGGTAATATTCGTACAAACTTTGTTTTTTGAATGTAGGCTCAACATTTATTACTTGTATGAACATATATTCTAATTCATTACTGAAATAAAAACCGCATGACATTATTTTCTGCATCATATTATAAGAAAAACAACCAAGAATATCCATAAAAAGGATGAAAATATAATTACAATTATAATGCTACACTTTGGTCTTTCATCTAAGAATTAGGAAAATTTGATTGTTTCCACTCCGAATACATGTGAACAGAAAATAATAATGCAATAAATTTCCAGTAATTTTCAAGTAATAATGGATATACAATCAAGAATTTCAAAAAGTGCCTTGTTTTAAAAGAATTTTGTGTAACTGTAAGTTTTCCAATTAATAGATTTTTTTAAAAAAACTCTTTGATTGCTTGTAATAAAATAATCCTCCATTTTTTTTTAATGAAACATTAAGATCTTTTGTACAACCTCTGAATAAAAGCTCCTATAATACAATAAATGGGACTAGAACAATCGGAATCAAATCTTGCCTTCCTATTTAGAAGTTCTGATGATGAATAAAGACTGACCCCCACAGAGTTATATACTATCCTGAATACAAAAGCACCCAATTGTTAAGAGATTCTAATTTGTAATTACAGAGAAAAAAGTTAAAAACGGACTTAAAAATACCTTCAGCTTTGTGCTAAATGGAATTGCAACTATAACTTCGGGTTGTGATAATATAATATAAGGAAAAAGAAGGATCCTTTGACTTCATTTTAACAAACAATGCAATGGTTATCAATATTTTTAATCAAAGTTAAAAATTTCTATAGATTGTGTCATTGCAAATGTCTAAAATTCAATGTATAAATATATATACTAGTGTGAATGAATGCAACTTGCTAAATAATATTATCTAAAAAGGAAATATGAATTATGTTTTTCTAGTATTAATAATTAATTAGACACAATTATATTTACATATATTATCACTTTTAATACACTATAATGTAAAATATCCTCGATGAAACATTTTGAAAAATAAAACTTTAAATTTTAGAAACAGTTAAAATGTTTAAGAAAATTTTGTAAAACAATTGAAAATAATTTCAAATTTAGAAGTATTAATAATGTTTTTCAATGTTAACAACAGTCTTTCTCCATTTTTAAATAAAATTGTGTTAAACGCATTTATTGAACATTAAATTAATGCAGATTTTTTTAAATTTAGATAAAATTAAAATACTTTGTATTTGCCATAGTTATTTATCTCTTGCAACTAATCAATAAAAATTAAGTATTAACCTTTATAATTAAGGCCTTCTGGAAGGGAAAAATTAATAAAACATTGAAATGATTAGATAATGAAGAAAAAACCTTAAGGAAAATCCACTCTTTAAACTAATATGTGGAGCAATTTAAAACAAACTGAAAAATTCATATTTGCTGCAATATTTATGCTTTTAAATATTGGAATTCTTAATAAAATATCGATTTCATAAACTTAGAGAAAATATATATAACATAAAAAGTCATTTGGATTATATAGTACGAATTAAAACATTTCATGCTCAAAATTTAGGAAGTAAATTCAAATTCAAGATTGATTCACTTCCAACATTCAAAAAATTCAAATCTTTTTTAATGTTTTTATAAATGATCCAATTATAATAAATTTCATTTTAATATTATTAGAATAGATTTAAACATTAAATTTCACTTTTTTTTATTTAAATATTAAATATTATAATTTCAATTTGCCCACA